>JAEAOA010002046.1:290000-412500 GCA_016746295.1 Potamilus streckersoni | reverse complement strand
CTGTCAGTATAGTCAACATATATAGACATAAATACACCATGTCAGCATTGTTACATATATCAAAGTAAATACACCCCGTTACTATCGCCAGCATATATAGACATAAATGTACCCGTCAGTATATATATATATATATATATATATATATATATATATATATATATATATATATATATATATATATATATATATATATATAGACGCAAATGCACTCTGTCAGTATTGTCAGCATTTATAGACATAAATACACATTGTCAGCATTGTTTACATATATCAACGTAAATACACACCGTCAGTATCGTCAGCATATATGGACACAAATGCATCCGGTCAGAACAGTCATTATATAGAGACATAAATGTACCCGTCAGCATATATAGATGTAAATGCACCCCGTCAGTGTCGTCATCATATATAGTCATAAATGCAGCCCGTGGGGAGAAGGGATCCGTGTTCACGTTGCGCTCTCCGTCAGTACTTAGCCAAGGTTCCTACCGAGGATGGGGAAGCAAGGGATCTATCTAGCAAACTGAATTCAACAATGAATCCAGGTTACATGCCACTACTGAGTGCAGACACAGACATGCTAATATCCTCTGACTTTCAAGCCATTGGACCAGACCTACGAGTTTTAAAACTTAATGTAGGGTCTCTCACCAGGCAAACGAACCATCATCACCACTGCATCCTCTGCACCTTGCTGATGATAACGCTGTTAAATGGCTGAGCGAACACTGCACACGATAGATAATAAAATAAATAAATAAATAAATACACTCGTCAACATCCTTATCATATATGGACATCAATGCACCCCGTCAGCATCGTCAACATACATAGACATAAATGCATCACATCAGCATATATAGACATATATGCACCCCGATAGCATGGTCAAAATATAAAGACATAAATACACATCGTCAGCATGGTCAACATATATAGACATAATAATGCACCCTGTTAGCATATATAGGCATAAATGCACCCCATTGGGATATAAAGAAATAATGCAACTGGTCAGCATGGTCAGCATATCAAGTCATAAAAGCACCCCGTCAGCATGGTCCGCATATATAGATATAAATACACCTAGTAAATATTCTCAGCGTGCACAGACATCAATGAACCCCGTCAGCATGGCGAACGTATACAGACATAAATGCACCCTGTCAATATATAGAGACATAAATGAAACCCGTCAGTATATATAAATGAAACCCCGTCAGCATTGTCAACATATATATATATATATATATATATATATATATATATATATATATATATATATATATATATATATATATATATATATATATATATATATATATATATAATTGCAAATTATGCAACAGCCGATGATTTAAATAATATGACTGCTTTTAGTGTTTCATAGTTTTTATCATAAAATAAAAAGGCCATTCAAAGTTTGGCAAACTTGTTTTAATCCGAATTCACATATATGACAGTTTTACCTTATTTCTACGCATTTGTATGACATTGTTACCTCATTTCTATGCATATATTTGACATTGTTACCTCATTTCTATGCAGTTGTATGACATTGTTACCTCTTTTCTATGCGTATGTATGTCATTGTTACTTCATTTATATGCATTTGTATGACATTGTTACCTCATTTATATGGATTTGTATGACATTGTTACTTCATTTATATGCATTTATATGACATTGTTACCTCATTTATATGCATATAAATGACATTGCTACCACATGTTTAGGCATATGTAATGATGTAACAATGTCATACATGTTCATAGAAATGAGATAACAGTGTCATACATATGCGTGGAACTGAGATAATAATGTCATAGATGTGCAAAGAAATGAAGTAGCAATGTCATATATATATATATATATATATATATATATATATATATATATATATATATATATATATATATATATATATATATATATATATATGTGTGACATTGCTACTTCATTTCTTTGCACATCTATGACATTATTATCTCAATTCCACGCATATGTATGACATTGTTATCTCATTTCTATGAACATGTATGACATTGTTACATCATTTCTATGCATATGTATTTATTGACTTATTCATCTTTCCTTTCCATTTACTTCATCGCTACCTGTTAAGCCAGGGCACCTGTTTTCACGATTGACATATAGAATAATGTGTGATATGATAAAACAGACACTAAATATATGTAAAAATGAAACATTTCATATCCTTCCCACGGATATCCGGTCAGAATATCTACAGCGTTAAATACCACTATATTACGGATAAGAAACCTCTGCCTCAACAAAGAAGTTCTTCAGTTGATACGTGACTTATGGTAGGAAAGGAATACAATGTACCGTGATTGTGCCAGACAATACCTGTAATTACACTATCTTTACAGGTTAAAGAAGAGTCTTTAATAGTGTGTCTCTCCAATTGTTTTCATCAGATATAGTAACTTCGTATTTTTAACGTGATGTCTGTCATTGGAGCTGACATTAGTATTTTTACAAATAAATTGGGCGCCAAACCTTTGTTGAAATTTTGCGTTCTTTTTGTTATCTCTAATTTTTCTGTACAAATTTAAACATTCAAAGTCTCCAATTTCTTTATTTGCAGTAGATTTGTTTTCCTGAAGAGCAAGTATTATTTTCTTTAAGTTATCGATGTCAGTTAGACGTGTCCCCTTTTTATCAATGAGATTTTGTTTTAATGATTGTTAATTTTCTAATCGAAATATTCTCATGTTACATGTGCATGCCAATAAGTCTAACATTTCTTTTTGCCATTTACCTTAGAAAATCTCGGTCGATTTGATAACGGTATGCTTTTTAATATCTATTTCCTACTTATCCGTGACAAATTTCGAGAAAGAAATTGATTAGTAAACAAAATAATATACATTATATTGTAAAGTAAGACTATTGTTCTCAGATGAAACTATTCCACAAATGAAGTCATGCCTTAATATATCTTCTACTTCACCGATTGAGTTAGGTGATCAACATTAAAGTTTATTGAATTTTCGTTGCAAGAGACCTAATCTAGATGACCTAATCACAGCTATTATTTTGCGGTTTAATTATGTTCTTTTCTGTGAATGATGAAAGTAGATTTCGATTCCATTCGACCATAATATAACATCAGTATATTCGATGTGCTCAGAAGACACTATCGAGAACAGATGCTTACAGATGAATCGAACTGTAAGGCGTCTAATTTTATGGAAATATATTGTAAACAACTTTTATAAGCTAATCGTCTAGGTATTTGAATAATTCAATCGAACATTACAATCAATAAATGACGGCAATAATTTAGTTTGGTTTATAATGAATTGTGTGAATGTTAACAGTGCTTTAACCATAGATGAACATAGGGATTTAAAATAGACGTGCTTTGTAATGTATACCCTAATTGACTAATGTAGATATTAAAGTTTGTAGATCATTAAAGTTTAGATTAAAACTTGAAAAAAGTTTATATATACTGTTATAATCATATAAACAATAAACGATATTTTTAGATAAAAAATTACAGTTTTCGTATAAATTTAAACAAAATTATTCAACTTCATTACTGGATTTCAAGAATAAAATAAAAACCTATGCAAGGTACATGAACACAATATAGCTGTTATTTGAATAACGCTGTCTTAAACAGAGTATATAATATAACATAGCCTAGGCTTAACATTACGACATCCTCGCAATGTAAATATCGCCATGGTTATGAGACTCTGGCAAATGTCACATATAAGGTAGCAATGTTCTATATAGAAGAAACGCTCTCACAGAACTCAAGTGGTTAAAGATAAAATTGTATAATATCAATGTGAGAAACGATTTTATTATAGACTTAAGTGTGAAATGTAGACTTAATTGCGAAATAATTTTAGTGAATAAAATATCCTTATATTTTCACATGTAAAAAATATAAGATTTTCCATCATGCCTTGCGACGTTTGATTGTGTGTGCCTACCTGAAACAACAAAGATGAGTACTTTTTGAGCTAGAACAAATAAATAGAAACTGTCTTACATTTCAGACACTGACATTAATGTTTGATAACAAAATTTGCCCAGACGCCATTAGCGTCTAGCTGAAGTTATTTCTCCTTATTTCTTTGACAACAGCGACAAAAAAACCCTTTGTGACGTAATGCTGAGTCGGGATTGCATTGGTTTCATATAGTGCCAAATAGTTTACAAAATGATAAATATTAAATTTACTGTAACAGATTATGTCATCCGGATCCTACCGCATTCTCAACTTAAATAGAGGGGTCCAAAGTGGCCGAATGGTCTAAAGCTTAACTAGATCAATATGATCAGTCTATGAAAGTATGGTTAATTTACGAAAAGGTATTACTACAGAAGTACGTGTCAGTCATTACTATAGAAGTACGTGTCAATATTGCCGTAGAAGTACTTTTCAATCATTACTACAGAAGTATGTGTCAATCATTACTACAGAAGTACGTGTCAGTCATTACTACAGAAGTACGTGTCAATCATTACTACAGAAGTATTTGTCAATCATTACTACCGAAGTACGTGTCAGTCATTACTATAAAAGTACTTGTCGATCATTACTACAGAAGTACTTTTCGATCATTACTACAGAAGTACATGTCAGTCATTACTACAGAAGTATGTTTCAGTCATTACTACTGAAGTACTTGTCAATCATTACTACAGAAGTATGTGTCAATCATTACTACAGAAGTACGTGTCAGTTATTACTATAGAAGTACTTGTCGATCATCACTACAGAAGTACTTGTCGATCTTTACTACAGAAGTACATGTCAATCATTACTACAGAACTATGTGTCAATCATTGCTACTGAAGTATGTGTCAGTCATTACTACAGAAGTATGTGTCAATCATTGCTACAGAAGTATGTGTCAATCATTACTACAGAAGTATGTGTCAATCATTACTACAGAAGTATGTGTCAATCATTACTACAGAAGTACATGTCAATCATTACCACAGAAGTATGTGTCAATCATTACTACAGAAGTATGTGTCAATCATTACTACAGAAGTACATGTCAATCATTACTACAGAAATATGTGTCAATCATTGCTACAGAAGTATGTGTCAATCATTAATACAGAAGTACATGTCAATCATTACTACAGAAGTATGTGTCAGTCATTACTACTGAAGTATGTGTCAGTCATTACTACAGAAGTATGTGTCAATCATTACTACAGAAGTATGTGTCAATCATTACTACAGAAGTACATGTCAATCATTACTACAGAAGTATGTGTCAATCATTACTATAGAAGTACATGTCAATCATTACTACAGAAGTATGTGTCAATCATTACTACTGAAGTACGTGTCAATCATTACTACAAAGTATGTGTCAATCATTGCTACAGAAGTATGTGTCAATCATTAATACAGAAGAATGTGTCAATCATTACTACAGAAGTATGTGTCAATCATTACTACAGAAGTACTTGTCAATCATTACTACAGAAGTATGTGTCAATCATTACTATAGAAGTACATGTCAATCATTACTACAGAAGTATGTGTCAATCATTGCTACAGAAGTATGTGTCAATCATTACTACAGAAGTACATGTCAATCATTACTACAGAAGTACATGTCAATCATTACTATAGAAGTACATGTCAATCATTACTACGAAGTATGTGTCAATCATTGCTACAGAAGTATGTGTCAATCATTAATACAGAAATATGTGTCAATCATTACTACAGAAGTACATGTCAATCATTACTACAGAAGTATGTGTCAATCATTGCTACAGAAGTATGTGTCAATCATTACTACAGAATTATGTGTCAGTCATTACTACTGAAGTATGTGTCAGTCATTACTACTGAAGTACGTGTCAATCATTACTACGAAGTATGTGTCAATCATTGCTACAGAAGTATGTGTCAATCATTGCTACAGAAGTATGTGTCAATCATTACGGCATAAGCATAAATATGAAGGACAGAATTATGCACGGGCTCCTTTGCAAGTAATCAGATAATCCTTCGTACTATATAAACCCCTATGGAATCTGAGAAGAATGGTGGAAAGGTTACATTGACTATGCCATTCTGTTATTTTGATGAATAATTACATGCGACTTGATCCTAGGCAATTAATCTAATTCTCGATACAATAACACATAACTTCAACTGATAACTGTTTCGTGAGAATTTATACATTGGTCCATTTACAAATAAAATAGAATATTTATGCAAATTTATTTAAAGTATATTTTTCCAATGTTTTTCTGTCTTCTCAACTCGTTTAGTTTTGTCGACAGGCGTATATCTGATTATTTACTTAGTTTTTGCATTTGAATACTGTTCACTGTAAATGATATATGCGACTGTTATCTATTTTAATTTGTATTGTGTGATGAGCCTTTATCCAAAATTAAGGATAAGGCTTTGGCCATCCCAAATAATGCCTTCTTTGTAAACACAATATCACCTACTTCATTTTTGTCTATGATTTTAGACTATATTTTAATATCATTACTACCTGAATTTAAAAAATAAATGTTTACATGGATCTGAGGTCAACGTTGATATTTCTCTTCAGAAAAACCTGGCCTACCTGATGTTTTAATTGTTATTTTTTACTAAAATTATAGCAATCTACCTGACCGTGTTTACAACTTAGAATGTTCTGGAAATGAACTATTGACCCCCATCCTGGTCCTTTTATTGTATCTGATTTTTAAGTTCATGGTTGTTTACATTAGAATCATCATTCTTTATTTAACAATCGTCTTAGGTGCATGAATTTCAGTATTGTTCATTAAAAATTTAAGCGGATTTATTTATTTAAATTATTCATCGGAACTACAAAGTGCTCATTGATTTCAGGACTGAATCTATTGTAGAATTATTGCAGATTCATTCAAGGATAATACGGAATTTATCATTGTGATACGTCAAGGCTGCTAGAACATCAGCAAATTGAAGACATCAAACATATTCAAGATTAGACTGTATTCGGAACACTGCTGCAATTTATTCAGTACACTATAGTTTTGGAATTTTCATAGAACCTCTAAGACTGCGATTTTATTTAAAATACTGTACGTTTCTTTATCACTTTGTATTCTAGTAAAATATTATTGATTGAATTTTACAAAACTTGATGGTTTTCGCTCTTTTCTTTTACTTAATTTAAGACTCAAGAGTCGTAAGAGCGAGTCTGTAATTTCTATATGACCGCTTGTAGATGAGCATTCAGTCCCTTTATTTATATGAGAAAGACGATACGTATCCATATTGTCACCTACCCTTCTGATGACTTTGAAACTAGATGAATTATGGTTGACATCTACCTGTATTTTAGTAATTGCTTTATATTAAGTAACATTACAAGTCTAATCTCTGCATCGAATACAACATTTTAGGTTTGATAAATGAGAATAACTGAGATGCCACGCTTGACAAAATATTATTACATCCTCGCACTTTTATAAATGTAAAAATTAAGCAATAACATTTGTGAAAAATGGGATATGTTTCTCCGCTTTACAGAAATAACGTAAAAATATCAAATTATTACTTCCAACGCAATAGTTGGTACAGTCTAAATACAATGTTTTACAAGGTTTATTACTTTTTATTTGTTAATACTTTCAAATAATATATTATGTGAGTCTGATTGGTCCAAATAAACCCATAAAATTCTTGCACCTTATTATCATTATTGACTGTTTACAACTGTGAGAGCTTTCCTCGCCCCACCTTCTCTCTCTCTCTCTCTCTCTCTCTCTCTCTCTCTCTCTCTCTCTCTCTCTCTCTCTCTCTCTCTCTCTCTCTCTCTCTCTCTCTCTCTCTCTCTCTCATATTAATTACTATCAGCAATATGTTAGTTGTCTTTAACAATCGTTAGCCGAATGGACGATTGGAAAAAATGAGAGATTATTTAAAAAAAAAAAAAACAGTAGTAATTGCCTATGTCAAAATATGACCGATTTATCCTACATCAAATTCTCGGAATGCCCAACTCAAAATAGTACATGAGTAAATTCTCTCTCTCTCTCTCTCTCTCTCTCTCTCTCTCTCTCTCTCTCTCTCTCTCTCTCTCTCTCTCTCTCTCTCTCTCTCTCTCTCTCTCTCTCTCATAATGTTGCTTCATATGGAGCATACCCAGTCTACGTTGAGAAACGTCGGGCAGTAATCTCCTTTGCATGGCTGCTACCGCGCGGTATGTTTTATGCTCTCGTTTTCTTCTTCTCTACCTTATACTGCACATGTGGTGAAACCCTTGGTTGATGTGAAGCTATTTTTCGGTAGAAACATTGATACAGTCTCTATTAAATACATGTTTATAGCGCTTCGTCATCTCCAGATGACCTGACCGAATGAACTATGCGACAACAAACACACACACACGCACACACACATACATACATACATACATACATACATACATACATACATACATACATACATACATACATACATACATACATACATACATACATACATACATACATACATACATACATACATACATACACATATATATATATATATATATATATATATATATATATATATATATATATATATATATATATATATATATATATATATATATATATATATATATATATATGTAGAGAGAGAGAGAGAGAGAGAGAGAGAGAGAGAGAGAGAGAGAGAGAGAGAGAGATCAGTTACTCGATGCTATGACGAAATATGAAACTCCAAAGGAAGTAAATTCATAATTTACAAAAGAATTGTGAAATAGCTACAATCGTTGAAAACAAACAATTTGTCACACCAGGAATAAAATAATGAGTTGACTCCTTCCATCAATACACAATTTCCTGTTTTCAATTTTAACCTACGTTTAAATAAAGCACGTGTATTTATATGCGGTATAAATACAATAAATGGATAATAGCTACGCAATATGTTTGGTACATAACTTTTGTTGCAAAAATTAATAATAATAATAATAATAATAATAATAATAATAATAATAATAATAATAATAATAATCTTGTCTTCCTTTCATGAACAAGTATTACAACTCTCATTATGTAAAAGATACAAAATAAATATGAGAGATAAATAAATATTCTGTGTTATTCTTATCACATATATTTCCAATATTGTGAGTGACAGTAGATTAGAAATCAGAATATGCCATGTAACTGACATCCATACTGGTAAGAATATTGTCAGTAGTAGTAGTAGTAGTAGTAGTAGTAGTAGTAGTAGTAGTAGTTGTAGTAGTAGTAGTAGTTGTTGTAGTAGTAGTAGTAGAAATGTTATTATCATTATTATTATTATTATTATTATTATTATTATTATTATTATTATTATTATTATTATTATTATTATTATTATTATTATTATTATTATTATTATTATTATTATTACAGATGAGGATTTTCTTACCTATATGTTATGGATTTTAAGTGCTAAATTTAATATTAGATAACCACCTAGCTTTCATGCTCTTGAAAAAAAAAGTACATTATAGCAAGTCACGTTTAGGAATGTGCTTTTACGTAAAAATTTCTGTTGCAGCTTTACCATTTTTAATTTTTGATTTAAAATTGCATATGAGTAGTACCACTGAGAAACTTAATTTTGACTCTTTATTTCCCTGAAATTATTTAAAATAGTTATAGTTGATTATATTTTTCTAAGCTACTTGTAAACTGGTTTTTACCTGTTGGCATACAAATAAATACCACACAGAAATATGCATTCTTGTATATGATACTAATGAAGTCTCACAGAGAGACTAGTATACATCTTAATATAACGTAATACTAAGCTATCACAGAGACTCTTACATTCTTATATATATATATATATATTTAGTACTAATAAACTATCCCAAAAAGATTCATACACATTCTTATATACAATACTAAATAAACTATCAGAGGCTCATGCGCACTCTTATCTAAGATTCTAAAAAATCGATCCTAGAGAGACTCATATAGATTCCTTTACACAATACTAAATATATTATTATAGAGGGACTCATGGATTCTTTTATACAACACTAAATATGCTATCATAGTCTCATATGGATTGTTTTTTACAGTGCTAAATATATTATCATAGAGAGACTCATATGGATTCTTTTATACAATAATAAATATACTATTATAGAGAGACTGTTATGGATTCTTTTATACAGTACTAAACTTTACTATTATAGAGACTCATATAGATTCTTTTATACAATTCTAAATATACGATCATAGAGAGACTCATATAGATTATTTTATACAGTACTATACTTTATTATCATTGAGAGACATATATATCTTTTATACAATGCTAAATATACCATCACAGAGAGACTAATGAAAATTATTTTATACAGTACTAAACTTTACTATCATAGAGAGACTCATATAGATTCTTTTAAACAATTCTAAAAATACTATCATAGAGAGACTCATATGGATTCTTTTATACAGTACTAAACTTCACTTTCATAGAGAGACTCATAGATTCTTTTATACAACACTAAATATACTATCATAGAGAGACTCATATGGATTATTTTATACTGTACTAAACTTTACTATCATAGAGAGACTCATATAGATACTTGTATACAATACTAAATATACTATCATAGAGAGACTCATATAGAATCTTTTATGCAATGCTAAATATACTATCATATAGATTATGTTTTACTGTACTATACTTTACTATAATAGAGACTCATATATATACTTTTATACAATACTAAATATACTATCATAGCGAGACTCATAGATTCTTTTATACGGTACTATACTTTACTATCATAGAGAGACTCGTATAGATTATTTTATACAATGCTAAATATACTGTCATATAGATTATTTTTTATAGTACTATACTTTACTATCATAGCGAGACTCATATAAATATGGAAAATTTTATACAATACTAAATATACTATCATAGAGAGACTCATATGGATTCTTTTATACAATGCTAAATATACTATCATAGAGAGACTCAGATTCTTTTATACAGCACTAAATATACTATCATAGAGAGACTCATATGGATTATTTTATACTGTACTAAACTTTACTATCATAGAGAGACTCATATAGATACTTGTATACAATACTAAATATACTATCATAGAGAGACTCATATAGAATCTTTTATACAATGCTAAATATACTATCATATAGATTAGTTTTTATAGTACTTTACTTTACTATCATAGAGAGACTCATATAGATTCTTTTATGCAATGCTAAATATGGATTATTTTATACTGTACTAAACTTTACTATCATGGAGAGACTTATATAGATACTTGTATACAATACTAAATATACTATCATAGAGAGACTCATATGGAATCTTTATACAATGCTAAATATACTATCATATAGATTATTTTTTACAGTACTATACTTTACTATCATTGAGAGACTCATATAGATTCTTTTATGCAATGCTAAATATACTATCATAGAGAGACTCATAGATTCTGTTATACAATGCTAAAGATACTATCACAGAGAGAATCCTATGTATTTGTATATATAATGCTATTGAAGTATCACAGAATCCCATGTCTTAGAGCTGAGTAATACATGGCATAAAGTAATAAGATACAAATATACCTTTCAGACATGAATATAATCTAAATCATGCAAACTGACTCTATAATTAGTATAATTTCTTAAGTGGATAACGTTTCACAAGTATTACGCCCAATTTTGTTTGCAATAAATCGGCCGAAATTTGCTCAAGTTACACATTTCTCATTTGATACACATATGCACAAGAAGGTATTTAACAATTGATATTATACAATATTTAGATTTCTTTCTTGAATGGAAATATGTTATATTAAATATTTTTACACCCATTAGTTATTCTAGGTTTTTTTTTATTACAGTAGACGGAATCTTACCGAACGTAAACTTGATACTGTGAAAATTGTTTATATAAATCTTTCAACTTAGCGAAATGTCGTTGTAGGTATCACATCTACCAACGTCATAATTACCTAATATGCTTCACAGATTTTGTGTAAATGACGAAGTGACCTCTATACGATTCTTTAGAGAATATATTTAAAACTGAGCATTCAGTAAGCAACGAATGTACAAGCAAGCAGGAGATCAAGTTAATTATCAAAAAGGAAAGAAAAGAAAAGAATATCTCGTCTGGTTATATTTCTATTAAGGGCAGCCACGTATGGAGATGATTTGGCTGTATATAGGTGTTGGTATCCAATGACAACTTACATGTTATTAAAGCCAACACGTAGATGACAATCGATGACAGCATGCATAGCATACACAGTTAAGGAAGATTTCTACAAAATTAAGGACAATGATCTTGTTGCTAATGACTGCATCGGTCCATCACCCGTCTATCGCTATGTAATTTTACATCTAAAAAAATATACAGGATTAAGACCTCAGATCTTGGATGTGCATGTAAAAATATTTTCTGAATGTAGATAATTTGTTTCTATTAAAACACATTCTGGAGGGAAAAATCGATTTCAGAAACATACTTAATGTGCTCTACGCTCTTTATTTAAACCAACTTTTAAGTTTAAATCTTACGATTCACTTTTTATTACCACTTACATTACCAACACCACCAATTTCACTTATTCCTCAAATTTACGAGACAGACTATGACTAATAAAAAAGCAGTTATCGCTCATAAATCAATACTGTTGTTCAACATGCTGATTCTGTTAAAAAAAATTAAAACAGATCGCAAAGCATTAATTTTAAGACGATATAAATTTAAACAGTATGGAACTAATCGTGTACATCCTGTCGATTGCCAGCGTTATTCCTGTACTTGATAATTTAATACAAATTCAGATTTGTTATAATTTTGATGGATAGTACATCAGACAAGGTCTAACTATTGATAACATTCAGTGAAAATCACTCTAATGTAATTCATTCAAGCAAAAAGCTACTCATGTTGCCAAGGATAATTAAGCAGCGTATCTCCTGTCTTTTCATGCATTAACTGTAATTGATAGGTTAGATTCGTTCTCTCACAACAACTATAGATATACATCTGATTTAGATACCCAAATATTTTCCTATTGTTATTAATAATAGCTTCTGATGTCGGCTTTGCGTTACCCACTGTGTATTCAATCCATTATCTTAAGAAACAATATAAATCAAGTATGCAGGTTCTCCTTAATAACTTATTGTTGTTGTTGGGCTTAACGCCATTTTTCAGCACACGATAGGCTATTCATGGCGGCCAGTAATAATGGTGGAGGAAGAAACCGGGAAATCACCGGAAAGAACCACCGACCCACGAGAAGCTACTGGCAAGCTTTCTCACATATCCACATTCGCCGAATCCTAGACTCGAACCCACGCAGACAGAGGTGAGATGGCACTTAATAAAGTGAACATATATCATTCGGTGTAATGACACTATTCGGCAATATCACCATGATTTATGCACTTTAAAATTAATGAATGAAATTATTCTCAAAGCAGGCATAGAGCCATTCTTACAGTTTTGTGACTTTACGACATGGCAACTCTATGCATAACACGCCTCTCGACAGAGGGGAAAATTCCGAGCATTTGCGCACCTTATCAACTTAAGCCTCAAATCACTCTCCTATAGCCGAGGCTACAATTTCAGGAGGTCCTAATTCCCATTCAAAATGAGAAATGCGATATCCATATGCTGGCCTCCAAAGCATTAGGTTTTTGAACCAGAAAGTAATAAGTAGATACGCCTGTGATAGTCACATATAACATTGACGTATGCAGGATCTCCACGCTTGTAATAGTTTCAGACTCCACACATCTAGCATTTGCAAAGCGTAATGTCGTCTATAATGGAAATTATAAACATGAAATACCAGGAAGGAAAGAAATCCAGTAGCGGTAAATTGAGAGCTTGAGATTATTATTACATATCTGGGCTTGAGGTTTCTAACACCTATGACTGATTCCGCGACAAACGTGAGTAAAGCGCGAAAAATTGCCCGGAGGGCACAAACCTACGTCCAGTCAAACTGATAATACGATAGTGAAGCTCTCGAGACTGCTCTGCGAGAGCCCTACTACAATATTATCGGTTGTGGGTTTCCCATAACTACATCTCCAGCTTAAGATAGATTGAGGCGAACGGATTAAAACGAAACATTCTATCCTGCCTGCATATATTGTTTTCTCTGAGAGGAACAGAAAACAATTGCTCAGATTAAGGTTTCCAATACTCAAGGACCATCGCCAATATGAAAATGACAAAAATTATTGTTGATGGACAATTTTGCAATGTAAGAAATATAATTTCCATCCTAGATACCAGCTATATTAATGATAGCAAAACGTGTGTTCAACCACCTATGCGATTTCTAACATTAATAGAACGTGTGTTCGACCATCTGTGATCTCTAAAATTGATAAAACGAGACGTGTTAACCATTATCGTCAAAAAGAGACAAATATACTAGACTCAGTAAGTAAACTAACAAGGCAGAAGGTGTATGATAATTTTTAAAGTGTTTCGTTTACCCATTGGCAAAATAGGTAGGGATACATCACGTGTTGTTTTTTTTTTGCCAGTGCTATTAAGTTTATGTATAATTTTTTTTCTTCTTCTGTGTACAAGAACTTAGCCGTTGCTTACTCGGTCGAATGGTTTGTTACAACCCTGTAGTTTAAGTGTGTGTGTTAAGGAATGAATTTTGTATAAATCTTTTTATTTCATTTCTTTTTTCACAAAATGTAATTATTAATATGATTATATTAATATCAGTCTAATATGTTGTTAAAAACATCGTGTTTACTTGAGTCGTAAATGTGACTCATATGAGCATGTGCTGTGTATGATGGCAAATTCACTACAAGTAAACATTCAGGAATAGCTATGAAAACGATTGGCTGATATTTGGCAAGGCTTTGCTAATGTCCAGAAATATTGCGAAATTGCATGCGTCCTTTGCGCGCGTGTAATTCAAACGACGTATTAGCTTTGTTTATATGCTGAGATATTTTGTAAGACAGTCAGTCGTAGAGTCATTTATAGTCAGAGGTGGAGTTTATTGTAACATCATAGAGTTACACAACTTCTATTACCTTAAAAAATGTATTTTGTGCTAAAAGAAGTTATTTGTTCTTATGTCTACGTAGATACTGTATTTTGTTAGTGGAGCTAATTTTACTTGTTTTTTTGAATAATTGTTTTCCTGGAGAACATTACTGGCTTGGACAAAGACATTTTTCGAAAATATTCTGAATTGGAACGGAACAATACAAACTGTGTTTTACTGTGTTTATTCTGGAATTTTCTGTTCGTCTTAGCCTGACGTCATCATCCGCCATTTTGGACTGGAACTAAACTTCAGACTGTATTTGTTTAGAACTTTTTACAGGACTTATGTTTATCTTTAGAACAAGCAATTTGGATCATTTCCGTAAATAGTAAGTCTTGTTTAACATAATTACAGTTTTTCTGTTTTCTAGGAAAATAAATTATTTTTACTAAAATTTACAAAGCTTGTCTTCACTCTTTCTTGTTACTTTGAACGAGCCGATATGTAACAGGTTATACTCGTTACAAAGATATTTCAGGTTCGAATCGGCTAGCGGATATAGTATTTTGTAATAAATGATAAAACGGCCGAGAGTAGAATGAGCTACTCTTAAAATATGAAAGTGGCATGGCATTGAACGATGCATTTTTAGTCAAGCATGGATAATACATTGAGAGGAATACACTGACTAGAACAAATCTGTTGACTGTAGGAGAAATATGTTCAGCATCACGAGATCGCAGCCAGTCTATAAATAGCAAAGAAATGATATCAAAATCCTTTTTAAAAAAAACCCACGTCGAGTAGGAACAGCTAACAATATCGATCACATTTATTTGGTGGTATTGACCGAAACTTCCATGGTGAGTGATCGTTGCGCTTCTGCGAACACCTGCTACTGCTATCGGCGATGATGCAACCTTTGAAAATGAGTTTCAGTGGATCTATCTCGCGCACATGAACATACACAAACACGTACACGAGTACTACACTAACAATTACAAATAGTTCTTAGAGTTTGACCTGGGATACTTGGGAGAACTTTACCACGAGCAAAACTAATATCCATGTCGGCGCCGCTTGAGTAGTTATCCCCGTATAAATGTGTTCTCGTTGATGATTCCAGACATAAATTATCTAATGCTTGATATTGGTTCCAAATATACGCCAGAAGCCGAACTGATACTAACGTAATAAAATCTGCAGTTGTATCTTCGGATGGGAATGAGTGGACGTAAAAGTCCACCGGATGAAATCTGCATGTGGATGGATTCTTAGATCCATACGAAATACGGATCTGAGGATGGCCTCCACCAGTGAGTTTGAAATCTTCCTCTAGAAGCTGATGTACAATGCCGTGCTTGGGAAAACCCTGGAGGAATTCGCGTCGACCTTGTCTGGGACAGTGAACAAGCCTTTTGGCCACTTAAAATTTGTGATGGCTGCCTCGTTGACGTACAGATAGATACCGAACGAGACTGTCGTCGACCAGGTCTCAGGCATATGGCCATAAAACTGCTTCTCTGGTAGGAGCCGCGAAGATTATTTGCCTAATTGCAATAGCAGTTTCAACCCGTGTGTTACTATTTAGCACTGCTATAATGAGCAAAGCAGACTCGCCCCACCCCTACCCCTGCGAGACTGACTCTTATCTATCTATAAATTCAGCGCGTTGCCGGTGTCCATATAAGGGCTCTACAAGTGTGCTCTTGAAATTTCCACGATGGCTTGATCGAGAGCTCGGAGATGGTGCATCGTCAGCAACTGAAGAAGCCGCTGTCATGTTAACGATTTACGTGCGTAGATACGTTTAAATGCATCTGCGACACTTGTAGAGTCTTTGGATGTTAAGTTGTTGTTTTGGGGCTTAACGCCATTTTTCAGCACACGATAGGCTATACATGGCGGTCAGTATCAATGGTGGAGGAAGAAACCGGGAAATCCGCGGAAATAACCACCGACCCACGAGAAGCTACTGGCAAGCTTTCTCCCATATCCACATTCGCCAAATCTTAGACTCGAACTCACGCAGACAGAGGTGAGATGGCAGTGATCCGTAACGGAGAGCGCTTTAGACCACTCGGCCACTCGAGGCCCCTTTGGATGTTAAGTGATGGGCTTCTGGTACGTGCTGTCATCATCTACTACAACTGATGGACATTGCATATACACGTAAAAGATCATGCGAGAGAAACGGCCGGTTGAATTTAGTTTGGAGTTCTCACATCAACCCATCCACGGAAAAAACTCTGTCGCAATGCTTATTTTGAGAATCCTTGGGTACGTTCTGCTGCGCATGCTAACTCTACTTGGCTGCTTCGTCCTTCTAGTAACAGCGCACACTGAAGTATATCGTGGACAATGTCCCTCAGTAACTACTTTTAGCAGGCATGCTTTTAAGATTTTCCTTCAAATGGGATGCAAGCAATCAGCTAGCGATCGTCTAGTGCAATCTTAGTATTCATGCCTCCTCTGACAATGCGTGTGGTGATTGTTTCTTGGACAGCCGTTTCAACTATAGTTTTAAAGTCAGGATGAGATCCATTTAGGTGTGCTTACGTGCACGAAGATAATTTATATTTTATACGCGAGATTATGTCGATGTAATTCTGCATCAAAGGCATAACAAAATTACAACAATTAGTATTTCGCATGTGAACCTTGCAAACGTTTTCGGTCATTTACTTTTCAGTGAAGCATCCGGCCCAAGCACAGTTCCATATTTAGGCTATGCTCACGCGCTGATCATTGGTAAGGAACAAACTGGAAAAATCAACTATTGTTGAATCTGATCGAGCAATGGTTAATGTAGGATCAATTTAAGTGACTGACACTTTCGAGGAAGATCGATCGTGTTATGATTTTCTCAGATATTTAGAGAGTGTGTCTGTGTCTTTGTCACATATTACGATTCTATGGTCATAAAAATGCAGTAAAAGGAGATCCAACGAGTTTTGTAAAGTTCAAGAAATAATTAATTTCCCTAGAATGCAAAGTAAAAATTAGAAAAGAACTTAACAGTATTGCGAAATAAATATAAAAATCCCAGACGAAAACGTTTCATCACATGTCCGTAAGTTCTAATAAATTCCAGTGGTGTTCGAGATAAGGTACATTGCTAAATGTGTCGATTTGCCCGTGTTACTAAATGTACAGTCACAGCCAATCAGAGATCAATGCTTATTTGGACCAATACGATTTGCAGAAAGTTATATGTAAATGCATTGAAATGTTATGAACAACAAACCCCAAATACTCTATGTAAAATATACCAAATATGTGGTCCAATTCAATTCAACATGTCCAAAAAACTACAGGGTTTCTCGAAATATGAACCTCACTACACATATAATTGTTGTCACAGGGGCAGGGGCCCATGTTATATTCTTTGTAAATATTTATTTCCTTTTGACTACCTTAGCATTAGGTATACTTTTATCTTGTCAAGAGTAAGAAGCTTTGATCGTACCAAACTACCGGATATTGACGTGTGCATGTTCAGGTGTGAGCAGTACGCAACTTTAGATCATTGGATAACATGTTTGGCTTCGGTATGATTATCGCAGTTTAGAGCTAAAACCCAGTTTATCATACCTAGAACTATGCAATGGTCTCCTTATGAGATTTAGTTGCTCTTGTGGAGGATTTAGGAACAACGATACGGTCATAAATTCTTAGCACGTTTCATACACTATTTCTGTCGACGGACTGAATTTAGCAAAGCAAATCAATCGATCAAGGATCATACCCATTTACTACTTCGCAAACAATTCTTGGAGGCTGTAGACATCGATTTAGCCACCTTCCTGTTCAAACAAAGCCTAGCGGAGTGCGTTGAGGACTATCGAGACACCCACATGAATCAACTTCTTGCAAGAAAACCCGCATCTCAGACTGCCGTTAATATAAGTCGTGGTTAAAGTATTAAACAGAAAGGGAATTTATCATTGGAAAGTCTTTTTCGCGCAAGCTTTTGTCTGGAGAGCTTTCCAAAACAAGCAGATTAATTTTGAAGAGAATCTCAAGAGCAAGAAAGCCTTCCACTCTGAATGATTACTAGAGAAGGTGGTGAGTTTTCAGACACTGTTGCCATGTCAGTAATATCATCCAACGGTGTGGATAAATCCACAAATGGGCGATTTGTTTGCTCTTCGACAAAAAAGCATTTGGTCCCAATTGCTATCAAAGGCTGCCGCTCCATTATGTTAAACACATTCCAGCATCGTGGTAAACGTGATATTGGACATGATAAAGATCTATCGGATATTTTAGCCAATGATTATCTCAACAGACCGAATTCTTTCACTCTGCTTCCAGTTGGAATCTGTCATAGATTTTAATATGGTTCAATTCATATAAATTCGAGCCTTTAGCCCACACTTCGCTATAGCTAGTGTCATACAAAACATGCTAGCAGGATATCACCCCTCAATCCCTTGTTTCTTGGTGAAGTGGGTTATACGCTCGGTGTACTCGAAAGTCAAACAAGATCCAAGTCATTTCATGAAGATTAAAGCTCATGAAGATTATCGCTCTGTGAGCCTCAAGTTCGACCGTAACGTTTCGATTGAGTTTTTGTAGAAGCTTATTGACTACCAAGAAGAGTCAACCTTCTCTAATATTTTATCTCAAAAATCTAGTTTCGCAGAGACGCAGACTTTGGACCTGGTACGTCCCTGGGTGGCAATTCAGATGACCAACTGACTCATTTTGAATAATAAACGCAGCCTATCAGTGAAATTGTGTAAGCAGGATTTCAATGATTATCTTCTTAACCATAGTATGGGTCACAGATATAGTGACCCAATGTTGTGTTGCTTATGTAAAAAAGAGAACGGGTTATTCTTCGCATGGGGAATCCACCCATCATTCCCTAGAAGAATACCCAAGGTAGAGGTCGGATGCTCAGCATTCCATCCTTTTATTACATATTAGCCTGACGTTAATGTGAATGGAGAACGTATTTGAAAGAAGAAAGCAATTTTTTTTTAGTAAATTGTGTTTCTCAGAGAATATTTACCCAATCATTAATTGAAAATCCTCCCACCAATCCCGCCATGGGAGCATTCTCATATATATATATATATATATATATATATAGATATATATATATATATATATATATATATATATATATATATATATATATATACCAAACGGAAGTAATGGGCAATAGTTTTTGCCCTTTGTCGATTTTCGTCTTTTTGTAGAGCTAGAATTGTTATTTAGTCTTCTTGTATCCCTTAAAGTTAATGTGATTATGTGATTGGGAAAGTATACTCGGATAAACACAATTTACTATAAAAATGTACTTTCCTTCGTGGAATTTTTTGTTGTTTTTATGTTAACAAATTCGAACCACATTTTTTTTTCATTTGCATTAATATTGACATACTGTTAGACCATTGCTTGCATACGTCATATATGTAAGTAAATATATTTTCTGCAACTATTTTGTCAAATAAATGACGTGAAAATCTTTTCTAATTTTTGACCTACATATATTGTCACTCGTTTGCTTCTTGTTCATATGTGAAGCTTCTTTGATATTTTACTGTTCCTTAGTGTGAAGGTATGAGATGTATGTTGCAAAGAGATGCTTTGGTTTGATTTGAAGTAAGAGAATGAGTACTAGTAGCCATTAGTTAGGAATGTGTTTCATTCATTGTCCTTGATATTGTTGGTAGACTGCATCTGCAAATAAATGTTCTAGCCATTTTTTACATTCATCTTTGCATTGTCTATCAGAATGAATTGCCCTCTTGCCGTTGAATACATTCTCAAACATTAATAGGCCGATCCTTATCTATAGGTATCTGTTCAGTGTCATGTCTTCGCTAAGTTTATTTAGACATTACTTTGTTTAACCATATTCGTGGTAATTCCTTTGCGTTACCGTCCAATATGTCTAGAACTACCACCTCTGAAAATTGTCCTACAAGGACAGGTGGCTGTTTACAAAAGGTGTATTCCTACAGTAATGGTGACTGTGTAAGAAAGGCTATTATTTAACACTCGTGACAGATTTTTCTGCATGTATCTAGATAATTTCTCAGATTTTTTTCCCATGATAATTATTTGTTTCGAAATCTTTTCAAATTTTTCCTAAGAGTTACAATACTTCTTGATCTTTTTACTTGTGTTATTATTTTTTCATATTTTATGAAAATGCATGTGATAATTGGAGATAAGAGTGTTTCTGTTGTTAATGCTTGTGGTTCTACATAAATCGATTACATACACAGTTCGATAAATTTAAATCTTAAATAAATATAATTGTTGGACGAGTCCGACACTATTTATATTTGAATCACCAATGTTAGTACTGAAATTTTGTTGTACCATATCTGTAAATAAATTCTTGTACTACCATTTCTGCAAAAAATATTTAATTTTCTTCCTTCCAAACTGCCAATTTATACATATTTCACCAAGAGAATATTTCATTCTTCATTTGTTTGGGTTTGTTAAAATTATGAATTCTTAAAGTGATGAACACGATGTTATTTTTTTTAAAAAAGAAAAGTATGGAATAATGAATTCTGAAATGGGATCTGGTGTATCTCCTACAGTTGCCTGAGGATATTATAAGGCTTAAGTTGCTTTTGAAATTAGACCTTTATAATTTGGGCAGCTGATAATTTCCTGTAGATAATAGACATCTACTTGACAGTTTTCCGCCACTACTATTATAAACGAGCTAGAAAATTGAGCATAACTAATTTAGGTTCCGTCACTGATAAAGATCAACCCATAATTGATGGGCACACATTGACGACTCATTACAGGTTTAGGTTAAAAGATAAACAGTGTCGGAATCTGTTGTCCAGCTTGAACATTTGACCTCATATGAATAACCGTTAGAATCAAATGATACTTGGTTTTATATATCTACCAGATAGTCTCTCTAATTTAATGTTACAATAAATACTGCTGATTCTTTTTTCTTCTTTCTCCTACGGCAAAACCGATAAATTTTAAAAAGTATCATTAAGTCTGATATATTAGATCTCATCTCCAATATAACTAAAAAGTAATGAAAGGATATGACCGTCAAAAGTGACAGTTTTTAATTGATGGACCCAGATCGGGATATGAAGTTACAGGACATGAGTTCGTCTTGTTCATGCATGCACCACATGTCTTAATACACACTCCATCGATTTTTATACATGTGTTATGGGCTTGGTTGTTGTTGTTTTCGGGGTTAATGCCATTTATCAGCACGCATTAGATTATACATGGTGACCAGTATTAATAGCGGAGGAAGAAACCGGGATATCCACGGAAAGAAACACCGAAACACGAGAAGCTACTGGCAAGCTTTCTCACATATCCACATTCTCCGAATCTTAGACTCGAACCCACGCAGATAGAGGTGAGATGGCAGTGATCCGTAACGGACAGCGCTTTAGACCACTTGGCCACTCAGGGTTCCCTAAATATGGGCTTGGAAACAGCAGGTCGATTCCATAGTCTTTATGCATCAAGACTAGTATGCTTGGGTCAGGCACTGCCTAGACTGGATCACATGTATGGAGATTTTGCTCTGCATTTTCAACAAATAGTTGCATTTCAATTAGGTGACTAGAAATTTGAATGCTTGTACATTTCCGGAAGCGGCCAAATTGCACCTCTTGCTCTGACATCAAACCCGAAAGACCAATAGGGTAAACTCAGCAGACATTTTGTTCTGTTTATGCTTTTGGGGGCTCATACAGATATTATGAACATCTGAGACAGTGACAGATGAAAGGTGAAGTTTTTTGCATATGCAACATTCACAATGGAGAAAATGTTAACATACCTGTATTATATTTTCATGTATTTTGTTTGAAATTTCCTTGGATATTTTATTTGTCGTAAGTTTGTATGATGTCAGCACACAGTTAACGACAAAAGCGATTGTTCCCACGTGTTACAAAAATCATCACGAATTAGTCTAAAGTACACTATCTTTAGCAATTATTAAAAATGGGAAATCGAATTTCGCTAGAAAAGACAAAGCAGCCTTTGAAACTGCAATGAATGAATTATGAAATATATAAAATAAATTGAAAACGTTTTCGGCTCTTTTTTCTTAAATTGTACCTCTAAAATCCAATAAGTAATAATAACAAAACAGAGCTAGCAATTTTTATGTGCACATCTGAAGGGCAAGATGTATTCTATATAACCTACATTACATTCATAAATCGTACACCAAAATAATGGAAATTAAAAACTCATTTAACAATACATAAGATATTCTAGCTCTATTTTAAATAACCTGTATAGCCAAGGGAAACTTTTCATCGTCAAGATCGAACCCTATGCAAAACACGAAACTGTACAGCGCCATCTTAATATTTCTTTTGATATAATGCAAATGATATATTCGTGAATGGTTAGCAAATCGACAAGAAAATAAAAACATTAAATTCATGACTTTCTTAGGATCAACAATGGGACTCAATAATAACTGACTGGCTCAATTAGTAAAGCAATAAAGAGAATAATCGAGTTCATTCAAGTGTCGGCAAACAGACTTAAGTGTTACCATTTATGGTTGTGATCAGTTATCACATGTACAAACCTAAATAAGGCTTACGAACGACTCGGCATATATAAACTCAAAGATTGAAAGTTTAGAGAATTATATAGCCCACCACTACTTGCCTACAGAATTTGAGTAGTTGCTTTCTCAATTCTAAATTCTGTACATTATGTTTTGCCAGTGATTTGCAGGGCGATATCTTTATCTATGACAATGGTTTTATTGGAGGGTGGTGGTGGAAAACTACCGCGACGTATTTGTTGGATAGCATATTCAGAGAAAGCAAACTAACAACACTAATCAGATGGAAGAAACCCTTTCAGCCTTTTGATAATTCTTACAGTAAAATATGAAATACGTAACATGCACTTTGTCTAATAACAGAATATCTCTCTCTCTCTCTCTCTCTCTCTCTCTCTCTCTCTCTCTCTCTCTCTCTCTCTCTCTCTGTATGTATGTATGTGTGTCAAATATGTATCGAAAATTTTAGATTTATACAAGTTTCATTCTATCGTACAAAGAGCAAAGTCTTTGTTGTTGGGTGGGATAGATAATATAATGAAGTAATATCGAGTAAGGTGAATGAAAAACCTTATGTACCTTTCTCACGTTATGTGATGTTAAATATGCAAACGATTATCATTGTATCAAGTATGCGGGCCGTCGACCTTAACGTAGAAGTGTCAGATTAAACAGAATCTTGAGTTACAATCAAAGAGGACTCGCCATTCAATCGACGATGAAAATCTGTAATTTCACATTTTTGCACATAGGTAGAACGTTTCATATTTTCCGAATCAAGTTTCTGCTCAAACACATGAAATCAGTCGGTAAATTGGAAAAGATGGCTGTACTTGGAGATCACCTCGGGTAATTTATTACAAATTAATACAATGCTCGAATTTTCGTATATTTTAAGTTACGTTATAGGTTATAATTGCTTTATATATATATATATATATATATATATATATATATATATATATATATATATATATATATATATATATATATATATATATATATATATATATATATATATATATATATATATATATATATATATACCCAATATTTTAATTATTTTCTTGGTTTACAGGTTATCAAGTGGGTATATAACACTTTAATGAAAGGAGTTTTCACATCACATTTGTATGCCAATAAGTTACCTCATTACTCACAATGAACCTCTCACAACTTTTTCAAGGTTTGATTTTTTTAATGAATAATCACACATCATGTAAATATAAGAATGGATTAGACCACTGGTGCATTAAGGATTCTGCGATAAGCACCACCATTCACTGTGTGACCTTAAATCATAATCTGAATGAATTGAGGTCGCATACAGAAACTTGCATTTGCCATTATATATTTACAAGATGATTTTCAACCTCTCCTGTATTTAATTTATACGAGGCAAATGATTGCGGCATTATTCGAAGAGGAAAAACTAAAAAATTCTTGGTTTTATGAACAAGATTTGGGTATTTTATGGTAACTGTCAGAGGAACACTAACAGATCGAGTTAATTATCTTATATATAGCTTGTTTACGAAACGCTTAACGGACCTATACTTAATGGTTTGCTTATTAATCACATCAATAACGTAAATACCGACAATCGACTAGAAAATTGGGAACTCGTTAACCAAGCAGGAAAATTGTGAGAAAAGGCGAGGTGGTAGTGTCAATTTTAGATGACCAGTAACACCTGTTGTTTCGTTGAACCTCGAAACAGACGAGGAAATCAAATTTAAATCGAATTCGGCTGCGGCAAAACACTATAAATATAAATATCACAGTAACATTTGTTGCAGATGGGGTAACAAGATCATATTTTTCATGCAAATACGATGCTTGAATTATCTTTAGATATATTTGCAAGCTACATTTTGTTTAAGCAATTGTGTGCAGATGCTATTATATCATCTTCATCAGATTTCAACGTCATTCCTTTGCCATCATTAATTTTATTTTTTCAGCTGCTGTTAGTAACATTTTATTTGAATCACCTTGCGTAACAATAACATCAACATAATATGCAGTGCAACCCGACAGATATTTCTTCACTGCTTCGGCTAGTTGCTTATAATTTAATATATTAACGTTTTGATGATATTTTACTTCGTTAGTCATCTTAAAAGAATAAATTGGACAAAATATATTATAATGTTAACTTAATGAAAATACTTGCTTATATATACGCGGAAGATACTAGCGACATAGTCGCAAATTTTAAAGTGGTATACAGTAATACAATCACCAACGATATAATAAACAAATTTTCGTGCTATAGCGAAGATGACATTTTATTTAAAAACGACATACAAAGATGATAGCGTCGATGTCGTCGATAAAAAATACAACAGACCGTCAATTGGACTATATAACGTATAAAATCACATTACAAAAATAAATAAATTTAATTTTACTGTTGAGAGAAAAATATAAAATTCGATTTTATTTCTCAAGATTGTTAACTTAATGACGCTCTATGATGATTGCAGAGTATCTAATATCGTTATGTAAACCAGTAAAATGTAAATCTATCACACGTAAGTACGAGGAAATTTATGGCAACATTATTTCATCGACTGGGTTTAGATCCAACTATTAAATTTATCGCTATACCTCGCAACTTACCTAAACTTTTATTGCCTTATCTCCTAATCCCTTTTTCCATGGCGAAACCATCTTGTTCAGTTTCTGTAGTTCTTGTTCGTAAAAACTGCCAGATCGTTTAGCGCGTATATTACTGGTATTGTTAAAAAGTACTTTCTCAGCTAAAAATACTTCTTTGCTCCGTTACTAGTAAATCCTTTAACAAATGTGTTTTCGTCAAAGAAACTCTAACCCTATCACACAAGTTAAATTTTTTTCTGCGGTACATATTTTCGTTCGCCAATATCGGATTTTTAATGGCGTCGTTTGGTGACATTTAGTAGTTCGATGTTTCGTATCATTGTACTTGTAACATATTTTTGTTAATCTGATTTTGTTTTAAAAAATGCTCAAATTTTGCATTGAAAAACTCCGCTCCACAATGGGTCCAGGCTCTGTTCGGTTTTCTTTCAGTAGTTGTTATTATATGTTTTAAAGCATCAGTGATCGACGTTCATGTCTTATCCGAAACAGGTACACTAAAAGCATATTTTCTAAAACATTGATAACGTTAAATAAGTACTTCTTTGGAGAGTCATCAGCGCCAACATTAAACTGAGCAAGATTGGATACAGCCACTAAATCTATCGCCCAGATGTCATCAATGGCATTCACGACAAAATTGAGTCGCGTAAACTTTTTTTTAGGTTTGTGTAGTTCGGCTGAAAGATCATCGTACAATTCCTTTTCGAGTCCTAATTTATATTTTGCTACAATAAAACCCTGCACATCCTTTCTATCAAAACTTTCTCGCATATTTGTTTGTTTCGTATCAAAAAGTTTGTCAAACATTACTTTATCACAACCAGCCTTAACTTGATCGTTGTCCCTGTAGCAGATATCATGACGCATTGCTATGGCATCCACGTGATTGCAAGTTTCTTGTCCCAGCAGCGGATTATCATTAGCTTCAAGTTGTATATCGAGAGGATTATAAGGTCTAGTATACTGATGGCCTGGCAATATCCAACCGCCTTTTTGTTTTGGTAATTTGCCAATCCATTTGTGAATGTAAATTCTGCTGCCAATGACCTCACGACGATTGCATGATTTACAGTACGTGACGACTTAATCATGTTCGATACAAAGCTCTTTATCACAATCACAATTGCATTTCATTTTATTTTATTATTTTCATAAGATTATTCGTCTACTAAAATAACCTTATCTATCCAGATCATACTCCTTTTTTCAAGATTACACTTGCGTTTTGTTGGTTTCGTTTTACGTTACTTTTGTCGTTGGCGCTGGCAAAATGAAATCATACATACATACATCATATCAAGAATACATTTGAAATAGATCAACAAATGAAATAACATATTAAAATCGGGAAACTAAGATTGCGTACCTTTTGCCATTTCTTTATTCGTTTCCACGAACCTCACGTATAGTCCGTCTCCTAACTGAGACAACTATCTGGCCCTTACTCTATAATGGAAACGTACTTTTTACGAATTCAGAATGTAGAGTTTGCCTACTCGATGAGACAAAACTCTCGCTTTACTGCCAAATCACGAGATAACGTCTTACACGCTCTCCCGGAATCGTTTAACTTTCCTCGCGAAAGATTAAAGACTAAAGAATTTTCCTAAAGTAAAACCGTTAATTTCTTACAGAGTTACGCCCATAAATTCATATTAAACAATCGGAATAGACTGTTTCCTAAACCTGTTCCGTAGAATTTTTGGATTGACAAGACAATTAAACAACTAATCATGCCGTAATTAACATTACTTTGAACAATCATCTATAGCCAGATGCTGCCTTTAACCAGTCGATTTTGGGAAAGGGTCTTATGTCATTCTCTTGTACCATAGCATCTGACTCGGTCATGTTACGTCGGCTAGAACGAATTCCCTTTTGACGTTTAGAGCTGAAATGAAAATAATCATCTTTCTCTAGCCCTTTCTACTTTAATTAAGTTGACTTTGATACAATTCCTTTAACCAAAGCTTCTAAGAGTTTTCAAAGTTCGACACATCACATAGGCCCCTCTTTAAGAGTAAAATCTAGGATTATGCTCATCGAATTTTGAAATTACAGTTTAATTTAATCATCTTTCTCTAGCCCTTTCTACTTTAATTAAGTTGACTTTGATACAATTCCTTTAACCAAAGCTTCTAAGAGTTTTCAAAGTTCGACACATCACATAGGCCCCTCTTTAAGAGTAAAATCTGGGATTTTGCTCATCGAATTTTGAAATTACAGTTTAATTTAATGTTTACATGTCCTGAAGTGACCCCATCGCCTCAGACTCAAGTAATCGACTCGTGCAATCTGCACCCACATTTGAGTTTCCACGAATATAACGTAGCTGGACTTGATATTGTTGTAGAAACAATGACCACCTTGTTAAACGCCCATTAGTCAATTTAGCCTGTGCAAGATACGCTAAAGGTTGATGATCGGTTTCTAGAATAAACTTTCGCCCATACAGATAACGCTGAAACTTATGAATCCCAAAGACAATTGCTAGGCATTCCTTCTCTAGCCCTTTCTACTTTAATTAAGTTGACTTTAATACAATTCCTTTAACCAAAGCTTCTAAGAGTTTTCAAAATTCGACACATCACACTCCACGAAACCCGACAATGTCTTTCAATCTTTCAATGATATCAAAATTACTCAACGTACCACTAATCCTGCTAACACACGAGCTATTGGAAGAAATCCTCCTTGTTTTGCTCGATTGCGTTTTGTTGGTTTCGTTTTACGTTAATTTTGTCGTTGGCACTGGCATCTACTTTATATTATTACATAAAACTAACGACAGATTTGTTTGATTCCACTCCCAACTACCGCCTTCTGAATCACTCCTGATATTGCCCCTGACGCAGCCACTATTCCCAATGTGCCAAGTTTAGGTAAATTTTTGCTAGCTATCAGAGAAAATGCTGGTTCAAAACATCCACCATGCTTTGACCTTGATGTTACTTTGAGAAACAGATAGTCTACGAACAAACAGTTTTTCTTCAATCGCCTTGCGATGGAGATATTAAGGAAATAGAACGGATGTCCAGCAACCACTGTTGACAATTTTTCAACTTGATCTGGAGTTAGGTATATTTCTCCAGTTGGTTTTCATGATATTATATCTCTTTAAATATTTTGATATGTCAAAACCAAATACAGGGTACAGCGATCGAAACTCTTCCACTAATATATGAGATCCACTCTCAGCTTCCTGATAGTTTTGCATTGCTTCTATGAGGTACATATACTGCCGAGATATATTTCTTTTGGCATCTACAGCAAAAGTTAATTCGATTGCACGTTTGGGATATTGTTTGGAATATAACTCTCACAAATATTAGTCTAACATCTGGGTTATCAAATACGGAACTGCTCATATCTTGATCATTACGATGTGCTTGTCGTTGAATACGACTATCAAGTGTCGAGATATTTGTTCGCTGTGCGTGCTTGTCACACTCCATGTGTAATCAGTTGCGTTACGAATTGCTGTTTGATAAACCCTGTTTTGCTGGAAGTGTATCCTTTACGTGTAAGCGGTCAATATTGATTCGAGCTCCATCGTTTTAGCTACAGGGAGGACAACCCATGGGATTCACAGTGCTAATTTTGTAATAGCAAAATGTCTTTCAGCCACTCCATCGGCATGCATTATACAATCGTTTGGATCAGCTCGATCTAAAATAAGCATGTACTTTAGTCTCGAAAAACTGTTGCATTCACGGAAAAAATTCAAATATTGTACTTAACGAAAACATCATCGTTATCTGGAGGTAAAAACTCTTTTCGTTTAGGTAGTCCCTCATTGTATTACTGTCGTCTTATACTTGTAACCGCTAATCTTATTGCGTCTCCAATATTACCAGCTGCATTACCAGCGTGATTGGCGATTATATTATTGTTATATGGGTCAGGATTACCTGGCTAACTGGCTTGATACAGCTGTCCCGAATGAGGTACCTTTAAACCACATCATGTCTGTAGCCATTAATCTAGAATAAGCATCGGTAAACGAAACAATGTTAAGTATTGTTCTCAATATAGACAATTTCATTGAAATATCCTCAACGGTTTGACGTGCACTTTCATACAAGTTCCAACCGTTATTGACAAGAGTAATTTCTGCACCAGCTGCAATATCACCACCTTTCGCAGTTAATATTTGGTCACGCACTTTTAATACTCTCTTATGCGGCATTAGAAACACGTCCTCGTCGCGTGTGTTAAAAGTTCTAGCACCAGCCTTATTTGGGTTCGTTTGAGTTTTTATCTAGATACTCAACGCATTTGAACTCTATTGCATTGTCGTTAGTATCGTATTCTAGGGCAAGATCAAGATAGTTTTTAGGCTGGCATTATTTTATCACCGCTACACAAAATTAAAATGCAGCAGGGGTCATCGACGTTGTTTTCTTTGCAAGTTTATGTACCATTTCTTCACCACGTGGCAATAATAATTTTTGTTGTAGCTATCATAACCCGTTATGTTTCCGCTGTTGGCAATATCTGATAACGCTCATTTTATTTCCAATGCGGAAGGGCCTCTAATCTTATCAGCAATTCTTTGTCCTACTGCAGTCTCTGCCTAAGAAGCTGCTCCCGTTGCAAAAGCTTTACCTGCGTCCAGTGCACTTGGTGATATTTTACGCGCAATTTCAGGAACAATAGCTATAATTTCAGAAAATATATTTCAAAAAATCCACCTACGATTTTTCTTCTATAAATGTGTCTTCATATCGTCTTCATCTATTAAATGTATGCTCACAAAGTTATCGAAGACAGTTATCTCAACTGGCAGTTCACCGTCAAATGTGTCAACTTGTACACTATCGGCGTATTTTCTATGATAAAATCCGATAGGCGATGAAATACGTGTATGTGATATGAAGCCATTATCTTCCTTAATTGTATCCTAGCTCGTAACCTGTTATAATTCGCTACTAAGTCGTAATTATCAGGGTTTATCGTCTCTGTTTGCATAAGTTACTTTATTGTTTTATTTAGATTAGCGATATGATATGTACTTTGTTGAAATTAAATTGTTCTCCATGGAGTTATTTGATCTTGAGTAAATAAGATTTCATCACTGACAATAGTATTTACGTTTGCATTGAGTTTCATGTTGCACAGGAAATTAGTCCAATCTCGTACTGTTTTTAGGGTTAAGTTGCTTTGGCGGATTATAATAAACAGAAAACGTTTGCGCTGTTCCCCGTTGTCTGCGACGAATCGAGCAATAATGTGGTCGACCTTATATAAGATCGCCTCGATTAAATCAAATCAATGTGTAAAATTTCATACTCGTCTGAGTCAGTAATCCGCTCGATATAAGATGATCTAGTATATCCCCAATTACGTTATAGATCTCTGCGTTTTCATTACCGGATATTTTGGATGATATCAACAACATAAGTCGGTGAGACTATTTCTGCGTTTGATGAAAATATTTTAACTCCAGATCCAGTGGTCCCTCTGGTAATGTTACATTTTGCTTGTTTTCATACTCATTAAAAAGTCTTTTAAAAGTCCAGTCCTTAGCATAACCTCCTGGTTTAACATTTTTAATTTCATCATCGGCTTTCAAAAAATCATTTTATATTCTTTACTATATATACATATATATATATATATATATATATATATATATATATATATATATATATATATATATATATATATATATATATATATATATATGTGTGTGTGTGTGTGTGTGTATGTATATATGTATATATATGTATATATATATATATATATATATATATATATATATAAGTTTTTAATCATATTCTGTCTAATTAAAAATTTTTTAATAAACTCGTTATAATGGTCATTACATATTTTAGTCCTAGCTTGTTTTCTGTACAATTTTATGGACTCTCCAACAGACAATATTTTTATCACACTTTCTTGAAATTTATTTTTGTTGCTCCGACACATCTTCTCTTGACCTCTTTAACTTGGCCGGATAACCGTCAATCCTGCTATCGCATGCTGAAGAGCAAGAGTATTGTTATTTAATCTTTCAAACTCAGCCTGTAGTGCAATAGGATCAACAATGTGTCTTACAAATTCATCTGCAATTCTTTTACTCTCTTCTTTCGATCTCTAGCCTATTAAACATAATAAACCTTTTTCCTGCACGTCTTTAATCTCGTCTGCAGATAGTGTAGATGTGTAGATATTTCCAGCTATTTGCCAAGTACTGCTTCGGTAACAAGCTTGAACAGTTTAGGAGTTTCTTCCTCTTCCTTAACCTGTCCACGCCAAGATTCTTCCACTTTTTTCTTGAAAACTGCTTGAGGTTCAATAGTAATTCAATTCTTTCTTGAAGCTTGTCCATTATGTTCTACACGCTTTACAAAAATCCCCTATAGGAACATGTCGATATAACAACGAAACGTCTTTGCCGGATCACGCGCTAGCCTTGTCAAATAAAAAGCAGTTGTATGTGTCTTCGGTTGTTTGATGATATAATTCGATAAACTTGTATTTCGTTGCATCACCGCATTGATCGTTTTTCAGTATTTATCGCATCTTTATTGTCCAGTCCAGGAAATATTACAAAACAACAAGCATTTCGCCTGATGAATCTATCGACGTTGTAAAACCTTGGACAATATAGAGCAAATTATATTTTTTGTTACGCGATAATGAAAAATAAGACCCGATATTGTTCATTTTCTCTTTTAACAGAATATCGTCAAATACAATTATTTTATGCCAGAATGAATCAGGTTCATTCACTGAAAATAGTTCTACTGGTTGACTTATCAAAAAATATCATCGCCAACGTTAATTGCATCACGAAGTGTATCGATTTACTTGATTAATAATTCGTATTTGTCCAGTTGCGTGTTAATTGTATAAATCTATACCATATCACAGTTAAAATCATCCTTGAGCAAAAGATTTAATAACAGATTTGTTTTACCTGATCATGTACGACCACCAATAAGGTAATAGCAATCTGTAAGTTCATTATTATGTCTACGATTAAATAATCGTTTGGAATCAAAATTTAATATCATCGCCATTGTTGTTATATAATTTTATATCATTTTAAACTGACCTACGTTGATGATTTCATGTAGGACGATAAATATAATGAGCCATTATTACATGCCATCTTTTTTCTCCGCTAACTTTACATTGTCAGAATCGTTCAATATTCCCTGATATTGAACACCTTCATACTGAACTATTTTCTAACGTGAACAATTTTTTATGGATGCATAAAAGCATATATTTAATGGACGGCCACATACCAGCAAATGTTTCAAGGACTGACACATACAAACTGCTTTGGAACATTTCATGTTTACTTCTTTGATACAATGTTTCAGATTTAGCTAGATATAGACGCTATTCAGAGTTCTCACATTAAAACGCAAATCAAACACATAAACTGACTTCTTTAGCTGTTAATAAAAATGGCCAAAAATATTCTTACAATTTTACATACTGAATTCCCTCAAAAAATATACTTTCGTACGTCTGTAAATCTGAATTAGATGAGCCATATCATGGGTTCTCAAGGTTGATTACACATTTTGAAATTGTACTCTATTTTCGAGTATATTCCAAGTGCAGGTACATCTTCCTTACTGCACTCAAAATGAAATAAAGAATTAATTCCACAGCATATGTTCGACAACTGCTATGGAAAGTTTTCATAATTTTCCCACATTGTGATCTGAATCATTCAATGACAGAAAAACACGCATGTCAATGTCAGTATAATTCAAAACGATTAAATTGGCAGTCGCTTCTGAAATCTGATGCAAGTCGCTTCATGTAGATAAATCCAGACCATAAACAAAAGATTGCGTTGAATGGACAAAAATACCAAAACGTATTCATTCCAGATCAAATGGAAAAGTTGCAATGCATATTCATTAATAATATTTCTCCAAATTTCAATTTTAAGTAGAGCAAGCGCCATTTTCTTTCGGAAGTTACGTCTAGCGCGCGACCAACTTCATATTTATCTGGGCGGAGTTATGCGCTCATTAATAATATTGTGTAATGATCCATCAACTCTTATGTATTTAGTTTGGAATAGGGAGAACATTTAGTTACATTGTTTCTTGTAGTGTATTTTGGTTTATACTTTTAAGCCTTAGGAAGAATAAGAAATGTGCATATAATAAAAAGGTTACTATATTTGTATGGGGAAATATGAACTCGTTTTGTCGAAAGGATATACTGCACTCCCAAGGAAAAACTCGTTCTTATGTTCCCATACAAATGCAGTAACCTATAATTACACGAAATGTGGAACAACATTAGGAGATTCATAGGCTAAAGATCATCAAGGTAACTTATTTAGATATTCAACTCTTGATCACCTAAGAAATGAACTCGATAATTTATTAAATGTCACAAGCGTAAGTCAAAGAGAAGTTGTTGTTTTCCAGGACAAGCAAAGACGATTAAAGACAGGTAATGTACAACTGTCAAATATACTTGTACGAAATCCAACCGCGGTTGCTAATAATATCGTTACTTTTGCGGATCAAGGAAAATACCAGATTCCGGTAACTCAATTAACGCTTTTATCAGGCGACCTGGTGATACGTTTACGAGTAACATCATCATTAACCAAAATAAAATTACATACCTTGGAGACCCAACCACAGATATGGACGCAGAAACAAAAGATATATCGATGATAAGGAAGTTCCAATAACAACTTCGTTAGCCACAATCACCGATAGAATGTCTGCAATTAAGACTGATTTTTCTAATCACTTACAAACGTTTTTAAATTTACCCAGAAATATAAACAGAACCACTAACGAATTTTTTGGCAATCCACCAATTGTTAATATTAAACTTCGCTGAAATTAGCACAAAAATCAATGATATTGTCACATCCCTCATATCGTTGAAAAAGATGAATCTCATTAAAATTATGCACAAACAAATTAAAATATTGTATACAGAGTAGCATCAAAATCAACGACATGAAAGGATACCAAAGCAAAAAAAACCCACTATCAAACATACTGCAGAAGTCTCTTGTGTGAATAGGATATATTATATTCTGAGTATTCGTGTTATATTCTGCAAAATTTAGGATTTTTACCACATTTCCCTGGCGTCATTCATCCGATGAGTTTTATGGAACCGCGTCTATAATGTTAATAAGGACGCCGAAGAAGCATTTGCCCTGGAAGCATCTGATAAAAAAATTAACCGCAACTTCTTTTTTGGGGTGTCTGTAATTTGTAGACGAAACAACACAATCACTTAATCAAACCCTTATTGTATAATGAGAAAAGTATAGTTGATTTTAATCACATTTTGGATTAAATTCTAAAACAAAATGTGAACGCGCTAATGAAATATTATCAATATTATCATAAAAAACATTAGTGTGTGAAAAAAAAATGTTACAAACACAATAATAATATAATCCGAGTAATATCATGTTTACCGTTATTAATGACCGGCTCTGACATAATTTCAAGCAAAACATCATAAAATCCGTTTTTGTTATTCATATCCCGCGCTGATATTTCTCTTGCATCAGTGTGTAAAAAACTTAACCTCGACTCGCAACTAAAAAATGCTTACAAAACGGCCAGCATTTTCAGCAAAAAAATTACTTGATCAAATACGATCTTACCTACGGGGTATAAAATATGATATGGAAGATATAATACGCGAGTTTCGTACTATTGACAATTTGTTGACGGATATCTACGCATGAGAGTCAGCAGATATGCAAATAATTATCAACGAAAGTATGAAATTTTGTGTGAACAATAAAAGAAATGTTTGAAAGTCTGACGGTCCCCGAGGGTTGGACAACGTCTTTGAGTCAGAATCAGTACGATGATCCCAGGAAAAGTCGTTTTGGGATTTTGGGATGAGGTCGAGGGGTTTCCGAGATGGTGACTCATATTTATTTGTCTTGGGGTTGGAAAAATCTTTAAGCCAGAACCAGCCTTTATTCCTGCTCTCTCTCTCTCTCTCTCTCTCTCTCTCTCTCTCTCTCTCTCTCTCTCTCTCTCTCTCTCTCTCTCTCTCTCTCTCTCTCTCTCTCTCTCTCTGTATATATATACATATATATATATATATATATATATATATATATATATATATATATATATATATATATATATATATATATATATATATATATATGAAAACTTTGTTCTGTTACATTAAAAGTCTTTAGTCACTCAAAAACATGTAAAAGCATGTGGCCTTGCTTATGTAGAAAATAATAACAATTAATAAATTTTATTAAACGAATATGAAACATGCTAAAACGTACAATGGTTAAATTCCGTCTTCTTTAAAGAAGTAATGTCGATAATGGATACGTAAGTGATTAATTACTTAATAAGTCACCAACATCAGTGCGGATTAGATCAAGTAGGTGGGAGGGTCTTTGGGGTGGGGGGCTGGTTTTACCTGAAAGGATACCAAGCAAAAGTTTGTCTGTATACTCAGAATGCATAATACCAAACCAAGTGATTGTACGTGTGTGTATGTGAGTCTGTGTTTGTTGCTGTATATCTGTGTGTGCGTTTGGGGTCTTTCTTTACCTTGTGGTGGGGTGACCAGGAAACTCCGAACTCCACGCCACCGATCAGGCCCAGAACTACTTCTTTCATACGTACTTACTATTATTATTAGTATGGTCACTTGAGGCAAAAGATTCGAAATCCCAATGAGCTCTTTCTTTTTTGGGCCAGTCTGAGTAATTTCCGAAAACATTTGACTCCTCGCCTACTATCATGGTGAAAATTTACTCTCTCTCTCTCTCTCTCTCTCTCTCTCTCTCTCTCTCTCTCTCTCTCTCTCTCTCTCTCTCTCTCTCTCTCTCTCTCTCTATGAATAAATATAGGTCTAACACTGATGTATCAATGAATATAGGCATCACACTGATGTATCAATAAATATAGGCCTCACACGGATGCTTTAAATAGCATATGACGCACATTAATGTTTTAAGGTCTCACTGGACACTTTGGTAATTTTGTATCCGACAATGACCTTTAGCAGAATAAATGATAATAATATTACACTGAATATACAAATGAAAACAAACTAAGGACTATTGTAGAAAGCATGCAGGTGAGATTTCGACTGAGACAATCAGGGTAATTCCTTATACAAGTGGTGTCTTTTATACTGAACCAACACTGCTACTATCCCCTCTTTTTGACATTCATTTATGACAGCAAAGAGCTAGTCTGAATATTTTCCTATGCCAAAGTGGCTAAAAGAATCAGTATGTGTCTAATGAATGAATAAAGTTCACTAGTATTATAACAATTAGCATAATTTTCCTCCTATATTTACCTATGTAGTTGACATGTAAACCAAGTCGACTGTTCATTTGCAGTACAATTCCTTTATTAATTTGATTTCCAATGCAAGTCTAACTGTAACAGGCAGTCACCTAACAATCCAACCCATTTTCCAGCCTAACTCAAAATAAATGTAATCCACATTACAGATTTAGCTTCTGTGTGAATTCAAAAATACTAGGCTTCTCATAAGTATGTTCATGCCTTCTATTTTAAAAATTAGTTGTCGAAATTCGAAACTGTCAAATAACACCAATTGAGTATTGAGATACGCTGCTGTATCAATGAGTATTGACCTCGTTTTGGTGAAGACATTTTCTTTTTGTTTTGTGTTAATATTTTATTTTTGTAAGTCAGTGCTTGTGGCCTTGTATATCTACAAACGTATTTTGAATAGGCTGTTTTTTTATCAATGTAAATCAAAACGAGTAATATGACTCCACAATCTACGTTTAAAATCTTGTTAATTTTAGTTTAGAGAAACTGTCATATTGCAAAGACCATTTTATGTAGTACCTACGATTCTGTATTAATAGTGTCATTCCATACCCATCTCAACATTACTGCTTTTGCATAAAATAATCTGATAGGGCATTATATCAAATTCAGTTTCTGCACAAGATTTTGTAACATCAATCATTTTCATCGACATGTTATCTAAACGTTGATGTAGATAAAAGTATGGCCTAATTCGTTTTCATTTCATGTTTTAAATATGTGTCTGGTTTCACTTTTTCACATTTGACAATGATTCAAATTTAAAATTTAAAATGAAAATTTAATGTGGTGGGAAACATCTAACATACTTTGCAAATATTATCACTAAAAATCTTACAGCTATGAGATAAAATAGACACACAGTTAATGTTTTCACAGTTATAACAAACGCATGGAAAAGGCATCAAATCTGAATTGTGAACTTTATTACTGTGATATCTCTTAGGATATTGTTTGGAAAACCTTTTGCTTCACATTCTTCTTTTGAGTATATACACATGTGTTTTAAGGTGTGATAGTGCAACTTAAACACATACTTAATTCGAACTGTGCAGTTAATATTTACTTTTATCAATTGTATTAGGACATAATATTTGAGTAAAAGTATTAAAATTGAAATTTTCTCTAAATTGTATTAAATGTAATTTTCCATTAAATTAAATTGAAAGTAATTTCCACTAAAATATATTGAGATCAATTTTAAATATTTCTGTACCACAACTGTATACGATCTTAACAATGATCGCGCTTTTATGAGCAAGTGCACAAATAACCCATAAAATGCATTTCTCTTTTATCCAAAGGTCAGCAAATATTAGATTTGGTGAGAAACTGCTGAACTGGCAATTTCCTAATTTCCTAGCGGATAATTCACGCATTTCCCGTGGGAAAGGACGAGAGCCTGTTCTGATTCGAAATGAACGATCTAGATAAATGCCCAAATTAGTAATGATGATGCGTTCAAAACTGCGTATAAATTGAGAGTAAACTTGCGCAGCAGAATCAATTCGTTAATCGAAGAATCAGGAGCATATGAACTTTTTAATGTTGACACTTTCACGGTAAAGTTGAATCCACTATTACGTGTCTAGAGTCGTACAAAAGTAACGGGGCCCCGAGTGGCCGAGTGGTCTAAAGCGCTGTCCGTTACGGATCACTGCCATCTCACCTCTGTCTACGTGTGTTCGAGTCTAGGATTCGGTGAATGTGGATATGTGAGAAAGCTTGCCAGTAGCTTTTCGTGGGTCGGTGGTTCTTTCCGGTGATTTCCCGGGTTCTTCCTCCACCATTAATACTGGCCGCCATGAATAGCCTATCATGTGCTGAAAAATGGCGTTAAGCCCAACAACAACAACAACAACAACAACAAAAGTAACAAGTAAAGAATGAAGGCAACAAGCTTTGTAAAATTTAAGAAAATAATTTATTTCCCAAGGAAAAAAATATAAGGCAAAAATGAGAAAAAGGACTAGGTTTACGAATCAAATCCAAAATTAATATAAGAATTTGAAAATAGAAGTAATGTCATTGAAAAGTCCTAAATGAATTACAATTCGAATCTCGATGAAATTTTAAGATGGAAAGAAATGATGTATACCATTCCTTGTTGAATAAAAAAATAATATTCTAGTTTAGTATATCCGAATAAATTTCGATAAATGTCTTTTTCCAAAAATTCTGATGAGCACTAGTATTTTCTAGGGTAAATACATTACTGATTCCAAATAATAGAAACATTCAACTCAAACTTGTCACAACAAAACACCTTTGAGCTTCAAAGTTTTTAAATACAACTGGCAAATTATTATGATGACATGAGTTATAAGCCCGCCTAAAACGCAAAACAGATTCCCGGATGGGGGTCAAAATTTCATCCCACTGGGATAACCATAACTTTGTAACTATAAACAAATGCTATTTGTCAATTACTCCTGGTATGGCCTTGAATTCCTCTAAAAGAATCCTACTATTAGAATGAATTCAAAAATATTTTCAAACGTTGTTTACTAAAAGCCTTACTGATTTTGAATCAAGGCCAACAATTGAGTACAATGTTTCAACTACTGGTTACTTGTCGGGTCAAACAGAACTGCATTGAAGTTCTAAAAACATCAAACACAGTAGACAAAATTTTCATTGCAATAAGATGTAAAAGAATAAAATAAAAATAAAAAATTTTAAACTGACATACAAGTAATTAAATTACATATACATAACACTAGACTTGATATTTGAGCAATGTATTTGTAAGTTCTTTCCATTTTATATTATAATATAATGGAATGTTTGATTTGTTTCAAAGAATTTGTATTCATTTGTAATTATGGTATGAGTTATTGGAAAAGACGAATTAGCTACCAACTTCATGTTTAGATTTAATATTGAAATAAAAACTTCTTTAAGTAATAAAGAATAATGTTTTAGTAACCTATTCCAAATTAGTATTCTATTTTACATTTAGTAAAATACATTTCTTCAAAACTATTGTTGCACTATGTCGCAACTATTGAATTTTATCCTCTTTGTCTATCACGAATTTTGTATTATATTCTAAAATGCAGAAATTATGAAAATGTAGGAAGTTGGTAAGCTCGAAAGAAAAGTATTATTTTATATGCATTTCGTGCATTTAAATATACAGGATTTATAATATCTATTTCTAAAATGTAATATTATATATATATATATATATATATATATATATATATATATATATATATATATATATATATATATATATATATATATATATATATATATATATATATATATATATATGTGTGTGTGTGTGTGTGTGTGTGTATGTGTGAGTGTGTGTGTGTATGTGTGAGTGTGTGTGTGTTTGTTCGTTGATCAAAGAATCAGAATACTGTCTTTCATTACAGTCGTTCACGTTACCTTTCTTACATCGCCATTTTCCCACGGATGAAAGCCGTATCTACACCATGATGACTGACACCTCTTTAACGAGGGTCTTAAATCTCTCTTCTTTCTTTCTCTCTCTTTCTCTCTCTTTCTATCTATCTATCTATCTATCTATCTATCTATCTATCTATCTATCTATCTATCTATCTATCTATCTATCTATCTATCTATCTATCTATCTAGCCATGGACAAAGACATTTCGTAAATTATGAGTATTTCTTCTCATAGCAAGAAATGAGTAATCTTTTCATAACAGGATATTTCAATACAAGTGGACGAAACTTATGAATAAATGTATCACTCCGCATAATTATGATCTACGGAACTCACTCGCACCGAAACTCTTGCGAACATCAGACCTAACGCAGCCTAGCTATGCTACATCAACTCCAGGTGCTACGTTGCCACCATATTCACAAGATATATCCCTGATTATAACAACTTCGTTCTTATTGGACGGTGAAGCAACCATCTACACATCGCCAGTGACAATCTACCCACTATTGAAAAGTTTGCAGACGATTGAAACAATTTCAACAGGTACCTGTTCTACACATAGTTCAGAAACAATGATCCAACATCCATTTAACCACTGTTCAATTGACCTAACCCCATCAACGTCGTAAGTTCCAGCCAGCCACCGCCGATGCCTGACTCCATAAAGTACTCTTTTCATGGCAGTTCTTTAAATTCAAATGAATTCACAATTTAATCCTCTATAGTCATTTTCGATCGCTTTATTTTGAATGTATAGGATTAGTTGTTTTCTCATTCTTCGAAAATGTAACTGCTTAAAAGGTCACATAAATGGGCAGTTTTGGTATTTCAATTGGAAGTGCGTTGGATTCATAATCCAAGGGTGGCGGTTTCGATACCTGCTCAGGCCAGCCTGGGATGGTTGCCGCGTTGTGTCCTTGAGAAAAGTACTTATATTAGTTCCCATTTCATTTGCCTTTTACAGGCAATAAGAGCCAATAAAACTTCAAACTACACATGTGTGTTTGTGTGTTCACAATGAAGCCTGTCAGCAGCAAAACCTCAATAAATCGAAATCTCCTTGAAACTGATTCATGTTACTGATGGCCAATACATCATTCTTTAATAACAGTAATTCAACATCTACCTGAGTGTCCCTTTCTAAGTGAGAATTCAACCGGTTTGATCTGATAAGATAGTTTGCAATGTCATAAAAACCCGATTTTGAATTAAATGGTTTTCTTTGTAAAAGCACTTACATTGGTTTCTTTATGTCAAAGACTAACTTTAATTTAAAGAGTATATAATAATACAGTATTTTGAACTCAATAGCATTGATGAAATCATGGATTGCCAACGATAAAACGCGTCAGAAACTTACCTTACTTCTCAGGATTAAGTTATATGCTATTCAATAAATTGTTAATATCTGGTTTGTTGAGGCAATTATGTTTGTTACACGAATTCATTTCAAACAGTGTTCATCATTTAGTCGTTACTATTTGAATTTCTCAAATGTAACGGTGCATGCACATTTAAAATTGCGTCCTGGGCTGTGACATATGAGGTTATCCATCAAACAAATGAAGCGTGACCGACTTACATGAACCGCCAAGGATCTCCACGGTTGAATTCAGTCTCAAACAGAAGAAGAAGACGGCAAATATCTTAGTCATGATCTAAAGTACAAGAATACATGGGCTTTAAGGACTATGTCAAACTAAATCAGTGTAAGAGAGATACGTCTTTACAGAAGTAAACGAACAATGCAATAATTACCTCCATGGATCAACATCATTATCATACACTTATAAATCTTCTGTTGAAACATTTATAGATAGCATTACCAGATCAATGTCTTCGGATGTTGCAATTTTTTCACGAGTTTCTTTCATTCTTAATTTATTTTTTGATACAAATAAATGCAAAATGTTTTGTCTCATCTTATTTCTGTTTAATAATCTACAAATTGTTTTACCTCTACTTCCTCAGATTCTCTACCTGATGTGGACATTAGCTGTCACTTACCTAAGATCGTTCTCTTTTTAATGTAATCAAGAGACATGATGCATCGGAATGGGTCCCAATCTCACAGTGTACAAGTGCAATCTGAGTCTGTTACACAATTTGCCTGACAGCCCTCATTTCATTTTCATTCTGATAGTATATGTACCTAATCATTTTCATGCTGTAAAAACAAATGTCTGTCAAAACTGCCTCTGTATTTTAGTTTAATAACATCAATATGACTTACTTAGTGAGTGATTCGCTCTCTTGTAATACATTTGTCAGATATATTAGTGGCGGTGAGTGGGGACGGAATGGAACAAATGCCTCGGGTGAAAGGCTTTTTTCGGCAGATTAAGCGAGATAATGATTCACCTTTGCCTCATTTTAACTGGAGCAATTCTTCACAAAACTTATATTCACGATGAAGGAGGTTGGCAACTGACATAAAAACTTATCTGTAAACAAAACAACTTAGGAACGTCTCTAAAAAGATTGCCCCCTACCCGTACGTCGAAACCCTCACGCTGTAATTGTCTGATACGCATGTAAGGAGAAAACTGGGAATTAATGGAAAGTTAAACAAGCCAATTTAGCCACTTTTAACTTTATGATACATTTCATCAGCAGCAGTATTTCAGCTTCGCTTATAATCTACGATTTAACACAACACAACAAGAACATCATCAACAAGAACAAGAACTACGGTAAAGGAAACGTAGCTGTGTATATGTGTATATTTTGGTCCCAATATCAAGACAATTTGTTGTCACAAGAATTCAATTTCTACCATGACGCTCTCAGAACAGCCATAAATTTAAGTTTGCATTCCAAGAACCATGATGGCTCGATGCTTTATTTGTCAGACTCGTGACAGCAAAGCACTTAGCTCCAGTTGCCTCAGCACTAAATTGGGTTACTGTGCAACATAAACGATGCTTTGTGTATCAGACTAGTAACTGCAAGGCACTTAGCTACAGTTGCCTCAGCCCTAAAGTTGGTTAGTGTGCAACATAAACGATGCTTTATGTGTCAGACTGGTGACAGCAAGGCACTTAGCTCCAGTTGCCTCAGCACTAAATTGGGTTACTGTGCAACATAAAACCAATTGTATGATAATAAACTGGTCGGTCAATGTGGAATGAACTGAAGACTTACACATTTACGCAACTAGTTCTCTTTCTTTGATTATGATGGCAGTTTCTTATTATTATGGCATTGTGCCATAATCTCGTGCAGACCTTCATTGTCATGTTTAAAAGGAATACTTTGGGTGTTAAGATTAGAACACGTATACAGATTTTGGGTCTTAAGGTTATAACGAGTAGGAAAACTGTGGGTATTAGAAAAACTTTGGGTATTAAAATTGCATCGTTGCTATTAAGATTATGACGAGTAGAATTTTCGCTTCAAAGCTGATAGTTATTAATTTTTATCCCAAAATTTGTGTTTTAAAACTTGGATTGTAAATGAAATTGAAACAATGACAATAAGTTCACTTTAAACGATATTTTGGAATATTTCCGGACATTGATCTTCTCGATGATTCTTAAACGTTTTATTATGTATTGTAATGATTTTGGAAAACAAAGCAAAACATTTTTCCAATTTATTTTAAGAAAACGAGTCCTTAAAAAAAGAAATATATCCTAATTTTATACAGTATATTAGTATGTTACAGGACGCGGCATTTCCTATAACAAACATACGCCCAAACATGAAATTGTTGCCTGGAGTTATTAATAATTTGACTTTCAAGATGGAACAGCCGTGTCTATAGAAACAGTAAAAATGGTTTTGGTTAGTTCAGCTGTTTAATGAATTGATACATGATGCCTTTTGGACACAGCAAGTCACTGAATGATGTTACAAGAAAAGCTATTAAGTCATTCATAAATATTTATGCTTGATACCTCTTCTGTACTGAGATAAATGATTTCATTCATAAATCGGTGAGAAAAACTTTATGAAATAAGTGACTAGGGTTGAAATATAATTAATAGCGCATCATGGTTTTATAAAGACAGATAATGTCGCAAAACACGCACCTAAGTATAATATCCCAAGTGTTGAATATGACTCAAAGCGTATCGCATCTTATTTAACTGTTTGAGATCTGCTTCATGTGCTTTGATAACTATTTAATAGAGCACCGACACAAGCTAACTGTATATCAAATAACACTATACAACTTGAAATACATTCCTTCTAATATGGCCGTTGCATGAGCTGCAGGAAATATAGTATTACATTACCATTGGAAATGTAAAATTCTAATATAAACGAGACCAACTCTCGTCTTCTCCGTTAAACACGCCTTCGTGTCGTCATTACCCATTTCCTGCCGACTAAAAAGCACATCAGCTTCAGATATCTACTAGAGTAACAAGATAATGTAGTTTTAGTCATATAGCGCCCAGGAGAGACAAAGAGAAATATTCTCAGCATGTAAGGGTACTGATAGAAATTCAGTGTTCGTTGTTTACTGGTCAGCAGGTGATCTTGAACAAGAGAGCCATTTCTTCGGTCGTGAGAGAACGTCCTGAATCGGTTAATAAATTGGAACAAACTAAATTAATCATTTAAGCTAGGCATATATATATTTCTAGTGAAGGGTTTTCTATATGCCGATGACATAGACTGACCATTTTTTGGTAATAATTAATAAAATGGTACATACTCTAGCTTGTATTAAAAAAGTAGCGAATGTGATCTACTTTTAATGATCAGTTAATCAATTTGACATCTAACACGCTACAGATGTGTCTACTTCTTTGTTTCCGAGGTTAGAAAGGTTTCCTATTTCATGTTTGGAGCCAAATTATCGAAAGTGAAGCAACAAACGGTTGTCGGTATTAATGGAAACGATCCATCAATTCAGATAGGGACACAATATCAACTTGTTATGGGTCGACTCTTATCAACTTTGCAATACATTTGTCAGAAAAGTATGAATTTAATTTTGATGTCGTTGATAAATTGGAAACTGAAAGAAGAGCTGTCTGATTATAGATAAGCCATTTCAACTTAACTTTTTAACTAATGTTGATAAAGAACAGTAAAGGTTATCGATACCAATTTTATTTTCTGATGAAAAATTATAGAAGCTTGAAGAATATATTTGTAAAGCCAGCCTGAGAGGAAAAAAACACTATCGTCAAAGAGTAGATACGCTGGCCTGCGACCTTTAAATATCAGATCTCATGTCTTCTTTTTACTTTGGATTTGTTATTTAATACATGTATTTCATGTGGTGAATATAATCATTGTTGGGAGAGAGAAAAAAGACATTAGTTTGTATCAGGAGGCAGCCAGTAAAACAATTTACACATGCTTGGTTTAGAAAAACTACAGTTAACATAAGTGAGAAAAGTATCTTTGCGAAAAAAAAATAAATTCTCTGGTTGGTTGGCATCCGTCCGTCTTCGAGAGACTATAGTGTAGCTCCCTGTTTCTCTAAACTTTTGTAAAGAGATAATATTTATTGTGTAAACTAAATGCATCCTTATCAACCATCTCATTCACATCATTAAACGATTTCTAGGTAATGATTTATAGACCGATTTGTATTGAAAAAAGTGATAACCCAATGAATGGTACAAGATTGATAAACCGATTTTAGTGAAAAGGTGATAAACCGATGAATGGTAAAAGACTGAAAAAACATATTTGTTTTGAAAAAGTGATCAACCGATGAATGGTAAATGATTGATAAACCAATTTGTAGTGAATGATAAACCGATTAATGATAAAAGACTGATAAACCAATTTGTAGTGAAAAAGTGATAAACCGATGTATGGTAAAAGATTGATAAACCAATACGACATACAGGCATCACGAACGTTCTTCTTTAGATCGTTGAATTTTATTTTATGATATTGATAATGTTGAATTGTATGTTAGACTTGACCTTGTCCAAAACAGAGTTCATTTTCTACTTGATCTGAATCATGGTGTTATTTTTAAAATTTCTCTAAACAAATAATTCATACTTCAATATTCCCTAAGTGTATGGAATAATGATTCGGATTCTTATTTTGCCTGAGTCAATGACATTGTGTTTATCATGTCCTTTATTATAATTATTTTATTTTGTAAACATCAATATCTTTCTAGAAGGTCATATCCTAGGCAATATTTCTTTTAGATAACACTAATTTTGACCTGAGGTCAAAAAATGGAATATACAACCTTATTATTCTAGAAATTATTCATTCGTGCTATAAGATCATGAAGCAGAAATCGGCCACATTTTTGTGTGTTCATTTAGCTGGATTTTTATTTATTCAAATTATTTATTCATTGGTTATAAAAAAAATGCTCTTAAAAATTTTGGTAACAGAGATTGGAAGTTATACTGATATTTCAGATAAGGTTTTATTCTTAGATTGTGTTGAGATCAGTAAACAAAAGACTTGAATATCACCACTACACGGGTCACCACAGGTCCATAATCAACACTTCCATCGTTGGATTTGATCCTCTAAAGTCTGTTCAAACTTTAATTATTAAGATTTGTTTCTATAATTTAATTATATTGTTATTTGGGATGTAATACTTAATACTTAAAATAAATTGTTGTGTTCAATATAGAGTGAAAAAATAATTGTGTAGACGATTCTCGAATTTTCAATTACTTATTTTAAGACCAGAGGGTAGCAAAATAAAATTCGAGGCTCGTCCTGGATACAAATTTCTCTAAAATATTATAAAACTTTGTCTTTGATATCTAAATTCTCCTTGTTTACAACTTTTTTAATTCCCACGTTTTAAGAGTCTATCCTCTACTGAAGGAACTTTAGTGGAAATCCAAATTAAGTTCAGCGCTGAAGTGTTGATGTGGCTCGTATTGTAGGATCAACTTTTGTGTTGCTAGATCTTAATGCATACAAGAATAATCTATCCAGTAACAAGATTATATAGTCTTTCACTTGGTCACAGGTCACAATTAATATTTTCTAAAAATGCATGTACTGCTCAGCGGAAAATAAAATTCTAGTGCGTTCTTAATGTTTTACAGAAAAACATGTTAATTATTATTAGTAAGTCTGTAACTAAAATTATATTATATACCTTGTCACTTACACAAGTCAAATTTTACTAATTTCCGATAACCTAGACACAGAACCAAACAAACATATTTACTTCGATTAATAATGATCCTGATATTAAACTCACACATTTAGAGAATATTTGACTATGTATTAGTTGTGTAAAGAGTATATATATATATATATATATATATATATATATATATATATATATATATATATATATATATATATATATATATATATATATATATATATATATATATATATATATATATATATATATATATATATATATATATATATATATATATATATATATACATAGACACGCACACAACACTAGGTCTATAGCGAAACAAACAAACTTTTACGATGTCATCTATAGTTAAAAACTTTACTTTAAAACCTACCCAGGAACGGTTAGACTCCTTAAAAATTGATGAATTAATCCAGCATGCCAGACAATATAATATTTATGTGAAAAGGCCTTTATAATAACGGAAGAAATACAAAAAATTTTGCTATAGTGTTTGTTGGAAAAGAAACGTTTGAATAAAAGTGATTTTGGATTTGATTAATGAATCTCTGGCTCTAACTTGAAATTTATTATATTATTGTTATTATTATTATTATTATTATTATTATTATTATTATTATTATTATTATTATTATTATTATTTATTATTATTATTTTTATTATTATTATTATTAGTAGTAGTAGTAGTAGTAGTAGTTGTAGTAATATTATTGTTATTATTATTATTACTATTAGTAGTAGTAGTAGTAGTAGTAGTAGTAGTAGTAGTAGTAGTAGTACATCTAATAAACATTAGAATCCTTCCAGTAGGTTATTTTTCATTAGGTAATAGCTTTTTGTTTAAAAAATGCTTATTGATATTTGAGGATTATATAATCTTGTCATTTTAGAAATGTGCTATAAGACCTTGAGGAGAATCAGTTGTATTATTGCTAAGAAGTTCAAATCATTTATTCATTGAAAATACAGAGTTGAATTTATACTGGTACTTGAAATATGAGTATCTTCTTTGATTGTATTATTGTAATCAAATTAGAGACTATTGGCACATCACCACTAAAAGTGTCATCACAGGCACATCAACACTTTCAGCAATGAATTTAATTTGGATTTTCACTAAAGTTTATTCAAAATTTTAATTATAAAGTTTTGTGTCCAATTCTATGCTTATTTTAGATGTAATTCTCAATACCTTAAATTCCTTCTTTTACATTTTCACTTTCTTTCCTTGGGAAATAAATTATTTCTTGAATTTTACAAAGCAGTGCTTCTCTCACTTTTCTATTAGAGATTTTAAGATCATAGGATCCTAATATGTCCAGTTTCGTACATTTTTTTTGTAATTACGACAAGTAATATATAGATTACACCTTCATTGCTTAGATTATTCTTTATTTTGCCACTTTAAAAGGAGACAAGTCTGTTTTGGATTTCGTATACTGTACATTACAAAGCATTTGATGTATTTGATAGCAATGTAATATGTATCTATGTTAATTTCGTTTTCAGAGGGAAATATCTATATAATATTACTTATAAATATAATCCTAGTGGCCTCATTGTGGGATATATTTGTCTGATGCATTATAATGGTTTACTTTTAAAGGGCAGTTGCAGTTGGGAAGGGATTTTTGACGGCATTGCTACTGTAATCTTGGATTTGTAATTTATCATAATAACATCTCTGTCCTACCACTATCTTTTCTTCCCCCATCACACAACCTATTCAGTCTTGAGAAGAGCACAATGAAAGGCCGGGAAAATTGAACTAAGCAGGAGTTCGAGACAGAAACCTATAGAGCACTCATAGTTTGTCATTTTTATTTAGACACGTGTTTTCGTTTTAAATTGGGTATATTTTACTGGAGCCTGTTTGTAAATATGTCTGGTATATAAGCTGTCCTGTTAATACCATTAGAGTCAGTGGCATTTTAATTCCATAAAAAAGTTAGCGTAAGCATGCAAATTCAAGGAAATGAAAGTGAGTAATGAAACTATGATTCCCACGTTATTCAGGCTGATTAGTATCGATATCTGAGAACACAATGACAATAGTTACTTGTATTTAAATCAACCCAACCTCATCCAATAAAGATTAACAGAGATAGTGATATTGGTTTAACAAAGCAAGGATAAAAGTTGAAGAAACAGCTTTAGCTTTTTATTTTCTCATGCACTCGAGTGGTTGTGCCGTTTAGTATTTGTTAGACTATTTTATGTATTATATTGTGTACCTCTATTTGATGAATTACATTGTATAAATCTATTTAATGCATTATATTGTGTTCCTCTATTTTATAAATTACATTGTGTTCTTCTATTTTATGTATTATATTGTGTACATCTGTTTTATGTAATATATTGTGTGCCTCTATTTTATGTATTGTATGGTGTACCTCTTTTAATGTTTTATATTGTGTACGTCTATTTTATGTATTGTATAGTGTACCTCTATTTAATGTATTATATTATGTACCTCTATTTTATGTATTATATTGGGTACCTCTATTTAAATTATTATATTGTGTACCTGTATTTTATGTATTATATTGTGTACCTGTATTTTATGTATTATATTGTGTACCTCTATTTTATGTATTATGTTGGGTACCTTTATTTTATGCATTACATTGGGTACCTCTATTTTATGAATTACATTATATACCTCTATTTTATGTATTATATTGTGTACCTGTATTTTATGTATTATATTGTTTACCTCTGTTTTATAAATTACATTATGTACTTCTTTTTATGTATTATATTGTGTACCTCTGTTTTATGTATTATATTGTGTACCTCTATTTAATTTATTATATTGTGTGCCTCTATTTTATGAATTACATTGTGTTCTTCTATTTTATGTATTATATTGTGTACCTGCATTTTATGTATTATATTGTTTACCTCTATTTTATGTATTATATTAATTACCTCTATTTAATGTATTATATTGGGTACCTCTATTTAATGAATTATATTGTGTACCTCTATTTTATGTATTATATTGTGTACCTGTATTTTGCGTATTATATTGTGTACATGTATGTTATGTATTATATTGTGTACCTGTATTTTACGTGTTATATTGTGTACGTCTATTTTATGTATTGTATAGTGTACCTCTATTTAATGTATTATATTCTGTATCTCTATTTTATGTATTATATTGGGTACCTCTATTTAATTTGTTATATTGGGTACTTCTATTTTATGTATTATATTGTGTACCTGTATTTTATGTATTATATTGTTTACCTCTATTTTATTTATTATATATTTGTACCTCATTTTTATGTATTATATTGGGTACCTCTATTTAATGAATTATATTGTGTACCTCTATTTTATGTATTATATTGTTTACCTGTATTTTACGTATTATATTGTGTACATGTATGTTATGTATTATATTGTGTACCTCTATTTTATGTATTATATTGTTTACCTCTATTTTATATATTATATTAGGTACCTCTTTTTATGTATTATATTGGGAACCTCTATTTAATGAATTATATTGTGTACCTCTATTTTATGTATTATATGGTGTACCTGTATTTTACGTATTATATTGTGTACATGTATGTTATGTATTATATTGTGTACCTCTATTTTACGTATTATATTGTGTACCTGTATTTTACGTATTATATTGTGTACATGTATGTTATGTATTATATTGTGTACATGTATTTTACGTATTATATTGTGTACCTCTTACAGCTTTGACATTAACACTATCATACCAATATTTGGGCAGTACTCAGTTTACAAGTAAATCAGTCCTGATATTGTGATACAACCTTATTCATAAGTACAAAAGTCCCAACAAAATGACATACCCTTTCATATACGTGGATGGTTCATCGCATATATGAAACTTGAATACCGATTGGGTCCAGGTTTATGTTTGGTGATGTTACGGCACCAAAGAGCTTTTGCGGTTAAATAATTCCTGGAAAAAGCTGGAACAAAGCTTTTCAAAGTTGCAAATTTTTAGATAAATAACATCTACAGAGATAAAAAAAAGGTGTTAATATTTCACAAGGGCAATCATCTCACTTGATGACTTTTACACCGAGTAATCAATTAATGGAGAAAATCTTCAGGGTTTTATTGGGTAAATATTTTCAAGGAATTGCATAAATCCTGTGATTTATTAAATGCATGTACTCGAATTTCGTTTTGTGTAGAATGATACCTGAAGGTGATTTATGTATATTGTACATTTTTCGAAACAGTTGAATTAGGTTCATCCTATACCGCGCGTGCGAAGTGCTTTCGATGGGAAAAACCGAATCGTCTGAGTATAAATGCTTCACCGTAAGATTAAATCTTTGTATTACAGAACGTCTTGTCAGTGAGCAGTACACTTAAGGACTTGCACATCTTCATATGTAAAGGTATGTTAGTTATTTATTAATTTCTTATGCATATTAAAAGTTATAACTATTGTATTACCACGTTTATTTTTCTATATCTTATATAATCCTGGCTTGCGTCGTATAATGAAAATATTTTAAGAGCTTTATATTCTATTAGCATTTTTAAGAAACGTTCACTACCATAGGATTTTTATCGGACACGGATATAAACACTTCTCAGTTTGTTTATTGCTTTATAATATTTTGCCGATAATGTAATTTGCATAGCTTACCGTAACGTCATTACGCCTGTGTCATGCATAGTACACTGTGTTGGATGTATTTCAACTGATCGTAGTCGACGGGTTGCCAGAGAGTGAAAGTGTTGCTGGTCGAGTAGCAGGTGATCGGGCGTTGTTTACGTAATTGGTGGGTGCTGATTGCTTGATTGACAAAAGACATTGAATGGTGGTCGGTGTCTACCGGAAATGCTGACTGCTTGATTGACCAATGTGACTAGTAGTCGGTGTTCTAGTGACAGTGTTTTGTTATTCCATAGATGTAATATTTTAGCTGTGAGCTGATTTTAGAGTTTGTTATACCCAGTGTTTTGGGGACTTTAAAGATATTTTGTCTGATATATGTCCCTTTGTTTTCATCATTTTACTATTTGAGTAAAGTATCTCATTTTTCACTATTTGAATAAATACGTCATTTTTTACAATTTAAGTAAAACACACCATTCCTTTCGTCGTGTGAAATCACTTTGAATATATTGACCTTTGTCATTTTGTTTTGTAAGGTCATTTATTGTATTCACATTTATGCTGCATTATTAGGTTCATGTGGACTGTATAAATTTTGTCCAATGTTTGAATCTTATACACGCATGTATTAATCAGAATTCTTTTTTCATTCAAGTCATTCATCAATAAACATTGTTTTTATATCACCATGAAACGTTTTCTATTAAAATCCGAAATCCAACTAAGTTATCTTGTTACAAATATGTGGAAACATTTCACAGTTGAAATAGGAAGCACTATATTGCCACGAATGGCGATGTAACAAGTGACAATAAAAAAAAACATGTCCAGATCACAATTGAAATATTTCCTTTCCTTTTAACGAAATGTACCTCATAAGGCTATACAGTTTGCTCCAACTTTGTACACTGTATTCGTCATATACTGAAATTACTTTGTACACTTGATGTACGTCAGATATTGAAATTGCACTGTACACTCGTTTCGCGTCAGATACTGAATTTACACTTTGTTCACTCTTTGTACTCAGAGATTGAACTTGCACTTTTGTACTGCATGAACGTCAGAAAATTAAATTACAAACAATTCATTAATCCTTGAGCTATCAAATCCGGGTGATTGATATAATGATGGACAATGACTCTACCAAAAAGAAGTAACCTGCGAGGTACTCCTGTACATTATAATAAAGGCAATTCGCTCTAAACGTGGCTGAATTAACAAGAAACAAATTACAAAAAAGTCGCAATGGTGACTAGGTAGAGTGAATCAATTATTGACAGTCTATTGTTCTTTTAATGGTACAGTAGCAAAATGGTAAAATAGCAAAATACCACTTTTGTACTTGTTCGTATTTTCAAAATTATGTGCTGAATTTAACTAATACTTCTTCTGTCTTCAAAGTAATCGTACCAACTTAAACCAAAGACAGCTTATTGCATCAACACCTGGCAATGCTAAGCCTAAATGAGTTTTGGGTTTCCAATCTAATCTTTTTACAAGCAAGTTGCTTCCGATACACTACCTACTTAAGGACATTTGATCTTGCATTCCAGTATCTTTAATCTCTCTGCCTAAATGACTTTCTTCTGTAGACCATTTGCTAGCCAAGGTGCACATGGATACATGTTTACTTGCGTACTCTCTAGCTCCATCGCACTCCATGGCAAGACCATATCTTGTCGTTGCAATTATGACGTGCTTAGTACTCTTTAGGCTATTCGCCAAAGTACAAATGACGTGCTTGGAACAATTTAAGCGACCTTTCGAAGTATGAATGACGTGCGTGGTACACTTTTGTCAAAGTAACAATGACGTGCTTGCTACTCTTTTGTCAAAGTACCAATGACGTGCTTGCTACTCTTTTGTCAAAGTAGCAATGACGTGCTTGCTACTCTTTTGTCAAAGTAACAATGACGTGCTTGCTACTCTTTTGTCAGGGTACAAATGACGTGCTTGCTGCTCTTTTGTCAAGGTACCAGCGATGTGCTTGCTACTCTTTTGTCAAAGTAACAATGACGTGCTTGCTACTCTTTTGTCAAAGTAACAATGACGTGCTTGCTACTCTTTTTCAAGGTACCAATGACGTGCTTGCTACTCTTTTGTCAAGGTTCCGATGACGTGCTTGCTACTCTTTTGTCAAAGTACCAATGACGTGCTTGCTACTCTTTTGTCAAATCACCAATGACGTGCTTGCTACTCTTATGTCAAAGTACCGATGACGTGCTTGCTACTCTTTTGTCAAAGTACTAATGACGTGCTTGCTATTCTTTTGTCAAAGTATCAATGACGTGCTTTGTATTCTTAAGGTGACTTGTTATAATACTTTATACGTGCTTGCTACTCTTTATGCCACTTGTCAAAGTATCAATATTCTATTTTATGTTAATAACACTAATAATAATAATGATAATGATGATGATGATAATAATGACAATCCTTTAAATGAATTATTATTATTGTTGTTATTGTTATTGTTATTGTTGTTGTTATTATTATTATTATTATTATTATTATTATTATTATTATTATTATTATTATTATTATTATTATTATTATTATTATTATTCATTAAAAGAAAAGGGGCTTCCTAAGATTCCTATTATTGAAACATTTATGCAACGAATGGTAAATAAAAACTACAGCGTATATACTACACACATATTTTATTTATTTTGCTTACAAAGACACATTTGCCGTTAAACGGAGTTAAGACTGACTGCAGGCAATTGTGTATTGACCAAGTGAATAAACTCTTCACAACCCAAAGTATCCGTTACTGACATAGAATAAGGCAAGAAATAACTTGGTTTTTCCGTATGTCTGTCTATATGGTGATTGAAGCATGTGCGACCTTCAAGGTCATACAAGGACGGAAGTACTGATGTGTAAGCTATTTTGCATGGTGGATCCATGAAGGGTGTGTATGGCCAATACATGTTTGTCTAACCAAAGATTTCATAACTGTGTGGTTTGACAATGGGCATGGTAACCTGATCGAAAATTCTAGTTTCCAAGGTTTACAAGTATTTAAATGAGTCATATGTTTTTATGTATCGTACGTACTGCACAAATGACTATATGAGTCAAGAGTCATGTGTTTGATACAATTGTTAATGGTTATTACAATAGATCATGTTTGTTTCAATTACATTGTTTCCGTTGAATACATGGAACATATGTTAATTTCCATCTATTTGCATGAGATTATATAAATCACTTCTTGGTTTACTGTATCGTGTGTCTACAATTTTGAATATATTAATCACATTTTTGAACGTTTGTGTGAAGTAAATGAGTCGTATATTTAGAGGTTGAAATAATCACGTTGTATATGTTGCAAAGTATATACATGTTTTTTAATTCATTTAATAAACTTCCATCTTTCATCGCGTTGTGTTTGTGTTTTCAGTTAATCCAGAATTCCATTCATATCAAATCCTGTCACAGCTGTAAAATGTAGCAATATGATTTTTGTGCTCATTCATAAACCCCTTGACGAATTAAATTTTCTTGTTGTCTTCTATTGCTATTCATATTGATAAGAAAACATATAAGTACACATATGATTTTGAACATAAAGGCTGGTTTCACAGAAGAAATTAGAGAATTAAAAACACATGCTGAACTTCTTGAACATTGAACATTCATCCAATCATGTACCAGTGAATGTATGGAAAGATTGTGGAATATAAATAACTTAAGAAAAATGACGAACCAACAAGAGGTAATTCAAATATTTTAATGTATTTACAGCTGACCTGCCATTTGACTGCTTTAATTAACATTACCTTGGCAAGCGCAACAGCAAGGGGCTCCTGCAGCTCACGATGTTCGCCGCATGCACTCTCGTCATCACCAACATTTTGTTCCGCCTACCTACCCATAATAAAAAGTCATCGATACACACCACGCTTTAACTATTGGCATCTCATCGACGGCATCAACACCAGGAAAAAAGGATGTACGAGTGACGAAGACCATGTGAAATGCTGATTGTTGGACGGACCACAGGCTAATTGTCAAAGTTAAATCTTCACATCCAACCCAAGATACGTCACCAAGGGAAAAAGATTGTTAAAAGACTAAATTTCTCGAAGCTGAAAAATAGCTCAATCGCCGAAAGCATCTCAAGGATCCTGGATAGCAAACTTCTAGAAATATAAAAATAATTTCGGACAAGGATAACAAGAGATAATGCAGTTTTACATTTTCACATACCTAACAACTGAAGATTACTTCCACAAAGATACAGCTTCCTGACAAAGCTCTCTGCGGTGTGACAATATAGAGGAAACTAACACATTAATGCTACAAATATGGACAAATCCAGGGCCAAAGAACTCGAGGACAGTTGCAGGAAATAATAAATGGATCTGACAAACATTGAATATTATCTTTTGAGGTGAATATTAAGATTTATTAACCTTTCTGATGGGTAATTCTCTTCCGATAATTGTTCTTTCCGGGTTATATATTCTGACTTTTCATATCACAAAACTAAAATATTTTGCCTTGGTTGGTTACTTCAAAGGTCAGTCTTAAGGAGCAAACCCATGTAATAACAGGACACTCTTTCTCGTTACATAACCATGATCTGCTTTGTTCCATTCTTTAAGCTACTTTATTTCATTTTGTATATCTTGAAATATAGATTTAAGCCTTTTGAGAATGGTTAGAGCACTGCAAAATGTATATCAAAGTTCATGCCCTCGTGTCAACGGCTTTAGTATTGTAAATTTTATAACAAAAGTTATTTCGCTTAGAAGTTGAGTTAGTCTTGAAAATGGAGTGAGACAGTTATTTATCAATCTATAGATCATTCCTGCCAAAGTTTCTAATTTATGCAGACAATAGAAACTGTTTAGGGTCGCCATCGTGACAGTTAGGTGTCATATGAAACACCACTATAGGTGTCCACACAAAGAGGGCACGTCGTCAGATTGTCGATGAAAAAATGTGTTAATGAGCATTTTTAAGATAACTATGACCATTGTAAATATTGCATAGATTCATTTGTTTGTCATTTGAGTTGATTCCACTCAATTCACTATTGAAATAAGAGAAGTGATGTTATCTGAAACGTTAGCTGGACTTTAGTAACTTATATAGAATTGATGTATTATTAAAAGAAACTTCAATTTTGTTGGTTACAATGGGTTGAACATTTGTATCAGTTAACAGTTCATTGTGAAGCTTAGGTGTTTTTCCTTGACAGTGTAGTAAATTATTTCACTTAAATATTTCTATTCCAGAGAATATGAATATTTGATGTGTTCAGGTTACATTGAAGATATTAATGTATTTGCACTTGAACAAATAGTTTTATAACTGCCTGACACTGCTAATGTTTTTCTTTTCTGATATTTTTAATTCAAATGAATAGTAAGAAATTTTCATATCATAAATTTAACATTTATCAACGTATTGTTAGAGATCATGGACATCGGTGGTATGAATCGAGATGTGCTCACCTTGGCTCGCTCTTCACGGACATATCCCAAGCATAGAATTTCTTTAAGATCATATATATATATATATATATATATATATATATATATATATATATATATATATATATATATATATATATATATATATATATATATATATATATATATATATATATATATATATAACATATAATGGTGTGAAAATAATAATTTAGTTACACCAACAATCAATTTGTTTCTCTACAGTAGAAAGTAAGAGTATTATATATCAAATTCCAAATCATCTTAAATTTTCTCTCAAAGGTGTAGAATGGTCCAAATGATTCCAATAGCATTGAATGTGCTGATATAACATACTGATAATGTGCCTGCCTTTATAATAGGGTGCCACGCGTTTCTCGACATAGGCACAGTATGTTCGAGTCGGAAACCTCGATGAATTTTCTCGGCTGTCACACATTACAGTTTTACATAGGTGGATGTCTGAAGAGTATACTCATGTTACAGTATTGTTTGGGATTCGGAGATTTTTTTGTATAGTATATAAGTAACCATTAAAGTGCTTTCAATGACACTCGCAGTTTTGTTATTTTGTTATACCTAACTTACATTTGGCTACCGTTTCGGAAAGTCGATCACCGTATTGTTAATATTATTCATACAATAAGATGGTTTCCACGGTCGCTAGAAACGATACCGAAAATACCGTTCAATAATATCATGGGTTTATTTAAATAAATCAGATTAAAAGAAAAGCGGTATGTTAACGTGTTGACATGTCAAAACTATTAGGTCTCAAATCCTAAAAGTAAAGTATACCAACTGTATAAGAAAGCCATATTTATAACAACTGTAACAAAATATAAAAGTCAAGGTCAAATAGAAGGCCACATGTATAATGACACCCAATACAGTAGATAAAATCCATGTAGAAAGATTACGGTTCATGAGCGGAGAGTTGACATATGCTGACTAAATTTCTTGTCAGATTTTATCATTCACAAATTATTGTAATGATTCGCACAATCCTAATTGAAATCTAAGATAGGGCATAGCTCTTTACCGCACAAGAGTTTCAAATCTGAATTACCTCTTGAAGGAGACTATCTGACACGTGTACAGATCTACAAAGGAGGTATATGTACTTTGGTTTTCTTTTTTTACCTTACTTTACTTATAAACTTATGACTGAATATGTAATCTTCCCCACGACCTGTATCGGCAGAGTGCTTTTAATTATCCAGACCAATCTTTCCTCATCTGCTAAAATACGTAGGTGAAAGTAAATATGTTCTCAACGTTGACTAAATTTTAGAACTCAGAAAGAGGGTGGACTGTGGCGTAGCAGCATAGTCAAGTCAACCTTTCTTGAAATTTGAAATGATCATATCACATTTAGTTAGCATTAAGCATGCAAACCGAGCATAGGTTAAATATAAGGAAGACGTGTCATGTGAGAATTATTGGTCCCTTACATGCACTTTTGTAGTAAACATGCCTTTCATGAAGGCTTACAACGCACATGCGAATGTTAATGATGGTGCTTAGTCATTTTACCCACTTTCAACGAAGAATCTTAATCTATACCCAAATAATTTTGATGACAGTAGCTATTTTAACAACATAACGTTCGTCTACTTAAGCTGAGAAATTCATTCTAATGTATACAAGTTAAACACTTAGTTAACCATAGTGAGGTGCAATAAATTCACATTGCTACAAATCAGATATTATTCTAGGATTATGTGAGTAGGTTTGTAAAATAATATCAAGTATTTAAAATGCAAGAATATGGTCATATTTCAGATAATATATAAGAACTACATTCTTCAGATGCATGATAACTATTTCGTTGTCTTTGTTCTTTATTCTGTTAATTGTGCATCAACTTGGTCGGAATTGCCTCGGCACCAAATAGCCTACAAGTGTTGATGTTCAGTAAAGCAACCAATCAAAACCAGATTAATTTGATCGTAATCGAATATACTTTTGATGGATTTACTTTGCTTTCTCGTTTTTTCGATCTTATCTCCAACTTAAGCCCTTAAATGACCATGAAGAAACATAATGCATATGACAACCAAACTGCAATATAATATTATATATTTTGTCTGCAAAGAATAAAATAGATATTCATGTATCACTGCAAAGGATTCAGGTAACAAGTATGTGAACGGTGCGCTCATTAATATGTCCGTGCACATTCGCCAAATACAAAAAAACCTGGAAATTTTATGTACTTAGATTTAAATAATATATGTTTACGACCTTTATAGTCTTAAAAGAGAAACCAACAAAAGAGCGAAAACAAACTAAATAAAATGCAACAAATGATTTACTTCCTCTGAGTGCAAAGTAAAAATTAAAAGATAACCTATAGCATTGTGAATTAAATCCCAAAGTATCCTAAAAGTGTAATCACAAGTCCAAAATAATAGATTATTCCAAATGATTTCTGGTAGTGATCTGAGTTATTTCCAGTGAATTATAGTAGTGATCCGAATTAATTCCAATGTGCTGATATACCAATAGCCTCGATTGTGAAAATGTGTTAACAGTCATTTTTATCACTATACAGTCAAAAATATCCTTGAATGATTTGGTATTAATTCCAAAAGAGTGATATAGTCCAAGACGTATTGATGACTACTTGGTAATTCCAATAAATATTTTAATTAATAAATCCCTCAAATAAAAACCATGACATAATAATAATGCTGATTCCACTTTGGATGTTTCAATAGGAACGATTAATTCCAATATAATCAGCCCTAAAATGACAAATCTAAGACACTATTTGAGCACCAGGATGAGGGTCAAAATCCCAATTATAAGACATTCTTACCAATCAACAAGACTAATTATTTCCAAGCGAAACAACCAATGTCCTAACCTTATATAAAGCAAACATGCTTTTCTTCATTATTAATTATCTCAAAATATAATCAAAAATCAGAGAAATATTTGCTATATAATACCTTGTTTACAAATTAATTTGACTTTTGTCACGTAAGCTCTAAACTCAATTACTGACCAAGTTGATAAAACACTGTAGAGATACGAAACACATGCTCATGGAGAAATCTAGAATATATATATATGTATATATATATATATATATATATATATATATATATATATATATATATATATATATATATATATATATATATATATGGTTTAAACAAAATCAAATGATTTCTTTTTAAAAATGTTCATTAGAAGCTCCTTAGTTCACTGGCACTGACACTCTACCCTTTATTACTATATAAAGAATCGACGACTCCTGGCTAGTGAAAAATGGGCTTGGCATCTGTCGCAGTGAAGACGCAAGAAACCTCGAGCCGCCTAAAAATGAATGCTTTGATGAGGAAGGAATAGAAGCACACTGGAATTATAGGGATTAAAAATTCATGGTGGGGTATTTATCAAGGTGTAAATTATTACCAAATCACTCATAAAGTTAACATAATGTCCTACCTGCTTAATTTACTTTGTGAGCGACTAGGTAAACTTTACACATCGATAAGTACCCATCCATGATTATTCAGTCCTATAATGAATTTAATTCAAACTGAATATTTTTCATCGCCAGAGTTCCAAAATGTATTTTACCTTTATGCAGTACTTAATATCGAGAATTGGGCGGAATGACATGATATTAAGACAACTCACATTTTGCACAAAGTTTATTGCGCAGCTGAAAATGATGCTATTTTTTGTTACAGTAATGTCATCAAGTGAAAGAGATTTTACTTACTTTCTGAACCATTTGGTCTAGTTCGATTAACATTGTGTGTGATTTAGTTCATTTTCTTGTATCTAGGTCTACCCACTTTAAATTACTTTTAAAAACTCTCTTATCAAATCAACAAATTCCTACACTAGTTTAAATTTCAGCTGCTATTTTATAATCATCTACCAACATTTCTACGACAGTCAAGGACATCCTTGTTTTCATCAGAGATTATGCTGAAACCATTATCATTATGATCTACAAAAGATATATTACAACTTTCAAGCTCCAATTTCATTACAACGAAATTAAATACGCCTCTATGCCTTGATGACGAAGCAAAATCAGTCCCGCCTGAATGATCAGTTCTTGTTGGCTATCGTCTCAAAATGTTAAAATGTACATGTCAAAATGTAACTTAGAATAATATTAAGAGTATCAGGACACGATTCTCTCTCTCTCTCTCTCTCTCTCTCTCTCTCTCTCTCTCTCTCTCTCTCTCTCTCTCTCTCTCTCTCTCTCTCTCTCTCTCAGATTCAAATTTCAGCTTTATATTTTAAGAATCTTGCAAAGTTGACTTTTCTTGATTCACAACATTATTTATTATACACAAAACATTAATTATATGACAATGATTCGTGTGGATATAAGCCAGCATTACAGCAATGTAGCTTGAACATATTTTATGGCTAATTAGATTGAATCGACAGAAAAAGTACTTCCATTGGGTGGGGCTAAATCATTATTTTGTTGCTTAATATTAAATAAATGCTTAATAAAAATACTTTTGTATTTATCAAAGAAATTAAAAGCACTTAGCATATCAGATAGCTGGAAATCATTAAGAAGAAAGAAAATTAAAGTTGGCTTTGTTGCGACTTCTGTCTCACATTAAATAATAAACGCGTACGTCCTGCATGACATTAAAGAGTTGACGAGTACAGGTTGTCTCACATTAAAGAATGATTCAGTACACTCAATCGCAAATTAATTAATGAACGAGTACATATTTTCTCACATTAAATAATGAACGGGTACATACTTCTACAGTTTTAAAGTTTGCAAAAAGATTCATGCGAGAGACAATGTAAAGTCAGCGAAAATTTTGCAAGAGCATAGATGATTTGAAGCCATTGTCAAACTAAAATCAATCGGCAGTACAAATGCTGAAAACCGATATAATCTCTAGAATTAAGTCATATATAAAATAGTCACTTACATATTTATCCTTGTCAGTACTCATATACGTTTCTTTTGGTATTATTACTGTATTTTTTCTGTCAGTAGTCATAACATATCTTTTCCTCTGTGCATAAATATACCCTTTTAATGTACTAATAAACACGTACTTTTCTATCGATACTCAGAAACATATTTAATTAATGTATTTAATAAGAGTCGTCTATGATTTTCAACTTTCGAGAATTTCAGATATTCATTCAGCCTTTCGTTTATACACATGTACTAACAGGTAATTTTCTCATACATTTGACGTCATGATCATTTAGTTGCGAATACATGTTCAACCAAGAGCAGTTCGGCGGAAGAAAATAAACAGCATATGACTTATAAATGATTTTTGATTCTGGACTTTTGCGTGTGTAATAATATACAATTTAGAAAAGATAAATGCTCCAATATGTCTTATTCGATCATAATTTATATATATATATATATATATATATATATATATATATATATATATATATATATATATATATATATATATATATATATATATATATATATATATATATATATATATATATCCAATAGTTTAACATTGTAACATTGTTGCTAAATTATCATTAACCAGCGGTATTGACCGGAGTCAAGTGAAAATATTCACATCTTCGTGATATAGTTATAACGTTCCCACTGTAACAGACCAAATTTTTAGGTCGATATTAGTTTTGTTATTGTTCACCTCTGTATGAATCATTTAGCTAGACACATGTACGATTAACTGGATTTATGGGAAAAGCGATAATATACGGATTGGTTCAGCCAAAGTCAGGAGTTATCGATATATAATTAAGGGCTAAGTTTGCTCAAACTTACCGGAACGAAGTTCAAGTTATGGTTTGTACGGAAGCTGACAGTTGCGACATTGACCAGAAAACAGATAGTAGCCGTTGCTATCAGACGTATTGCAGTGTTTTGATGCTAGTGAGGAGGGAAATTTGTGTAATTTTGATTCGTTACGCTATGGATGGGGGAGTGCGTGGTTTCACACGATAAACTATCAGTTTAAATGTGCAGTAGTGGAATTTGCAAATCAGTCTGCACTTCCCCACGAGAGAAAACAACATAAGACCTTGAGCGACTCCGAGAGTAAATGAGTAAATTTCTCGTTGAAAGGCATCTAATGGGAGAAAAGATTGTCTGAAGGATTTGACAGACACCAAAAGCTTGAAATGCAAAGTATTTGTATAAATCTCATATTAAGTCGTTGATACTATGATGATTTGTTGATTCAGTTGCTTTTATTTGCATGTATTTGCAGGGATTTATTTGTTTAAGTTGTAGATCAATTTTATTGATATGGTATACTTGTCTTGAGTTGTTTAACTGCGTCTGCCCAATGATATTTTTCTTTATATGTACATTGACGGCTCGTTAAATTATCGTCTTGATTATTATATAGGAAATTGTGTCTAGAATAACTATGCTAAGCTCATATTTCTGAAATCGTACAATGAGATTGTTTACTAATATATATTGACGAATTATTGGAATGTAGATATTACTGGAAGCCGTGGAAGTTATCCGAATTATGTGCATTTGTAACACTAACGTAACGTAAGGAATTTCATTCATTTTCGTGTGATGAGACTAATAAGGAAATAATGTCTCGGTGAGGAGCAAATGTCAATTAACAGCCCATTAGTCTGTGGAACTTAGTCGTATATTCTATTATGACCATTTAGTCTATATAGCTCATCGATGTCTGTTTGAACCCGATATAATTACATCTGACCTTAAAGGAGGATACTAATGAGTTATTCCCGTATAATGTGACAGAAAATTTAGGTTGCTTTTGTTTACATTTTTTACAAGTCGAGATAGTTTCGGAAAACGCAACGTTTTATGAGTGGAAAGCCAAAAAGGAAAAAAGCAAGATACCAAGAATCTTGGAGAAAGGAAAGTAGAGCAAAAATGACTTATCGGTGCGAAGGAACCCGAAGTACGGTCCGAGTGGACCTTTTGGACGAAATCGAACACCAGGTTATGAATCGATACAGGGAAGAGTTAATCGATTTTCTCACTAGGTTAAATGATGATTTGATTCTATTGTTAACAGAATCGGCTAATTTTATAATCTTATCTGTCTGCATTTCAAAATTTCTTAATTATTCTGAAAAAGAAAGGAAAGAAGTGTATCTTTCGAATTGTAACATTTACATCATTTGCTTTTTAATTTTGTTTTAAATTTGATTAAATTTTGTCTTTATTTTTAACAGGGGCTCGAGTTATTCTATTCTATATATCCGCTGAGATTATTTTTTTATTCCACCCATAAGTTAATACTTTGCATCGACCTTACTCGATACCGGGTAAATTACACCTTTGGCAAAGCTAAAACCAGTAAACGTAGCACAAATAAGTTGAGGAGGGGTTTACCGCACCCACTTTCGAAGAACTATATTAGCCTACGTCGTAATAAGAATGGCTGACTGCGTACAAATTATTTAACGGTTTTTAACAGTTTATTCTCGATGAATCCAAAACAGTTACATTTATAGATTCAACTATTTGAAGAAGAGACAAAGGTGGAGGTAAGTGATATGCAAATAAATCCAGATGACCTGGAAAATGTCAACAAAAAAAAAAATTGAAATTGCACAATATAATAAAGTCGCGACGCAGCGAGATGTTAAACATTTTCAGCTATGGTTATTAAATGAAAAAGAAAAGAGCTTGGAACATCCACCCAGATCTACTGAATCACTTTTTTAATGAATCTTTGGTTTCTAAAGGCTAGATATAGCTCCCATCACAAATGAAATAAAAAAACAAAGGTAGCCTCTACCTAAATTATATAAAGAAACCATGAATAGGTCTACATAGAAAATTTAAAAGTGCAAAAAAAAAAATACAAAATGAGAGAGAGACAGACAGACAGACAGAGGGCAAGTCATACTAACCTTTCATACAATGTATCAATCATCAGGTGAATGAGCGAGTTCTATTTCACATAAACAGTGCACTTTATTCACCATTGTTTTATAACTTACTTGGAATCTCGTAAAACACAGCGACTTCAAAATGAATATCGATCTTTACTTAAAAGTATTACTTAAGACCGATCGGACAAAAATATACTCGGTACGTTGATGAACGTTACCACACTCTTAAAAGCTAGAGAGTCACCAAATAAAATCTCGCAGATCATAGGAAAAAATATTCATCAATTGTTTTTCATATAAATATTGCATTAGTTTTCTTTGGTTACATAACATTCCATTCTCTTTAACAAGCTAAGTTTTGTTCACTGAGGAATGGCGTGTTCTTAGTATTAACATAGTTTATATTAATGCGGAGTCTTCAGGGTTCATTCATAAAATAAAGAAAAAGTCAAATATTAATTAAAACTAAAGATTTTATTCTTTCAATTGTATGTTTCCTTTAGTGTAACAAAACGAATCATATCGTTTTTTCCTTCAAGTATATAATAAAAAGGTTTTTGACTGAGTATGAAATACGACATATCAACTACAAAAGGTAGTTATGTGCATTATGCAATTATTCACAATTGATAAATGCTTCGTTTATTTTCCGGAGATTATATTTCTATTCTTATTGATTAAATAAATATTAGACACACTTAGGATTTAAACATGAAAGATGGTTGAATGAAGAAGCAGAACACTACAACACGGCATGGTTTATTTCTTCAACACTAAACACGTGCGGCCATTCGTTTACCGCCGAGCAAATCGAATCAAGTTGAGAATACAAACTAAGCGAAACAACAAGTAGTTTAAATACTTAAATGTATCTAAGTAATTGCTATGCGTTAAATAATTTTGTTAACTCATTCTCTTTTGTTTCTCTTTTTGTTGGTCTCATCATTCATAAGAACGGCGACACAGGCCAAATTCCGCAATGCTCCTTTCTTTCATGGATTTTCACTCGTATATTTTTACACTGAGACTATGAGAGAGAGAGAGAGAGAGAGAGAGAGAGAGAGAGAGAGAGAGAGAGAGAGAGAGAGAGAGAGAGAGAGAGAGTGTATATGTGAGGAAAACAGGAATGTATCCATACTTTATCCCATCTTTACTCCATCTTTCTCTTTCACAGCTGAGATATTCGTTAATGAATTAGTGAGGATTAGTCCTTAGATTGTTTATCTGGGATATAAGAATGATAAACATTATAGAGATCAGAATGTTTACATATATGAAAACGTTGCAATTCGCCTGCAAACAATATCACGTGGTCTATTAATTATTCACTTTTGCATGAGTTATCACCAATAACAACGTTCATTCTGACTTAAACCATGGGGCTATGCAAGATATTCGTATGGTGTACACAGTGAAGAAAATACAAATACAGTCAAAATAATTCTTCATAATTTTGCTTCAAAACTAATTGTCTCTCATTTTTGCGGATCTAAGCACAAACATAGAAAAATCTTTGAAAATTCAAATTCTAGCAGCATTTGTTTTATTCGGCCATTAAAAATGACTTGAAGTTAGACACCTGAGTCACAAAATCGGGCATCAGCATAGATGTTATAGAAACTGCACCTGTTAACCGTCTAATTACATGTCTGTATAAGGTCCGGTCGTTCAAAGTAATCGTGCTCATTTGGAGCCTAAAAATTCTGTTTTCATTCAATCTCAGACTCGATATTAGTACACCGGTTCAAGAGCTTTTGTATCAAAGAATTTGAATTGCATTTTATTAAGAGTATCGAGGATAACAGGATATTTGGATGATCGCTCTTGACATTCAAACAGAAACGACCCGCACATGTCTTCAAAATCACTGTCCGTGCAAATTTAGAGTTTCATACTTCTATCTTGATACGGGTGGATAACTCAATAGCATGCAATTTCTTGTTATTAGAATTTTGAGAACATTTCAGTGTGAACATTTTTCCGGGTATTTCTTGCTCATAAAGTTTCGTTCTTTGAGTTGGTTTTAAATCAATGTCTCGATGCTATATTAATAGAGATCGGCAGGTTTCAGTCATAAGTAGACAAAATCGTGTGTAGTATTTAATAGAAAGAAAAATACAATCTTTCTTTTGATAAACAAACGTATCTCGTTTGATTTTAGTGAATTTCTTAGATTTTGAATGTCATTTCCATAACTTCACTTCAACGTTGACTTGTTTTACAATAAGAGTTTGGCTTACTAAAATATCACTTTAGAAGAAAAAAAGTATTGTAACTCTCATATTTCTGTACTTTCCAGTAAAGAAGGTTTATTGATGCTTGTATCCATCACAGCATACATTCGCTAAATATTCTTCTTCTTTTTCACATTTTATTTAAAAGAAGAAAGTAAATCAAAACGCGCGTGCTGTAAAAGCTATATATAGAGAGATACATAGATATATGTGTGACACATATTGGTTTATATCTTCGAATTTAAATTCTTTAAATATGATCCCGTTATAGTAATTAAAATATGTTAATATCTTTATCTTTTAGTGATATAGTATATATATATATATATATATATATATATATATATATATATATATATATATATATATATATATATATATATATATATATATATATATATATAATGTCTATATTGTGTGCTTTCTTCTTGCATTATGACTATATTGTGGCATGTTATCTTCTTACGTCAAGTCAATAAATTGTGTTTTATTTTTATCTAAGGCCACTAAATTGTTTTAGTCTTTTTTATCATATACATATGCATGAAATTGATATTAGATTTTCCATAGAGAATCCTCAAATGAGAACTTTCAAAGAGAATGAAGACAAATGAATTTTGATTCAAGATTGTTCCATAAACCTCAGGTTTAACAGACTCGGCAAGATCTGCATGAATCGTGCTGTTATGAAACGTTTGTTGTTATTATAACCTTCGTCTCATTCCCTGCTATGTGAAGGAATGTTTAGTAGCTTTAAGAGATGTCTTTGCCCATGACGAGAGAGAGAGAGAGAGAGAGAGAGAGAGAGAGAGAGAGAGAGAGAGAGAGAGAGAGAGAGAGAGAGAGAGAGAGAGAGAGAGAGAGAGAGAGAGAGAGAGAGAGAGAGAGAGAGAGAGAGAGAGAGGGGGCTCTCTTTAAGATGAAGGAGTCACTCATACGGCTACGTCTCTTTTTTGGGGAAGGGCTTAGCAATGTGTAGGTCACGGTGGGATCAGCTGTAAGGAAGACCAACGATTCATTCTGATTCTTAGTAGAGTACGGACTTTAACTAGATGTGATTATGATGTGATGTGATTATGACGTGCAACCTAGCCTTAAAAACTTTTCAGTCATATCGCTACTTTGTCTGCAGTGTGACAGTTTATATTGATGCCACTTTAAATATATGATTGATAAATTAATACTAGATTCTAGAGATACACCTTATTTTCAAAATACATAAAATGCATATAAAATTATTCTTTCTTTCGAACTTTCTAACTTCATTCATTTATGTAACTTCTGTGTTTTATAATATAATACAGATAATCAAATCTCGACTATATTCATGACAACCAGAGTATAAAATTCAATAGTTGTGATTAATGCAACATTTTGAAGAAATGTATTTTACTAAATTTAAAAGAGAATACTAATTTAAAATAGATTACTAAACATTATTCTTTATTAGTTAAAGAATATTTTATTTCCAAATTAATTTTAAACATGAAGCTGGTGGCGAATTCGTCTTTTCCAATGATAATAACTACAAATACAAATAAATATAAAGTCTTTAAAACAATTAAACATTCGATTACATTATATTATAAAACAAAAAGAACTCAAGAATGTTGCAAAACTATGAAGTTTACCGTAGAAATATTTTACATGAAAGTACTTATTCTTTAAAGAAATTTACGAACACAGACGATTTTTAAATGCAAGAGAGACGAACGAACCCTTCTAATTCTTTTGAGAGAACGGACAAACCGCGCAACTTGATTTATAATGATTTGAATACATGTCATAGCTAAATTAGGAATTGTGTTAGACATCTGTGCGTCCTTCTCGAATCAGAAGGAGGCTTTCGTCTATTCTTAATGGAACGAGATTGTTTTACTTACGTCAGAAGCTGCTTCTTCGGCATTTTGTTTTAGAGAAACGCTGAGTCTTGTATTTTATCCACTCAAAAGGAACTTGGTCTATCCGTACTGCAAATTTTGATGACTTGGCATAAAATGTACATTACGGGAGGTGGAGATTTGCAGTTGTTTGTAAAGGCGCAATCTTTATTAAAAGTAGTATATAGTTGTAATAGGAAAATAAATAAGTTAATCTTAATATATTTCACTGGAAATTACTTCCAATATAATGTAAAGAAAATTTACTTTTAATAAAATTTAGAGAAAATTTCAACGTTATTAATAAAAAATTGTGTCCTAATAGTACTATAAATAACAAAAGTTTTCAGCTTTCCTTTGCAAATAAATACGGTCGTATAATCTAATCGAGTGAGTGTATGGTAATAAGCTATATACATCTTTTATACGCGCTTCCTTGTCTTCAAAAAATATATGTATCCTCTTGCATCTTTACCGTCATGCCTCATGTTCATAAATAGCACTTCTTAAAGGTAACAAGGGCATCTGTATCCCTGTATTGAACAACAATGCAATAATAATTGCCGATCCTGGAAATGTTCCGAATGTGCTGCATGATCCGTGTTTCTTCTTTATAGTTGTGGCAACACAGATCAGTAATAACCTCGCCTTTTATTTTTGATTCAAATACATGGAAAATTCGCACTTGGTACACTGGTCTACAGCAAAAATACTTCCGAAATAAATGTAGCCAACTTTTAATAATTCTGGGTCACTAAGAATGAATATAATGCTTAAAATTGTTGATCGGCTCTACTTTTAAGATATGATACTTTATCAGTATATACAACCTTTGACTTGAGACTGGAGGAGAAAAAGTGAGTTATCAAGGGAAGAGATCTCAATTTAAACCAGAAATGACAAGAACAAAATAATACATCTTTGAATGCACATATGAAAAAATTTATGACAGTGTTTGGACAATACATTTTAGGCAAAACAATGAATGATGCAATCTGAAGCTGTTTTTACGTCACACATTATATGAATTACATCGCATTATTAATAGAAGTCATGGATGATGCAATCATAACAAAGTTTACATCACTCTGCTGAATAAGGTACTGGAATATTAGTTCTGGAAATTATACAATGTGGTACTCTCTTATTTATCAGTGTTTGGTTTTGCAAAGGACACATTTCTGTTTAGCCACAATGAACAGATACTTGTGTAAACAATGCAGATAAATTAAGGTGTGGTGAGCGACTTTTTCATTACAAAAGTGCAGTATAATCACTATAGTTAAGAATGCCTATCATCTTTATTTTGGTTGCAAAATTAGAGATCAGGACTACTGGTGGGTCCCACACAGATGCTTTAGGACTTGTGCAACAAACCTTTGCTACTGGTTGAACAGGAAAAGGAAATATATGGGGTTGTTTTGTAGTTGTTGCGTATATGTAATTCAATGGCTTGTGTTTTAGTCTTTAAATTATTTTTTCTTTTTTTTGTTTCATTACATTTTATTGCAATGATTATTGAAAGGATTAAAAATTCTTCGGTATTTTCTGTAGCAAATATCGTTTATTTAAGATATATAAGTGTTACATGACGATTATCAGGGTCATACTTTACTTTTGCATGAAAACCATGTGTAAACAACCTTTATTTATGACTGGTTTTTTAATGGGGTTACACTGGCGTAAGTGACGTATTTCTTGTTGTCAGAGACCACATGACCAATCACGCAAGACTTGAAATGATGTTTCTGGGGTTTAAATATAAATTCCTAATATTCTTCTGGGAGAGTCGTTTTAACATCTTGAAGGAACAAGGTGTTATTATTATTTGTTGCCAGATTATTTTTCATCCCATTTTTGGATTTAATAATATATTCTCCTGGAAACTCAATAAGGTGACTTTCTTATAAAACAAATTCTGAAATATATTCACGGAAAGTTATTCTAAAATTTTTCAGAAACAGCAACTATGATTCAATTGAGGAATTGTTGATACTCGTACATTAGACCACATATGACGTCATCGCCTTCCAAATTTGTACGTCGTCGATATTCGAACTTGGATTCTAATATAACTATTTATGACTTGTATTTTCATTCTTATGATCAAATATTGGATTATATTCATAAACACTAAGTCCTATTTACCAATGTTTACATTGTTTTCCAGGGGAATAAGTTATTTTGTTAAAATATATAAAGCTTGTTGGACTTCACTCTTTTCTTACGTTACATTTGTACGAGCCTATATGTAACACAGTGTCGATGATTCTGATAGTCAACAGATCATATCACCAATTTGTTGCATGGTGTCTCTAGTTGAGAAGGTGTGTCAAAGGTCTGCCGGATCTGATGCACTAGTATATTTATCACTTAAGTCAGACAAGGAATAAGAAAAGGACGAAAAATCTAGTCCTGAACCATCAACATCACGTGACCCATGTCTTCTCCCATCCTCCTCCTCTTGACCACACATCATGGCAAAGTGTGAACAGAATGACCTCAAAGCCAATGTTTCATAAATGTTAACAGGTCAGTGAGCTTGGACGTGACCAAGTGACCATCCATCTCCATCTCAAATCAAGATAATTACTTAATGCAGAAATACAAGTCAGTTATAAGTGCTGCATCAATATTGACAATGTGTTCTATGTGTTATGCAGACACACACAGTGGTTAGAGCGTCCGTCTCGGATGTGGGAGATTGTGGATTCAAACCCCGGTTGAGTCATGCTAAAGACATAAAAATGGTACTAGCAACTACCTTGATATGCACTCAGCATTAGCAGGTTAATATTAGGACTGGTCAGCTTGGTGTCAGGATAATGTCACTTGCATGATGTCTCAGAGCTATACACGACTATAAATTACCGAACTACTGACCTCGTATCGATATGACTGAACATGTTTTAAGGCTACATCAAAAATCCAAAACAAGCACCCACGCTCACACACACACATACAAACACACGGTGTCATGCATATCTTTGCTGTATCTTTTTCTTTTGGCGTATGTATATAGATTGCATATGATCTATAAATAGATGTGAACCAATTTTAAAATGAATCATAATAATGAGCATATGTACTAATTTGGAGTGATTCTCCACTGGATTGTCGAGCAAAGTGGGTTTGGTTGCTACATGGGATATTTTGACAGTCAGGTAAGAAGAGAGTTGATCAGTTAATTTATTTTTATTTCCTTTATTCTTTTTTTGATATCAGTCTGCAGTTGTATTTAATGTTGTGATTAGATATAATTTGATCTGAATCATTTGTTTTAATTATTCATTTGAATTACAAGTTCTTATTGACTCTGGACTAAGATAGCATTCTGATATTGTTGTGAGTGTATTCCAAAGAATTCTGGACAAAACAATTTTGATTTATCAAAACTATTGGAACATCAGTACATTCGATAACCTGATACTCATTAGGAACAATAGATTCTTTAGGACTTACGTAGAAAGTTTTAGAACTTATTTGCATTTCATTCTCAATACTATAAGTTCTTCTTAAATTTTCATTTGATAACTTAGAGACTTAAATTATTTGTTACGTTTTACAAATCTTGCTGGTTTTGCTTCTTTCTTTTACTTACTTTCTGACCATATAGTAGTCTCGTAGGTATATGTCATCATAGCTTCACGAAATCGATTTTAATATTCGTCGTATACAGTGGGTCTCATTTATAAGTATCGTTCGCACCTCTACGGATATCATTATTGTTGATCCGTTGATCATGAAAAATGCTATTTGATGCAAAGGACAAGATTTGTATCATCCCAAAAGAAAAAAAGTGAACAATTCTAAGTCATTTGTGCGACGAGAACTAACGAAAAGAATATACAACTGTACTAGATCGATGTTCTTCATCCAGTAAGCTGCCGTCGTTCCCTGGCCATGTCTGCTCAGAGCAATTCTCATAATTTTTGAGAAATTCTTGTACTTTTCGGATCTTTCTGATTCCTGCATTAACTCAAGATGAGGGTTTGCTGACTCAGAGGATAACATTGGTGCCGACGATCATCCAAGCATTCTGAAAAATTATCTGAAATGGCAGCACTTCAAGACAAAGTCTGTTTAAGACCTTCTGAGACGGTCTGGAGCTAAAATAAAAAGTCGACACTCAAATTCACGCGAACAAGGTGAGATATGTAAGTTATCTGTAACAATATGCACCATAAATCTCATGGCCACCCGGGATCAATGACATTCTTGCCGAATTTTAATGACGCTGATTCGGTTGAAAACGTATACCAGATGTTGTTTACTGTATTTACAGCTTGAATTAACTATTTATTATGTTTCAGAATCATGCGACAGACTTGGGTGTTGATATGGGGATTTTTAAATAAACGCTGCATAACATGGTACACACCATTAAAGTATGCTCCATTCCACATTATCAAGGGGAGTTCTTGAGAGAACCACCTGGTATGTTTTGATATATTCATTTTCAATGTCATTCTTGTTTTAAAAAGAGAGTAATTTTGACCTGGTCAATCAATTTATAAATCCTTAGGACAGATGTTTTTTATTAGCGTGTTCAAGGTGCAATATGCAACGTTTTCGTCATTTCTTTCCCTTACAAAACATTTCACCGGAGCCAGTGAACAAAATTTGCTCTAAAACAGTTTTAACACATGCAATTAGAATCAGATTGCAGGAACAGCAGTTACAACCAGTATTTACAATCATGTACAAAGTTACAAGCAAAAGAGAAATAAGGTCAATAAATTTAGAGATGGTAGCGAATATAGCCTCTTAAATAATGTAGACATTCGCTTATATGAAAGATACAATGGATATTTTAAAAGAAATTTGATGGAAATAAAATGCAAGTTATAATGGACATATGAAAGGAATTTGAAGGACCAAAACAATTTGCTAAGGAATTTAATAGTTCCGCGATAATTTTAACGTTTTAAAAAGGCATAATATAAAGTAACATATTCAAACAACAAAAAGTAGATCAATTATAATTTCCTTCAAATCGCTTCCATAGATGACTATTATAGAAAAGAAAAGAAAAGAATAAGAAATCGAGAATACCAATCTCCTGACATTTGATTACCTTGAACTTCGAGACATTGAGAACGTTAGTTAAAGAACGCATCTGGACGATTTGAGTACAAAAATATTAACCGATAACCAATATATCCATGTATACATAATTGGAATTTTTTTCAACATGTCATTACACTCAAAATATTTGAACGAATATTCTTAAAACACATTAGTAAATTTATTTCGCTTCTAGAACCGTGTAATCGCCAGTTCAAGTAATGTATTTTTTTGTTTGAATCTGTGATTTCTCGCAGATACATATAATATGATCACACCAAAGTCTCCTTTTGGTCCAAAGTAGTCTATAAGAGTGCACAAGCATCTTTCAGACATATTATCATCTTTAGGAATGAAGACAAACAAGTAAACTCGAAAACTATTCTTGAATCTATTTACCCTACATTTATTACCCAAGGGCGACCCGTTCAAAACGTCGAACAAGGCGGTGGCGCCAAATTTTGAGGGACGAAGGATGGCGTCGATTGCTAGCAGCTTTTCTAGGGCTGCTCTTATTACTAACTACATCAATACAATATTTCAGAACAATCATATATAAACAAGTTGCATAATAAAGACTGATGACGCTCTGTTTACCATAATATTTCTAAAGCTTGAGTAAACCATTGTACGCGTTCCCTATGAGACTGTTTACAACGAATCCGTTTGTTTTGTTTAGATTTTTTGGGCTGGGCTTGAAATTAAATACTTGGATTTTTTGAGAGCTCCTCATTTATTGCGGCTAATTTGTGAAGAATTGTAGTAATCAGTAATCAAAGAAACTGTTATCAGAAGTCACACAAAACAACTATAACCCGTGTTATTCATATAGGTTTAGCTTGACAGTCATGCAAAATCATCATCTCTGACTACTGGTGAGGCAGAGATAATCAGATATAGAAGAAAACACAAAAGGACGTAACGTTAATTTATTGCTGATGTTATTTAAAAGCTACTAAATTTTATGATTTAAATACACATGAAATTGTCTATTTATCTGTCCTTTAAATACCTGCTTGCAGACAAATGTAAAGATCATTTCTAATAATTTTACACTTTAAGCAACATATTTTGCAACGTTTCTACCAAACAGCTGCATTGACAACTTATCTGAAAGCGATATAATATGTCGTAAATTTTACGTTGTTTATATTATTATTATTATTATTATTATTATTATTATTATTATTATTATTATTATTAGTAGTAGTAGTAGTAGTAGTAGTAGTAGTAGTAGTAGTAGTAGTAGTAGTAGTAATAGTAGTAGTAGTAGTAGTAGTAGTAGTAGTAGTAGTAGTAGTAGTAGTATGTTAATTTTAAGTCACATACTGAAATATCATGTAAGAGACGTTAGTAGAATGTGGCAGATTGTGTCAATGGACTCATGCAGCAAAGTCTTTGTTTCTGATAACCCGACAGGGCTGATAGAAGAAATGAAGCAGAATAAGTAATTATTTCTTATTCTTAGCAATATTTGTCAACTTTAACTAAGGCATTTCATTATCTGTAAATTTTAACTCTGATAAATGTGCGATGGACCAGGGGATAGTATTTAAAGTTCTAATTATTTGTGCTACTTCACCTCATGTAGATGCGAAAGCTGATTCTAAAAGCACATTTATCAGAGCCCTGGTCCATCGAATGTTTCCCTTTTCAAAAAGAATGGATACTAATAATTCCTGGTATTATGCCTTCCTTGTTTTACATTGAAAGCTCCCATAATCTGTAAAACATATATTTAAATGCACATTATACCTCCAAGGCCTGCCTACGGTATATCGGGCCAAATTGGAACTGCGTTCACAAGGGGGCCCACGCGTTAGTAATTTTTAAAATATATATCTATAGTGAAAAATTTAAGCCAATATATGAAAATTATAAGTTCAATATCATATAAAACTTGTTTGAAAGCTTATTTCAAAATGCCTTGCTATCGGGTGGGGGGGAGGGTCTGCGCTTAAAGACAGGGTGTTTCGGGGGTGCAAAATTGACCCAAATCGGGCCCAGCATTTGATAAGACTGGTGCTGAAAATCATACTCGACAAAGGTAACTTTCTAGCATTTCTATACATATTGTTACCATTTTCAAGCCATTTACGTTACCTATGTGTTTCTGCTGATATTTGGCTGTGAAAATTAGCCTATTAATATACATCTACCATTCTGACTTCGAATACATTGAACACTTCTGACCTTTGTATACCAACTACTCGTTGTCTAATTTCAATTAGACATTGAAAACGTATACTGAATTAAAAATGCAAATTATTTTAACCTTTCTGGGCTCTTCGGATACATGAAAAGATAGGTAGAAAGCATAACTTATGACTGAATACAACTTTAAAATGGTTCTTTCTAAATGAAACCAATTACAAGTTCAGGAAAATAATCATTTTCCATTTTAATCTGAACAAAATGAAAGTTTCCAAATATGGGCATCTTCATCCAATGAACCTTGCAAGTAAATGTTTGAATTATGCAACCAATACTTGTAAGCAAAATAAATCGTGAATGTTTATATAAGTTTTATTCAATTTATAGTAGTAACAAAGTTTTCAGTACTCATTTCCTTTAAAACATTGTCTAGACTGATCACAACAATTAACAAGCACACTGACTAATAACTTATGTGCAAAATTGGCAAATTGGAGTGTAATAGAAGGTTCAGTCCATTTTTGGTTATCGAAACAATTTGTTGAAGTGTGTATACCTGTAAAGCTAAATGAACATCAAATAGTAAAGACGTATTATTGCTATTTGCCGGAACTTTTGTTAGGATATATCAATTACGTGGATATTTCAGCCTTCGACTTCTCCACGTCTTCCCACTGTTTACTAACAAAATATATGATCTATCATTACCCACTGTCTTTCTTGAGGAAAATGTAATGGAGGGACACGAACTGATTTTCAAATGTACGCAAGTTTGACCCGCAAAGATGGGACAGCATTCTGTGTTTTGTTTCTTAAAGTACTTTACGATGGATTCATATAGGGCAAGCGGATATTGTTACAGTTAGGGAAAATATTTTGAATTAGCTATGGGTCATGAGACATACTGTTGTGGTCTATGGGATAGGTAATCAAAGCACTTGCCCACCTGATATTTTGACAAAGCAGATGATAACCTTTTAAAAGCGGTAAATACTTTTGAGGAAGCGTTTGTTTTTGTTTGGCTTGTTTTTCTTCTTTAAAACACAATCCTTATAGTTTAGCATTCTCGTATCCTTCGTGCTCTAGTTATACAGCCAAATATAGAGTTCTCCATCAAATGATAAGGGACAAATAATTAAATTTTCTGTGATGGGATCTTTTTAATCAGGATACATTTCTTAATTTCTCTCTCTCTCTCTCTCTCTCTCTCTCTCTCTCTCTCTCTCTCTCTCTCTCTCTCTCTATATATATATATATATATATATATATATATATATATATATATATATATATTAAAAAGCTAATATTATGGATAAAATTAGGATTTGTTAAGTCTATAAATCAGCTCTTCTATCGTGACAGGTTTATTTTGTAGTTTGGAAATTCGTAATGTATTATATTGAATGAGTGACATGTGTACAGAAAATGACGACAGAAATTCAGTATGACGTAGTTCAAGGTAAGTATACAGATAGATAGATAGATAGATAGATAGATAGATAGATAGATAGATAGATAGATAGATAGATAGATAGATAGATAGATAGATAGATAGATAGATAGATAGATAGATAGATAGATTTCATTTTATTACTTATTTTAAGATCAAGTGTAGTTACAGATTTGTTACACATGAAGAGTGTGTGTGCGTGCGTGCGTGTGTGTGTTTTTGTGTGTGTGTGTGTGTGTGTGTGCGATTTGATTCCCTTGAAGCATAAGTGTGTAAATTGATACACTTCAAGCAAGTGTGTGATTTGATGCACTGCAATGATGTGTGTGTGAGTGACTTCATGCAGTTCAAGTGAATGCGTGCAATTTGATTCACTTCATGCTTATGTCTGTGATTTGATGCATCTCAAGCATGTGTGTGTGTGATTTGATACACTGCAAGGATGTGTGTATGATTGTATACACTTCAAGAATATGTGTGGTTTGATACACTTTCAGCATGTGTGTGTGTGAATTGATACACTGCAAGGATGTGCTTGTGTGTGCGTGTGAGTGACTTGATGCAGTTCAAGTGAATGCGTGCAATTTGATTCACTTCAAGCATATGTCTGTGATTTGATGCATCTCAAGCATGTGTGTGTGATTTGATACACTTTCAGCATGTGTGTAATTTGATACACTTCAATCATGTGTGTATGATTGTATACACTTCAAGGTTATGTGTGGTTTGATACACTTTCAGCATGTGTGTAATTTGATACACTTCAAGCATGTGTGTGTGAATGTATACTTTTCAAGGATATGTGTGATTTGATACACTTTCAGCATGTGTGTAATTTGATGCACTTCAATCATGTGTGTGTGAATGTATACACTTCAAGGATATGTGTGATTTGATACACTTCAAGCACATATGTGTAATTCATATGTTTGATCTGATACACTTCAAGCATTTGTAGGTGATTTGATAGACATAAAGCAAATATGTGTGGCTGATACACTTCAAACATTTGTGGGTGATTTGATAGACATAAAGCAAATATGTGTGGCTGATACACTTCAAGCATTTGTAGGTGATTTGATAGACATAAAGCAAATATGTTTGGCTGATACACTTCAAGCATTTGTGGGTGATTTGATAGACATAAAGCAAATATGTGTGGCTGATACACTTCAAGCATTTGTAGGTGATTTGATTCAGGTCAAATATATGTATATGATTTGATGCATTTCAAGCATGTCTGATTTATATGTCCCTCAAGCATATGTATATGATTTGATACACTTCAACAACGTGTGTGATTTGATACACTTCAAAGATATATGTGGGTTGTTGATACAATTCAAGGATATGGGTGTGATTTGATACAACTCGGGTATATTCTTGATGAAAGAATTTAAAGAGTTTATAAAAGAGAAAAAGACATTTTTCGTTCTCATATATATTAAAAGTTTTGTTGTGGGTGGAAAAAAATAATGTAGAAACGTGAATAAATTTATTTTTTATGTGTGTCCTCAGTTATTATTAAATATCTTTTCGTCAGTTTAATAAGTAATATAATCTTCAATCTTGCTAAAGGTTGGCAAATCAACACTTTAATTAATTCATAATGTTCTCTATTCTAGTGTCAGTTAAACCAGTCCTTATCCAAACATTAGAAGAACTAACATGTATAATCTCTACATCCATCAGACATTTAGCGTATGAATTTAGAAACTTACATATTCATGAAAGATAGCGAGTATATATATATATATATATATATATATATATATATATATATATATATATATATATATATATATATATATATATATATATATATATATATATATATATATATATATATATATTGATTATTGTGTTGAAATTATCTATCTTTCTATCTATCTATTCTTGGATATTTACATAATTAAGAAAGAGTGGAATTAATGGCTCTCTTCCAATATTTATTGAAACATCCATATATTTTTCAAATTTTGATAATTAAGGACTTAAAAAGTTATGCGATACATAGCATTAAATGACAATAATTTAATATTTCCAACCAATATTTATGACTATTTCAAAGAAAGTAGATGTGACATTTTTTTAAAAGTATTTTACAGTGTTAAGTATCTACATTCTTAACCGTTCAACTTTTATGTTGAAATGACTTTTTACTATTTTATGTTATGTTGAACTGAGCCTTTGCTATTCCATTACATGCTTTACAGTCTTCATCATTCCTCTTTTATGATTTGTAACTGCTTCTTGCCATTCCATTACTTTTGTTAAACCGACTCTTTACGATTCCAATTTTGTACGTAGAATCAGAAATTTGACTAGACTTTGATCAGTAACCCATCCATCTTTCCCACGGATATCCTACTATGATGTTCAGTTTAACCAAGCTAATGTCACCATGTCAAGTCAAGGGTCATCGGTCTCAGTAAACGTATATCAAATAAAGCATCCAAAATTATTTCAGCAAAATCCAACCAGGCCCTTAAAATGTCGCCATATGTTTTGTTATGTCATGTTTTACAGTCAATTCTAACAGCGTCAATATTGTTTCATTGCGCAAACAAGGTACAGTGATAATGGAGCGTCTGTCATTTGAGCTTGTTCCAGCTACTTTATTGCATAAACGTGGTATAAAGTTAATTAAGTTTTTCCCACCTCTCAGCAAGAATTTAATGATGACAGGCTGAAATTTCACATATTATTGACAATAAAATCCAATTTTGTAAATTTCAAACACGTCAGTATGGATCATGTTTAGTATTTGCCTGTCTACAGCAAAGTGCTCAGATTGTATAGATCATATGTAAGACTTGTCTGTCTAGAACACGATAATCGGGCTGTATGGATCATATATAAGACTTGTCTGTCTAGAACGCAGTAATAGGGCTGTATGGATCATCCTTCAGACTTGATTGTCTAGAACACATTAATCGGGCTGTATAGATCTTCCTTAAGACTTGTCTGTCTAAAACACAGTAATCTGTCTGTAGGGATCATCCTTAATACTTGTCTGTCTAGAACACAGTAATTGGGCTGTATGGATCATATGTAAAACTTGTCTGTCTTGAACACAGTAATCGAGCTGTAATGATCATATGTAAGACTCTTATCTCTAGAACACAGTAATTGGGCTGTATGGATCATCCTTAAGACTTGTCTGTCTAGAGCACAGTAATCGGGCTGTAGGGATCATCCTTAAGACTTGCCTGTCTAGAACACAGTAATCGGGCTGTATGGATCATATGTAAGACTTGTTTCTCTAGAACACAGTAATTGGGCTGTATGGATCATCCTTTAAAACTTGTCTGTCTAGAACGCAGTAACCGGACTGTATGGATCATCCTTAAGACTTTTCTGTCTAGAACACAGTAATCGGGCTGTATGGATCATATGTAAGACTTGTCTGTCTAGAACGCAGTAATAGGACTGTATGGGTCATCCTTCAGACTTGATTGTCAAGAACACAGTAATCGGGCTGTATAGATCATCCTTAAGACTTTTCTGTCTAGAACACAGTAATCGGGCTGTATAGATCATCCTTAAGACTTTTCTGTCTAGAACACAGTAATCGGGTTGTAGGGATCATCCTTAAGATTAGCCTGTCTAGAACACAGTAATCGGGCTGTATGGATCATACGTAAGACTTGTTTCTCTAGAACACAGTAATTGGGCTGTATGGAACATCCTTAAGACTTGTCAGTCTAGAACACAGTAATCGGGCTGTATAGATCATCCTTAAGACTCGTCTGTCTAGAACACAGTAATCGGGCTGTAGGGATCATCCTTAAGACTTTTCTGTCTAGAACACAGTAATCGGGCTGTATGGATCATATGTAAGACTTGTCTGTCTAGAACGCAGTAATAGGACTGTATGGGTCATCCTTCAGACTTGATTGTCAAGAACACAGTAATCGGGCTGTATAGATCATCCTTAAGACTTTTCTGTCTAGAACACAGTAATCGGGCTGTATAGATCATCCTTAAGACTTTTCTGTCTAGAACACAGTAATCGGGCTGTAGGGATCATTCTTAAGATTAGCCTGTCTAGAACACAGTAATCGGGCTGTATGGATCATACGTAAGACTTGTTTCTCTAGAACACAGTAATTGGGCTGTATGGAACATCCTTAAGACTTGTCAGTCTAGAACACAGTAATCGGGCTGTATAGATCATCCTTAAGACTCGTCTGTCTAGAACACAGTAATCGGGCTGTAGGGATCATCCTTAAGACTTGTCTGTCTAGAACACAGTAATCGGGCTGTAGCGATCGTATGTAACACTTGTCTGTCTAGAACGCAGTAATAGGGCTGTATGGATCATATGTCAGACTTGTCTGCCTAGAACGCAGTAATAAGACTGTATAGATCATCCTTCAGACTTGTCTGTCTAGAACACAGTAATCGGGCTGTATAGATCATCCTTCAGACTTGTCTGTCTAGAACACAGTAATAGGGCTGTAGGGATCATATATGACTTGTCTGTCTAGAACACGGTAATCGGGCTGTATGGATCATATGTAAGACTTGTCTGTCTAGTAATCGGCCTGTATGGATCATAACTACTTTTAATCATGTAATGCAAATCTGATGTAAAAAGAAAAATGTTGAAGTATGGCCGGTGACCTTTAAAAAGGAAACTTTCATTTAAGGTTTGGTTCTAGTCTTACAATAACTATTCACAGTGCTTATAGGTGTTGCAAATTAATTTTACACTTGCGTTTAGGCTAATCATACAAGCAATTGCCAAAATATGTTTTATTCAATTAATTGAAACACAAATTTGATGACGATTTCAACCAGATAATTTGGATAATTTATTAGTAATACAATTTCAGCATCTATTTTAAATATATTAACTTTCCCTGCAACATGCAAATTCTGAAAAGAAACCCATTAAATCAGATCGGTTTCCATCCAACAATTAAATCTCGACAAATTGAATATATGCCTACTATTACCCTCTTTCATAGCTGATATTGTGTGTTTCTTTCATGATTATCATATTAATTAAATGGCTTGAATATAATATTTCAAGAATAAATTCACCAAATTTATATTTCCTATCCCAGTATATGATGTGAGTTGTTTAATTAAATAGAAAAATAAATAAAGGTACACAGAAGAAAACAAAATCATTGAATAGGGATGCATAAATTTTATCAATAATAAATATAAACAAATATCACTTTGTATTGAATAATAATTTTATTGTTTAATTCATTGATTCATTGTTGGTACATTAGAATTGCAACAAATGTATAAAACTTATTTGACGTGACTACCTATATTACATAACTTTCGGGTGAATCCTGAAAGTTGCAGAAACTGATTTGCTGCTCAATGCAAATATTTCATTGCTTATATTAGGTGCCACTTAATCCGTCAATGCCAACATTTTAAAAAGGCCTATTATAATTTATTTCGTACAGCATTAAATAGGCTGAATTTCCTGTTCCCTGTAGAATAGCATTGAATGAGTACGATTCCCAGTCCCACGTATTACAGCTTTGAGTGAATAGGATTCCCAGTCCCACGTATTACAGTAGGATTCCCAGTTCCACGTATTTCAGCATTGAATGACTAGGATTTCAAGTCCCACGTATTAAAGTAGGATTCCCAGTCCCACGTATTACAGTATTGAATGAATAGGATTCCTTGTTCCCTGTATTTCAGTATTCAATGACTTCCTGTCGCCTGTACTATAGCACTGATTTATGTTATGGGTGATATCTGTTTGTTACTGAAACCGTCGCACAACCAGGCAAACTGAATTTGAGCAGGGTAAATTAAACAGGGAGTGGGCAGGGGATGGAAATCTCTCTCCCTCAATCGATTGATAAATCATTGAATATTAATCAAATATTAACAAATTTACAGCAAATATTTTTGTGTCCGATTCACCACAGCTTTCTCCATCTAGATTTCTTCGTTTCAAATAACACCAAATTTTGTCACAGATTTAGTAGGAAGTATGGTTTGTTACAGCTTGTATTTGTTTTATTTCAAAGAGTCTTAAATCCTAATTTCTTCCTGAGGTGGAGTCATGTGATGGTGGTGGTGGTGCTGGTTGTGGATGATTGTAAATTTGAAGTCAATATATATGATTCTTAAGACGATGGTGATATTGTTTATATTTTGTTGGGGGTATTTAACATCCGTATTTGTTTATCACAGTTGTATTGGTTAATGTTAATTTTTCAGATTCTCTAAATTACAAAATTATATCTCTTGATAGTAATGAACAGCTCATTTTAATCTTTGTCATTTTATTTTTGATAGAGTTGGATTCGTAATTAAAATTAGCATATGGGCTAGAGAGCATGGCTCATTGGGGAATTGGTGATATGAGAGGAATTCCCTGGAAAATAACGACATTGTTTATCAAGAGGACACATAATGTTTTGCTTAGATTACTTTTTAAAATCCGTGCTGGCCTTGTTTGTGTGTTACTAGTTTACATACCAAGCAGTGTAGTCTGAATTAGTTTTCCATTCCCTTGTAAAAAATGTTATTTTAATTCAGTTTAATAAAACCTTAACAATTGGGAGTAATAAGATTTGATGACCTGGCATTTTATTTCCTTTGAATCCTTGATCGCTATCTAATCCTTTAATGTAGCAATAATCGACAAAGACCAAAGCCGTGGGAGGGTGGACTGGGACACCATCACCTTTAGATCATATTACCCAAAATTGGAGCTTTGACAGCAGATAGATCACTTTCAGATTGGCGTGCATAATACTCGATGGCAAAGGTTAGCTGCAAGATAGAGCATTTCAAATAAGGAAACATTCTAAGTTTACAAGTATTTAGTTTTGAAGATCAAGATTTGTGTGGTTTCTTAGTTACGCTTTCATCTTCTTGAAAACAAAAACAAAAGATTTTTTATAAAAAAAACAGCATGCAACGTATTTGTCATTTATGAGAACTAATACATTTATAACATGCTTACAACTTATCCTTAACATAGTTACGCTGAGCAGCTAGGATCCACTCAGTGAATTGAATATGTGCTTGCAGCAACAATAACAACTGAAAGCAGGAATAGACCGACTTTTCAAAACAAAAACGGAGATTAGGTTAAATTCCACCTTTTTACTCGAAATATGCCACTAATATATAATTGTGGGTTATATTCTTACATTTTATTGTGATTTACACTTATTAGAAGTAGTGACATTTGCATAGGAACATTTAAAACTATTTCACCTAAATGTGGCATGTAAATGAGGGGTTTTTTTCGGCTCAAAATAAGACATTATAGGCGTCCATGACCAATCTTTACTATATACACCATTCGACAATTTCAGTTGTTTTCAAGTGCTGGTATTGTTGTTGTTGTTATAGGGCTTAGCGCCATTTTTCAGCACAAGATAGGCTATACTTGGCGGCCAGTACTAATGGTGGAGGAAGAACCCGGGTAAACACCGAAAATAACTACCGACCCACGAGAAGCTAACGAGAAGCATTTTCACATACCCACAATAGCAGAGCCAGAGACTCGAACCACACAGATAGAGGTGAGATGGCAGTGATTTGTGACTGTTAGTGCTTTAGACCACTCGGCCACTTGAGGCCCCCAAATGCTGGAATATTCAACAATATCAGCGTATTCAACAAGCACCAGATAGAAATTAATATTTTCTACCCTATCGAATATTATTATTTGCTAATAGAAAAAAAATAAAAAATTAATTTGAAAAAGTGTGTAGGGTTCTGATGAAGGGTATTACTGGATAAGCAGTGCCAAAAATCTTGAGCTATCATCTTCAAAATCCACTGGATTTATCATGAAACTCACTGTATGTCCTCTTCCAATTAAATCGACTAATATTTAGAGCCGTTTACTAGTATGCCGAGAACCTTACCAAGCTTCTATCCATGTCATTTGGTGGAAAGAAAGTAATTTAGCATGGCTTAAAGTCCCAAAGGCGCCACTAGGTGCGAAAATTATATGAATAATACAAAAAGTGGTATGTGCGAAAATGATCTGAATGATACTGAATATTGAAAGATATTGGTCCTAAACATCGGGTTGCATTAAAGCCAGATAATATCGACGTCACATCACAGCATGAACTATATAATTTCTCCCTCAAACAGAATCCTACCATTTTTCACGTGTGCGAATAAATCCGACGCTTATCGGCAACATCCGTGGGTGAACCGATTGCAGTTAAAAGGTTGTACACAAGATTTGATGACGTCGTCTTTGTAAACATGAGTAGCTAACACAACGATTTAACGGATTGTCGTTTGGCCAAGTTCGCCTTTCAGTGTATATTGTAGCGACCCAGATGATCACCAATATTCACCCGAGTCTTATTTGTATCTAGCACGCTTCTTTTCGGATTGGCCTGAACTAGGCTGGCCTTTATATCTTCATTTCCTCTCGAATCAATGTGTGCTTCACATGTGAATATTGTTATTGGTCGATTGGTAACTAATATACTTTGCTGAATGTACGACATCCCTATTTTAGGGGCACTCCGGAAAAGATCGGAATTACGAGCCACTTCGTTGATTGAATTAAAGGGCGGCACCTCTTAATTCAAAAACTAAATATTTGAACGCCATTTAAACCTAATATCTTGAATATTTCATTGAACGGCTTAGGTCAGATAGCTCTTATGTAAAAGATCATTCCCATCCTTCCAGACTTTGGTTAGATTGGAAGAATGGTGAAATCTATGATAAACAGTGGCATCAGGGCATTGTTTTGATGAAAACTGTAGGGCGGAACACTTTCAAAATGTAATTTTGTGTATATGAACATTTCGCACGTTCTGTACCAAAACTGTCTGGTCAGGTTATACTTTGCATCCGACAAATTTACTTTTTTATCGGTAAAGATTGTGTCTAGATACATTATATATTTTTAAAGTCAAATCTTTAATTAAATGCACAAAATTTAAATCAACCCAAATAGAATACAATTGTAAAAACTGAGTATTATTTTGATCCAATCTTAGAAAGCCATAATAAGTTTTTATTTCAAGCCTGCTTTTGGGTCTCTTTTCAACCCTATTCAATGGGTTAAACGTCTGAGTGATGATATCAATAATTGTCGGAATTTACATATTTTTTGTATTTGTTTTTCTTTTTTCAAAGGCCAAAGTAAGGTTTCTAATTTCTTGAATTATAGCAAAAGTATAGTAAGTAAGCTACAATACAAAAGTGTCCATTTCTGTCAAACCATTCATCATTGTAGACACTAACGAAACATCGAGTCTGTTGAAGTGATTCCATATCTGCCTTAGATGCAGACTGAAAATGCTTTCTTTTCTCAGGACCTTTGATCATTTTGATGAATGTGCACCGTAAAGGATATTTATACCCAATCCGTATATTGGGAGAAGATTTAAACAACTTATGAGCAAGAATACCCGGATATCAGTCATTTAAGAGGAGATAAAGTTACATATATGTATTTCAATATGTTTTCCAAGTGATCGGGAAATGGTTACACTCAATAGATTGATTTTATAACCATGAATTTCTGAAGTGGGCAGAACAACTTTCCTTCCATATTTAGGTCTGATAATTACTACTTTCAGCCTGTCTTAGAAGAGACAGTCAGAAAGTGAGAAATAAACCTCAGATGTACGAACAACAGGAAACAAGTGTGTTGTCGATTGTTTCCTAACGTATTTTCCATAGCTCATTCTTCATTATCGCCAATCGTTTACATTGACATTAGACGAATTTATTTCGAAGAATCAGTTGGTTGCATAAAGAGTTCTTAATAATACATTTGCTATTGTCAAAAAAATGATAGGTGAGACAGATAAATATGCAGATACCGGTTTGATTTTATTTTAGAAGGTCAATCTGAAATGTGGCGTTATTTTTAAAGTATAATAAATATAAGATAAAAGAAGGGCAATAAAGAAAACAGATGTTGAAAGTTTATTCATATGTTCAAGAGAGTGGGCTAGAGTGGTGCTAATATTAATGATGTTGTTTGTTGGGATTCGTGTGAAAGTATTTGTATCAGTTGCCTCTGAGTTCATTTACTGGCCTTACAACTCTCCTATCCTTTTCAAAAAATTGGACTTGCAAGTTGTGGGTTTTGTTTATATTTTTTGCACCTTTTTACAAAAGGTCGTATAAAATTGCTGTTTACCCTAGGGCCAAAGTTTAAGGCTCATCAGAGCGATTATGGCCGGGGGTAAACTATCAGGTTTTATAATTTACGGATGAACCTAGCGACTTGGACATTCTTGGTCCAAAATCTAGACGTGTTTGCCTGGATCACTTTTGACATTCGACACTCATCTTGTGCGATACAGTTGCAACTTCAAAGTGTACACGAAAGCTTCTCTTTAGACATTTACTTGATTTCTTTGGAAATAAAAATTTATATGAATTCAAGTGTGGATCAATTTCTATGTCACAGGGACTAGCGATATAGATCTTCAGAATCAGTTACCTAATGAATTTTAAATTGTCTTCTCATGTGACGTAGCAAATATCTAAAATAACCACAGCGTGATACGGCACTGAAACGACCAAATGAGTCATAAAAGTGGAAGTAAGTAACCGCGTATTGCCGCTTTGAAAGAAGATGGATCAGATTTAGTTCTGCCCTCATATTTCAAAACGGCCCGAGGTTAATGCCAGTAAGGTCTTGACATTTGTTAAATAATCTTAAGTTACAAATAGCATGACAATAAGTACAGTTACCTGACACATTTATATTAGGTACAAGTGGGAAAGTTTAGCTACTTACCGTTTGTATGTATGCATCTGTAAGAAAGAGTTCATGCCTTGTGCTTATTCTTTTCTTCTTACGCTTTTACAACCACAATAAATGGTCTTTCAATATAAAGAATGATTCCTTTCCCATCAAACTATGGTAAAAATTAGTTCCTGTTTTGAACATTTAACAGCGAAATTCAAAGCCAAACAACACCTCTAAATCTAGATAGAACTTCTTGGCTCCACACCCAAATAGAAACATTTTATTGTGGTCTGACCCAAGATCGGCATGCTTCATTGGTACTGTATTACACACGGTGCACAGTCTGCAATCAACGTTTAACTTGTGACATTCTGACGTGCTACATTTCTAACTTTCCAAAAATTGACGTAGTTTGCAGACATGAAATGGCCTAATTATTGAGACTGGAAGAAAAAGTAAGATATTTAAAGTTACAATAATGAGAGCCTGGAGTCAGAAATATTTAAAAGTGGTCGAACATCAACTGACTCCATGGATGTGATAAAACTGTCCCCTTGACAGAAAATTCCCGTATCATGATTGATTAAAATAAAATTCGATTTTTGAAAATTTTATCTAATTGAAAATGTATTTTATAATTTGATGATTATTCAGTCTTAAAATTGTACTTAGTAAAAGTATTGCTTGATCTTAATCATTTAAACATCCATCTTTTATCCAGGTACAGCAAATAAAATAAGTTCTTACAAGCATGTTAGTCACATACATTTAATTATACAGTTTTCATTTTGTCAAAGCCCCAAGTTTGGATGCGATGCCTCTTGTATATTTAAGGTGCTCTTAAAAAACAAAATAAAGAAAATGAGAATTACACAAATCGCGTAAAAGGATAATAAATATTTTATTCGTATTCGCAAATGCGATGTCATACAATTATTAATTATTACCATCATAAAAGGCTTTATTTAATAAAGAAGCAGCTTTCTGATTACAAAAGGTAAGAAAACGTATCTGCTGCATTTCAATATCGCCTATTATAATTAGGACCAAAATCAGCCTTCCAATATTGTTTATTATAATTAGGACAAACACCATGCCTTCCAATATTGTCTATTATAATTTGGACCAACACCATGCCTTCCAATATTGTCTATTATAATTTGGACCAACACCATGCCTTCCAATATTGTCTATTATAATTAGGACCAACACTAGCCTTCCTATATTGTCTATTATAATTTGGACCAACACCATGCCTTCCAAGATTGTCTATTATAATTAGGACCAACACGATGCCTTCCATTATAGCCTGTTATAATCAGGAGCAACACCATGCCTTACAATATCTACTAATATGATTATCCATGTGTTATGTCTATAGGTAAACAATTTCTAATAGATCAAAGATGTAAAACAAATGTCGGCACGATATCATTTGCACGTGTCTGTTTTTATGCTGCATAATAACTTGTCGGAAATGTAAAATGTATATTTGTTCAAAACTTAAATTTAAACTAAATAAACGAATTTTTTACAATCCACATTTGGCACGTTTGCTAAACCCCAGATATAAATTCATGTATAAGCTCGACGTTGTGTGCGATGTCTAAAGCTAGCCGCATGCTAGTGTTAATCTCCTGTGCAAAGTTACTTGACCGGGCAGAAACCTTGAATCTTTAATCGGCACAGGCGACAGATCGCACCACTTTACATGTATGTGTTACAGCTTAGTTTTAAGATCAGAAGAAAGTCCGCGGGATGAACAAGGCGTGTTTATATCTTCCACCACGTTAACATACATCAGGAGGGACGTTGCACGCTATGTTTGATTAGATCGGTTCACGCGATATCCAATCGGGATTGAGATAGATGTTATGATTGTAGTTCAGAACTGAATTATAACTTTCAGAACTCTAAGAAACTTTTAGTCTCGCATTTGAAGATTTATGAACAATAGGATTACTCCAAGAGAGCCACTCGTAATCTGGCGGTGAAACCTAGAAGTACAATCTAAGACAAGACAAACCTTTAGAAAGATCAGTAAATTTTGTGTTCAAATTTTGCAGAATATTACTGCATTTTAATTGAAATTATTTAAATGTAGTATGTATACTTAATTACTAGTGTCGTTTAGTGTGTATAAATACCGTTGTAGTGTTTCATTTGTATGAGTATTTGAGAAATTTGATTGAGTTTTACGCTGAGAATTATGTAGATTGTTAGCTTGTGGTCAGAATTAATTTTGTAATTCGCTATTTTGTTACATTCTGAAAAGCAGTACATTTATTAATGCATTATGTTAGAATTTACGCATGTTTGAACTGTTATATTGTTTCAATCTAACGAGATTAGGAATATTTATTGATGTGAAGCAATTTATTGATATAAGAAGCCATTGATTCCGTGCTGTATTATGACGTTTGTTTTAACATATAAGAACGTATGGGTATATTGATGTGAATGAAAACTTGACTGTAGAAATTTTACAGCCGTTTACTGGTGATAGACTGTGTGTAGTGTGAGATGAGAGAACTAATGAAAAAGACTGTACTGTCTTTGTGTTTTCACAAGAAGCTTTTCAGGGGAAAGAAAAACTTTCGGTTCAGCTGAGTCCCGAGTTTTTAAGAGGTGGAGGCGGAACTGAGACTTGCCGAAAAGTTGAAGTCGACAGACGTCTAGTCGGTTGAAAAAAGGTGGTTATAAGGTGGAGGAAAAGGAAAAGGAGTCTGGAGGAGAAAGTGGAGGAAGAGAATAATTGTAGAGACTAGTTGGGTAGGACGATAACGTAGACGTCGAGGAGGAAGGAAAATGAATTTGGAAAAAGTCGGGAGGAAGTGGAGAAGGAATTGGGAGAAACGGGTGAGAGATAATTATCACAGATGGGTAGAGAACAAAGACATTTGGAAATCGATCTCACAATTCTAATCAAGTGATGCAATGGGCTATTAGATGGTTGAGCGAAAGGAGTGTAATAGGAAATTTGAGGTATTTCATAATTAAATTGTTAAATTAAATTGTTATTCATTGAATTTCAACCATTGGTATATTTAACCATTTAACCGTCGACATTACTCGGAGCTCAAAACTATATCAATCTTTCACTAATTTAACTTCAACCCAAAATCGAAGCTGGGTGAGACTTCTATAATAGTTTAAATAAAATATTGGGAGCACCACACTACAACAACCAATCCCTCACAACATTTTTGATGCTTCATATGACTTCAAAATGGACACATCAGTCGTAATATTCATTTGTGAAAGATCGCAATTTGTTGAGGATGTTGGCTTCAAACTATGAGATAATTGCTTAATACTGTCTGGTAAATTTTTGTTGAAACATAGTCACACGTGGCATGGAGGAGGTCAGGACAAATAGCACCATGTTCATTTTCAAAACGTTGAATGTGGTCTCTTCTGGTTACAAGCAATCGGTTAACTTTTGACATCTACATAATGTTAATGTATTGTTTTGCATTTCAAAGAAATAACAAAAGTTTCAGATTTCATGTATAGAGACACAATATAATGAGAAAAGCCATAACCCCGAATAAATATGATCAAATGCATCAATCAGTGTTGAGACTGACAAAAATAAGTTGTTCTGAGGTGACAGTCATTACATAGACGGTAACACATTATTTCACATATAGATACCAAAGTTACGTTGTCGTTGATAAATTGGGATCTTAAATGAAACGTACACGCTTCATGTGCAAAAACTTCGAACTTCAAAGATTTTTTTTTTACTTTGATGAATGTGAGTGTAACGGATATGAAGGGAAGCCTTTATGAGTTTATTTGTGTAATGTTCTCGATCAGCGACTAGATAGCATATTGTATTTGCTATGTATTCCCGATACTACTAAAAGTGTTGTCGAACAAGGCTCTCGTTTGCTGAACTCTGGCGACAATCTTCTCTAATATATGGGGCCTTTTATTAACCCAGTATGTTACCAAAGGAAACTGACATGGATGGATGGGACATACTTGTCAGATGGACATAGACCCGAAATATAGTGGATTTCGTAGGTTTTGTGCGGTAGACTTTAGTGCCTTCTACCCGAAGATCGCCATTAATTAACATTTAAGAATCGTCATATTCATTCTGATATTGTGGCTGAAATTCTTCATCAGTATAACGTATAAATTTTTGCTACAAGTTAGCTTAGCACATTTTAGATTTTCTATGTTCTGATAGACAGCTTAACGTTAGATTACGTCAACAGCATTGACGATTAGTGTAGGTCGTTTACGTAGTGTTCTGTCTTATTCTCTAATATATTAATCGTAAGGAACAGATGAATGGTCCGTTTACAAGTCCTGAAATTCATTTATATACGAAGACTGCTAAGTCAGACAACGATTTGAGCTTGTATCTTAATATGCATTAGTAATAACAAAAAGCCTGTATGTCCGTCTTAATTTGCAATAGTAATATCAAAGGTCGTATCTAGCTGTCTTAATTTGCAATACGAATATCAAAGGTCGTGTATAACAGTCTTAATTTGCAACAAGAATATCAAAGGTCTTGCCTAACTATCTTAATTTGCAGTGCAAATATGAAAAAGTGTGTCTAGCCGTTAATGTCTTGCAGATTTCAAGAGCGAGGTCAGATTAACCAAAGGCAAGAGAAAGTTTTAGCGGAAAAAAAACACAATATTCATTACGGCATTACGGTGGATTGTCTTCCATACAGTTTAATTAGAAACTTTGAATTTTTGTGAGATGGTTATTTCGAAATATTATGCTTCGCTGGTGTAAATGACCAAATTTTTAGGTCAATCTTTGTTTATTACTGTTAATCTCTGTAGGAAAAGTCCAGGTGGACACGTACTATTTAACGAGATTTATGGGGCATTGCCAGATTTTAAAGGCCTTAATGTACGTATTGGTTCAGCCAAAGTAAGGCGTTATCGATATATAATTAAGGGCTTAGTTTGTTTAAACTTACCGGACCGGAGTTCAAGTTATAGTGGGTATAGAAGCAAACAGTTTGGGATATTGATCAGAAACCAGTTGGTAGTCATTTGTTGACAGGAATATTGTAGTTGTTCGATGCTCACGGAAGTGATTGTTTGTAATTCTGATTGGTTAAATTGTGGAAGGAAACATGGTTTCACATGAAAAACTTAAGTTTAAATATGCAGGAGTGGGTTTCAAACGTCAATCTATACTTTTCTACAAGAGGGAAGAAATAAGAACATAAAGTAGACTTCGATGAATTTAATGAGTAAATTTCTCGTTAAGAACATTGTATTCAAGTGGGAAACGATTGTCTGAAGGATTTAACAGACAACAAAAGTTTGAAACACAATGTGAGAAACATGTTTTACAACTCAAAACAGTGTGGAAAGCAAAAAGGGGGCAGTCTAGAATGAAATATCTAGACACCCAGAATTTGTAAAGAAAGGAAGGTGGAGCGAAAGACTTACTATACAAGTGCAGTCTAAATTGAAGCCAGATAATGCACACATGTTTGTTAGATATGCAAAAAGACTTATTTTTTCTTCGTGTATTTTTTTTTTAAATAAGATGCAAGATTAGGTTCATCAGCGATAGAACTAAAATCCTAATATTGCGAATAATCAATCTATAAGACATATAGTTTGTTGGGACAACATCGTTACAGCACACACATCTCATTCAATTTTCAAAGAAGTATTCAAAACCCCCAAAGGTTATAATTTTAAACTGTATTTGGCAGTTATATTGTGGCTTGCTAGAATTGTTATATTTTTAATTTCCACCATGTTTTATGCTCTGCATGTAAAAGACGTTTTCAACAATACAGTTTTGTTCCTGATAAAAAAAATTTTCTAAAATCTCGTTCCTGTCTTCTCAAAGAAAACAATAATGATCATAATATTATTCAAGACAAATATAGACTGGGCCAATTATTCCACACAATTACATTAGGAACAACTCTATAACATAATAAAAATTCGATTTGCAACTGTGATATCCCTGTAAAAGGCATAACACATGCCTCTTTAGTTAAAGAACAAGATTACGTTAATATGTATGAAACTATACACATAGGAAAGGTTAATACAAGTGAAATATTACAAACAATAGAAAATGAACAAATATGAAATGATTGTGTTTAACATCCAACTTGATAAGAGGCATGTAGGTAAGTAAACATTCAATACAGAACTAAGATAAAGAGTATTGTATTGTCATTAATAGGAATAGTTTTTAAAATGTATTTCAGACTGCAGTGATTTAATGTGCTCGAGCGCATAATATTAAATTTGGTTTGTCTCATTTAATTATGACATTTTGTCTTTCTTTCATATTCTTTGTAATTGTGATATATGTTGTAGTCCTGGCAAATATGTTCCCGTACGCGTCCGTAATTAGCATACTTCAAAAAAGAAACGCACTGGTTAAACACAAAGATAATTTGGACTCCGAACCAAGAGAAAACATTACGTAACCTTTTGTTCAATAGTTACGTCAGCAATGCAGGACTCGTAGGAGCTATTGACCAAAACCCGTGCAAGTTCCATCCTGGCAAACGATATGTGCCCGAACCTTAGAAACTAACTTTGCCAGCAAGAATTAATTAAGATTTGGTCATTTAATGAAATATGTTGCTATTTCGATTCAGTCTCACTCACACCCATTCCATTCAACAACTACTTATCTTGCAACCACAATATCCAAGATCAAACAATCTGTTATTTGTAAAGTGAATCCTTGCTTGATTTTCTTTTGTCAATCAGTAAACCCTTGACTGCGGTCTGTGTAAGCGTTACAAGGCAACTCTGTATATATGAGTTTGGCTAGTGAGAGCTGCTTTCACGCTACAGAAGCATCAGTGTAAATATTCTGGGCTACTTTTCCGGAAGTACATATGTTCACTAGTTAGCCGCGATATGGATAAGAGTCCGTACTGCTGATGACTGGTTGAATTTTAATGCCCACAGACACTTCACTGAACAAACAATGCATTAAACTTTCTACAGGGTCCACTCTGGCATCTAAACTTCGATTCATGCTGCTGGTTGTGATGACTTTCACTTTAAGATACAAGAAACTGTTATTCAAACCAATGAAGTCTTTTCGTTAACGTTTGGATTTCAAACTGGATGGAGGTTGTCGTCGTAATAAATAAACTGAATGTATTCATGTTTTGTATCAGGGCATACCTATTAAAGGCATGAAGTCTGTGGTGGACAAAATGTTGAAAGGTAGACACGACAATTCAAATCACCATTTTGAATATACTTGTTAAACCATGTCCCTGTTGACAAGAAAAACTTGATGCACGAGTTTTAAGTCACTAGAGGATTATTATCGAAAGTCACGTTTTGCGTCACTTCCTGTTGGCAAATAAAATGTCTTGTCCATGATAGCCATTTATACTAATATGTCAAAATAGGAAAGATATAGAAGATAAACAACCTCATAATAAGTTGAATTTTTCCTGCCACTGTTGATGTTGTTGCTGCTTTTTCATGTAGTCTATAATTTCTTTGGCAATATTTTTATTGCATCGATGCTTTTAGGGGTCTATTGATAAGAAGGATGATTGATGACAATGACATGAGATCGTTTAGAATGACATCTTTGGAAGTGTTAAGATGTCCTCTTTTATACAATGATTCGAGTGTGAACTTAGCTTTTGATACAAAAGAGAGAACAAAAAGAGTTTGAGGGACAAAATCGACCGAGTTCTTCTTTCAACAGTTGATTAAAGTTACGTTTTAAACACATAAATTCTACGTCAAGCTATTTTATTCAGCCGTGCCACAGTTCTCCATGCCGAAGGAAATGAAGAGAAAGAAAATGTCAGGAGGAGAAATAGATTTATGAACGGCTGTCCATTACGGCTGTCACCTACGCAGATTTAAATATACATTGCTAAATCGTGCTTTAACTGGTATCATCACAAATGTAATATAAGACACGTAATGTTAATTTTTGCTGAACCTGTTTTTGGAGTTTTTGTAGCGGCTGTTGGCTGAGGTGTCTTTTGACACGTGCAAGTTCCGTCTGCCGTGCCTCATTTTCTTTTGATTCTGATCCTAGTGGTCGTTTCTTCGTTGTTAACTGTCGTGGTTTTCGGTTTTAGTTTTGTCTTCTTTATTTGGCTAAGAGGGGACTTGCGGGGATGAGGGTGTGGTGTTATAACAGCAGTTTGCTTCCTGTTCATATTTGCAATAGCCTTTAATCGTTTTGGCCTTAGCTGTCTCATTAGGATTCCATGTTAGAAGTGAACGAATAATAATTCTGGAAAAGCTAACTTGTACACGGTTTCAAGATAACTTCTTCCTTAGTCCCTGTATTGAGTCTGTTAGTCATGTTTTTATACTTTCAACAAATTAAACATACCCTGCGGTAATTGATGTGTATATCTTATTCATGACTGGTGATATGCCGTGAGAAAATCAATGTAGTTGGACGAGATTTAAATACCAGTTATAGTAATCACTGATGAGTGTGATTTAGTAATTGGGTGAGAGAATGAATAAGGTTCACATATTAGGCTATTAGTGTGACGAAAACGATGAGGATTATATGTCAATCGCTGGTTTTCTATCATAATCTCAATCGTGTAACAAACCAGTACGAAATCCTTATTAATCAGTGTATCAGTCAGTTAATGTACGTGTGGCAAACGTGACTGAACCACATAGCAATCCCAAATGTTTAGAAATCATTTGTATTTAGATTTGTTCCTGGAAAATTTTAATAACACCAAATACTGGGCATTGAGTTTCATCAGCAACAAATTATGAGTCTCATGTACACCAAATAGTGGGAATTTAGTCTGATGATGGCTTGCACTATGCTATACTGGATTGTAGTTTGTGTGTCAAAGATAATTCTGGCGGTGCGATGATGTCCTACACGTGTAGACCTCAGTTTTAACTTTTTCTTTGGTATGTTTTCATGTAGCAGCTGTTTACCTCATATAACGGTGCAAGCAGGGGCGGACAACACAGATGATCACCAGTGAAATAATGGAATTAAAGGTGGCACCTCATAAGTCTAAACTGAACATGAGAATGTCATTTAAACCTAAAATCTTGATTATTTCAAAGAAAGCTTTATGCAGGAGAGTTTTTCAACCAACTTGCAATTACTGGAGTTTTTATTATACTTGATGAGAGATAAGTAACTGAACATTTACAGAACGGATTAGAAATTGGTTACCACACTAAATACGGTACTTAAAATCGCATTTGCAATATTGGAGAAAAAATACAAAAATACGGAACGCTTGTAGTATAGCACCATACACAAAGATCGGAAATGATACAAAGAAGGCGAAAGGTTACGCTTGTAGAATAGCACCATATACAAAGATCGGAACTGATACAGAGAAGGCGAAGGGTACGCTTGTAGAATAGTACAGCACACAAAGATTGGAAATGGTACAAAGAAGACGAAAGGGTACGAATATAGATGGTACAAAAAACAAAGATCAGAAACAGTACAAACAAGGTGAAACGGTATGATAATCAAAACATTAAGAATAGTAAGAAAAAGGAACGAAACGCATGAAACTGTAAGCTTCAAATGTACGAAATGATGCGAGTGTTAAAAGACGATTAGCGAATGCATGAAACGGAATGTTAAAATTAAACAAATAAAGGAAAGCCAAATGTATAAAATTGGCTTTAAAAAAGCGCGGAACCCTGATGTGAATTCTAATACTCTTGAAATCGTTACGATACAATTCGTTGTTGTAATACACTACTGAGTCTGTTGTTTTTAAAATTACGTTCTACATGTTTCAAATTAGCGCCAACATTTACCCTATCTTGTCTTTTACATCACATAAAGGTAGTGAAGGTCTGTTTATTATGGTGAAGCTCAAAATCCTTAAACACGAAGGTTCCGTTCTTGCATTATCTCATCTCAACTACACCAGTGTCCCCAGCTGGGGAATAGTCCGCCAACAAACTCTCTCCAGCTAACCCTGTCTTAAGCAAGTCTCTCCAGCTGTCCCCACGTGGTGGCTGTCCCCTTTAGGTCCCGCCGCCATGTGCTTCTTGGCCGGTCTTCCCACCTTTTCCCTTGCGGGCTTCAGGTGAGTGCTCGCCTCGTGGTACTGGATGTTGGTTTAAGGAGTGTGGCCTATCCATCTCCAGCGTCGTTGGAGAATTTCTTCATCTGCAGGCTATTGCTGTGCTCGCTGCCACAGTTATTCGTTACTGATTTTCTCTAGCCAGCGAAATCGGAGGAGTCTTTTGAGACAGGTATTGGTGAATGTCTGGATCCTTTTCATATTGGTTGTGGTGGTTCTTCAGGTCTCTGCACCATAGAGTAGGACAGCTTTTACGATGGTGTTGAACATTCGGATCTTGATATTTGTTGTCAGTTCTCTGGATGACCAGACGATTTTCACCTGGCAGTATGCTGTTCTTGCCTTGACGATACGGGAATTAATAACAGCAATAGTTATACCCTCTTTGTCACCCGTGCTGCCAAGGTAGGTAAAGCTTTCCACCTCTTCCGGCTCCACGCCTTCCAGCTTGATGGGTGTTGAGTTTGATGTGTTGACCTTCAGGATCTTGCTCTTATCTTTGTTTATATTAAGACCAGTGCTTGCTCTTGTTTTTGCAATGATGTTGGTATTTTCTTGCATTTGTTGTTGGGTGTGGGAAGAATAGCCAGGTCATCTGCAACGTCCAGGTCTTCAAATTGTGTCCAGAGGGTCAACCAACTGTACGCCATTTTGATTGTGGGCTGTTGATGACTTCATTATTCAGTCTATCAAGAGCAGAAAAAGAAAGGGTGACAATAAACGTCATTGTCTCACTCGTGTTTTTACTTGGAAGGCGATAGTAAGTTTCCAGCCATAGACCACTCTACACTTCAGTCCCTCGTAGGAGTTCCTTATAATTTTTGTTGGTTTTCCCGGTACTACATAGTGCCTCAGCAGCTTCCAGAGGGTCTGTCTGTCTATTATGTTGAAGGCCCTTTCTTAGTTAATGAAGTAACTGTTCCAAGATTATGCACAATGATGCTATCTGGTCAGTGCATGATCTATTTTTGCGAAAACCAGCCTGTTGATTTCGGAGCAGTCGGTCGACGGTGTCTTTTATCCATTTAAATAGAAATCGACTGAACACTTTGCCCTGAATGAATAGCAGCACTATACCTCTCTAGTTGAACCAGGAGCTGAGGTCACCTTTCTTTGGGAGCTTGATCAAAAAGCGTTCTTTCCAATCGGAGGGGACTTGTTCTGCTTCCCAGATTTGGCCGAAGAGTGGGAAGAGCATCTTCATGTTGAACTCTACGTATGCTTTCTATGCATCTGCTGGAATACTGTCTGGCCCTGCCGATTTTCCATTTCTGAGTTGTTTGATGGCTGTGTGTATCTCTTCTTTGTTCGGTGTGCTTAAGTTAATCGGCAGGTCGCTTTTAGCCTGATAGATATCTGGTGGTTCTTGAGGAGCTAGTCTGTTCAGTAGTTCTTCGAAGTGCTCTTTCACAGGTCTTTTAGGCTAGCTAAACTTTCCTGACAGCTTCTTGATTGTGGCATTGAGATCTCGCATGTTTCCTTGGTGAACTTCCTCCTCTGCTTCTCTCGCTAGAGACTCTACATAATTTCGCTTGTTTTCTTTGATCTCTTTCTTCACAAGCCAGTTTACTTGAGAGTATTCTTGCTGAGCTTTGACCTTTCTTGCTTGTGTGCGACTGATATTAACTACTGCCTTCATTTGTTTCCTTCTCTCTATCACTCGCAAGGTTTGTACAGACATGCAGTCCTTCTGATTGGGTTTCCTGGTACACAGGACTTTTTTGTAGGCTGATCTTAATACCACTTTCACACCTTGTCAATTGTTTTCTGTAGTCTCTTCTTCTAGCAGCCCTTGTAGGGTCTGAAACCTGTTAGAAAGTAAGCTGGTAAACTCTCTGTTTACGCGGATCTTTCAAAAGCGTGGTGTTGTAGCGCTGGCGGTGGTTTGCTCCTGCTGTCCAGTTTCTCTGCAACTTTAGCTTCAGCCGGTCAAAAAAGATATGATAATTTGATGCAACGTCTTCCACTCGTTTGACCCTGATATCTTCTTCCCAATGCACACATGGTCAATCTGGTTCTCTGTTGTTGTGTCTAGTGACACACAAGTTAATTTGTGTATGTTTCTGTGTTGGAAGACACTTCCACCAATGACCAAGTTGCTGGTGGCACAAAGGTTGACAAATATCTCCCCATTGTCATTCATCTCCTCTATTCCATGCAGCCCCATAATTTCGTCATAGTTTGACATTCACAATCTTGGCATTGAAGTTGCCCATGACGATGGTGATTTTAGTCTCGAGCAATCCTGCAGGATGGTTTGAAGCCTGTTGTACAAGCTCTCTTTCCCTTCTTCTTCAGCATCATTGGTTTGAGCATAGCACTGGATAGCATTCATATTGATCCTTCTCTTTTTGTCTGAAAGGAGGCTGTGATAATTCGTGGGCCATGTGCTTCCCATCCATTAAGTGCTCCCTGATCTGTCGTGGAGAGCATCAAGGCGAATCCTTGGGTGTGTGGAGTGTCCACTTCTTCATGCCCAGAGAGCAGAAGAAACTTTCCTGTGGCAAACCTCCTTTGACCAGAGCCAGTCCGTCTCGCCTCGCTGATTCCTAGAATGGTAAGGTGGTACTTTCCCATTTCAGTGGCCACTTGTGCTGCCTTCCTGTTGCGTACATGGTGCGTACGTTCCATGTACCGATGGTCCTGTAGATATAATGGTCATCGGCCTGGTAGCTTTCCTATGTCCCTTTTCTCCGTTCTTGTAAGGTATGCTATAATTCCCACATAACATACTGAAAATGCGTCTTTCTTACACATGAAGGCTCTAATCTAGCAAGATATTATAAAATTCCAACACAATGGACGGTTAATAAACTTTTCTTACACATGGCGGTTCGGATATTCAAAGTAATACCAAAAGTTTCACACAAATGTGAGCTTTAATGCATCCTTCTTACACACGAAGGTTCGAATATTGTATGGTATTTTAAAATTCCCACGGTGTACGGTTTGAAGCACATTTCTTACACACGTAGGCTACAATCTTTAATGATGATCCTGATAAATCTCCACACAGTGGAGTGGTAAGGGTATCATTCTTACCGAAGGAAGATCCGATCTTGTGAAGCATTCTAATGTTATTACATAGTGTATGGTCGAAAGCTAAATAAGCTATTCTGCTATTTTGCGATCTTGCTATCAAATTGTAGATATTATCCATTAGCATACCATCTCTGAGGTCACATCTGTGTTTAAAGAGAAACAAATTAATTCCAAACTTGTTTGGTAATTTTCGTGAGTTACTAAAGCCAGTCTAATACATCTCTTGAGGGCAATTTTAACCTAAGGACAATTCTTTCAAAAAGTATATTAATATGTGTGTCTGCAACGCGCAAAATTGCCAATGATTATTGGAATAGTTCCGTTGTCAAATCTGTATTTTGGAGGTGCATGTTGTAAAGCATTTCATTTCTGGAAGTAAGCAAGTCTTGCTTGTTGTTCTCAATCTCATAACACATAAATAGAAGTGATCTTTTCTTTTAAAAAATATCACTGGAACATGTAAAGTTTGGGTCGTAGGCTTTTTTCTATTTTCATGTATTGGAAAGCTTTTTTGTGGTTATGCAACTTTATGTCGTCGAATTTTATTAATCGTGTCTACTTAGAAACTTCACATTTTAAACAGATGTAATATTAATGTTGTGTTTAACAGCTAATGCTCAATCAAGGATATTCTCAGCAAAATGCTCCTTAATATGATGGTCAGGTGTATTTGTATTTTTGGTGACCGTAAATGGCTTCTTTGACATCCTAAAGGCTTAAATATCATTCTATAAAATTATATTATTGGGCTTTTGGTTTTCTTTGGAAATTTAAGGTTATCTTTCATTGCACGAAAAAATTATATTTTAACATTCCATATATAAGTACCATGAAATTATTGATTCGATATCATTAAGTCTGTAACCCGATAACTCCGAACTCATTTTAGGAGAATTTTACATGTAATTTACTTACCTGTATGCTTATTCTTTGTTGTACAAGATCAAAGGTGCTATTTAATCATTTTTGAACGGTATAGCATTCAGTTTAGTAGTTTATAATTTCTCTGTGATAGTTTAGGTTTATAATGACCTAGTAACCGGAAAATTAAATTACCATGTAACTCCTTTTCCTGTATACATGTCACTTTACATATTGATTACTAAATTTAAAACAAGTTAATAACGTAAATTTGCTTTCAGACTTTTTGCGGTGTTTGTTGGTATGTTTAGTTCATATTTTTAAAAATTGCATCTGTAAAGTTGAGAAAAAAATTGGTAATTCCACAGTTACTCATTTTTACGCTCCAAATCATAGAATAACGAAACCTGAAAGTTAAAATAGAAGTCTCATAAATATTAGCCATCCGTGTTTAAATAATTATTTTGTGATATTATTTTTTTATATTGAATTGTATCAATAATTCCAATATGTAACCAGACATTTACATAAGAAACACATACCCCTTTCGAATCGTTGAGAACGGGATTTACCTAAATTCACTTTGAGCTAAATCATGGCTGCATGCAAAATATCGAGAAACATCAGTTTCCATTGCAATGAGGATGCAAATTTGTAGAATGCAAAACTTTACAATTGGACAACCGTCATGTTGAGAATGTATCATTGATTATCGTGGAGAAGTTGTGGTCGTTCAGGAAAGTGTGTCTTGGCATGAATCGGAGTTGCCATGGTGTAGATAGATGTTTAATGGTCCCCAGCTTTTGGTAACAGCAAAGTCTGGCATAGGCATCGTGACAGCGGTACCGTTTCTCTCGAGAAGTATTGATGTATATTACTCTTAACAGTCCAAATGCGCATTTTTTCCATTCAAACGTCTTTTTTTCTTGTGTTCAAAATAGTAAATCCATGTTTTATCGTATATTTGCAGCATTTGATTTGGAACAACAGACTGTAAAGAAGATATAAATAAATTTATTTCTGTGTTTGACTTGCATCCCATATATGCTACGTAAACATGATGTGGTTGAATGAAGTGCGTCATTTGGGAGACTCCTTTGGGTCAACATTCTTGTCTTAACAGATGTGAGTTTATTTACGTCTGTAAGTTAACATTTAAACCACGCTTGTATTTAAGGTGGATTCTATACCAATTTTACAGATATACCACCCCCTTCCCACCCCTTAGTTTTACTTCTTATTATTGCTCTTGTCTTGTCTTTTTTAACCATTTTTCTTATGATGATATTGTTAGACGTGACATAACAAATCCTTGTGGGGGTAACATATCCATATTCTGACAGCCGATAAAATTTTTCCTCAATTTTATTTCGCTAGTCGAGTTGAAAAATGGCCGCCAAAATGTTCATTCAAAACAAAACATTCCAGAAGGTGGGGTTTACAAAGGTTTCCCACGATCGCAGCCTATCAGTAAAGAGAATACTGCACAATAATTTCATGGGCATATTTGGACCAATAAGACTCACATAAATGATATGTTCACATGTCATAATATCATAAATATTAAACTGCGCACACTACAGGTAAAGTGTACCAACTATGTGATAATACATTGCATAAATAAAGGCATACTGTCAAACCATTCTATTTTATGCCCAAAAAAAACATATTTCATTCTTGCGAAGTCTCTTCATTGGAAATCTTAACTATTATCGCGTGTGAAACGTTACAGCAATGATAAAAATTGATTTTTTTTTACACAGCTAAAGATCCAAGTAATTAAAAAGTCAATGCAAAAGATGTATAGAGTGGATTGCATTCGATTTGCGTTACTGTTAGATTTATATCTAAACACAATTACGGGTCGTTACATAAACACATAAGTGGAAAGGTGCCCTGTCAAAAATTGTCCATACAATATTAGCTGAATGAGTATTTAAAAATTCGTCTAAATGACATAGGCTGAAGATCATAGACATCTCTTATATTGCATATAAAGAAATAAGAATGTTACTGACAAAATTAGCAACGAAAGCTTGCACGGTCGATTTACGGCTCGTCGTAAATCACTAAAGGTTTCCGGGATCTTGTCTTCACGTGACTGTTGCAATTAGCAAAATAGTGGAAAATTTCTCTTACCATCATTAAATAAGAGATAAACACCATAACTACATTATTTAAGTTCACTCTCTCCCAGGCCAGGTCCTAGAACAGCGCTTCTTCACAATGCAATTTTCTTGCTTGGGGCCCCGCGCTATCATTAGTGCTGGAATTAATCTCTCAGAGTTCATACGCTACTTGTAGTTAAAAAGTGGACCTACTGATGACTGATAATGTAATAAAAACATTATTTAGAGTTGCACATCAATATTTTATTTCAGAAAAGCCAACTATTTTACATAACATTTTTCAGTTTGTGAAATATGTATAAGAAACTTTATGTTTGCACAACATGTATATGAATACTCATGTTTGCCTTATATGCTTACGATACACGTAAGCAATAATAATAATAATAATAATAATAATAATAATAATAATAATAATAATAATAATAATAATAATAATAATAATAATAATAATAATAATAATAATAATAAAAATATTATATTATTATTAATATCATTATTATAATAGTAATACTACTACTAGTAACTACTACTACTACTACTACTACTACTACTACTACTACTACTACTACTAATAATAATAATAATAATAATAATAATAATAATAATAATATAATGTGGCCTTAGTACAGTTCCTAATCTTTAGAAGCTCGAATTGCTTAATAATATTAAATAACAAATAACAACATCTACAGCGACAAGATGCGAAAACAAACAACATAAAATTACAAAACAAAAACATGCTGACCATGATTAAAGAAGTAAGCAATAATGATATCATTATGTGCATGCTAAATACCTATGTTTGCAGAAGATGCACTCGAAGACACGTATGTTTGCATAAGACGGATTCGAAAACACGTATGTTTGCACAAGACGTATATGAATACACGTATGTTTTCACAAGATGCATACGAAACACAAAAACTTTAATCGATTTATTGATAAAATTAGTGGCATGATGATTATTCCATCCTCTGACTTGATGAGAGAAAATTTTGTAACCAATCTATAAAACTGCTGCCACTCTGCAAGGCTTGTAATCAAAGGTTTCTACCGTTCAAATCAATAACACAACAACGATTAGATTTCAAATTTGCTTCTATTCAATAACTGACAGAAAATGTTCCTAATTTCACAAGAGAGCTGAAAAAATAAATAAATAGTTTCCTATACCTGATCAAAAGAAAAGTTTGCCGTTTTTGCAGATTATCAGTACGACTTTCTTTTTATTTTTATCAATGTTATAATGCGTATACTTATATATCAAACAATGGAATATACTACCAGCCTCTCTTTCGAATATTGATTATTCAATATCGCATTTCTAAGCAAAGGAAAATGCATCGTATTTCCTCATTAAATAAGCCGAAGCCATATAAGACAGTCGCAATTAGCGTCAATACTACTACTACTACTACTACTACTACTACTACTACTACTACTACTACTACTACTACTACTACTACTAATAATAATAATAATAATAATAATAATAATAATAATAATAATAATAATAGCATTCACAATCTGTAAAATAGAAATGGACCTCTCTCTCTCTCTCTCTCTCTCTCTCTCTCTCTCTCTCTCTCTCTCTCTCTCTCTCTCTCTCTCTCTCTCTCTCTCTCTTATTTACCGATTAACTTAATATCGCTTCACAGTGGATTTTGTCTTTTAATATATGTAATTTTGTACCTAGTCTTCGGATATAATCAGTTGTTTGTTTTGTGTTTTTCGGTACAATAACTGTCATTTTGGAACACGTTTTATGTTCCGGAAAGGAACATCACCTATATGCATAAATTAAACCTGTATTTTTTTTAAATCAATAAAATATGTGCTTGGAACATAGCACAATGAAAAACAAAATAAAACAACAATATTGTTAAAATCGTTTACTGATACATCAGTATATGAGTACCAAAAATACCTAAAGATCTCAGAATGATATCATTTTCCCAATAAGCTTGCATTGTAACGGTAATCTATACTAGTGGTTTTGGACTCTATAAATATAATCTCCAGATTCTGGTGCTTTTTTAACAAAAAATATATGTACAAAATGATTGCAAAACACACATACATACATACATACATACATACATACATACATACATACATACATACATACATACATACATACATACATACATACATACATACATACATACATACATACATACATACATACATACATACATACATACATACATACATACATACATACAGACAGACAGACAGACAGACAGACAGACAGACAGACAGACAGACAGACAGGCAAGAAGACAGGCAGGCAAGAAGACAGACAAACAGGTATACAAACATGCGTACATACAACTGGCTCAAGCATTAATTATGTTGAATATTAAAAAAAAACGGTGAGTACAAATGTAAAAGAATACCCTGTGGATTGTCATTAAAGATTTACAAATGTATAATGATGTCCTATGGTTTGGCATTACTGATTTATCTTTTCAGAAGTATTCACTTTAATGACTGATATAAATTGCCCTTGATGCCCATTGTATCTAATGGTACAGTAAGATCTATGGGACGAAGGGGAAGAAGATCACTTTCGCTAAGCTTGCCAGTTGGATGCAGATTAGACTGTCTAGTGGCAGGAGACACTCATACGTAAAAGAGCTGACAACGAATTCTTATGGGCTGATTAATTATAACTACCAAACTTGCAAGGATATTTCTGCCTTTTACCACACTACCTACGGTAAAATAAACAAGCTTTCATCGACCTAAAACTCTTGAACGAATGTATAATTGTATAATATGGTCCACTGGTCATGTGATTCCGTTGTCGTGATAACGGCACGAATTGCAATTATTGTACTTTTTGGTTTGATGATATTTCGGCACAGCGACACCTAAAACTTACCTTGTGCCGAGGCAAGTGCCGCTAAGTTTATTACTCATGGACACCACACAGTAACCGATAAGGGCTGGTCTGATGGGAGGAATCGGATCCTCGCCCATTGAGCCAGCGCGGCTCTGAATGACACTCATGAATTCGTCATTTAATTTGAAAAAGTCCATTTGTCCTGATATTTTCTTCATTTGTAACAATACGAGTCTGCCTAAAAAGAAGGAAAAAAAAGAGACATTATTTCAACGTGGTTAGATTTGAGGCACGTAACGTTAAGCTGAAATGGTTTAACGACTTTGGGTCGTGTCACTTTTGGGTCGCATCGCTTTTGGATCGTATCCCGCTGTTGAAAGAGTAGACAAATTGCGGATCATTAATTTCGTTACATTGTTAGTCTGAGCGACGTGGTAAAAAATGAAAAGACGAAGAAAACACGCGTAACGTGTTACGAAGCATTGAAAGTTTGGCATCCCTAAAGGATCTAACGATTTGTTCTTTCAGAAAATCAAAATTTAGTTTCAACACGCTGTCACCAAACTGCACGTTATAGTTTAACACATAGAATTTGTATTTTGTTTTTACAAAAGTATTTTCAATTAGGTTTAAATATCATGCCATGAACTACAACAACTATACGCAAACACGAAAAATAACATAATTGAGAATTTGTTTTAGTAATCGTTCACTTTAAGTATATACTACTTTATTAATGCTTAGTAGTTTGTGTTGCTTGACAAACTAGAATAACTTACATGCACACAGAATACCATATTCTATGAATGAATCACAAATTGACAAATTGTAACGTTAATCTATACTAGTGGTTTTGGACTAAATAAATATAATCTCCAGATTCTGGTGCTTTTTCAAAAAAATATATGTACAAAATGATTGCAAAACACACACATACATACATACATACATACATACATACATACATACATACATACATACATACATACATACATACATACATACATACATACATACATACATACATACATACATACATACATACATACATACATACATACATACATACATCCATGCATGCATGCATGCATGCATGCATGCATGCATGCATGCATGCATGCATACATACATACATACATACATACATACATACATACATACATACATACATACATACATACATACATACATACATACATACATACATACATACATACATACATACATACATACATACATACATACATACATACATACATACATACATGCATGCATGCATGCATACATACATACATACATTCATACGTACGAATATAATGGACAAGAAAACATACAAAAGAATATATGCACATCTTCCATTCAATAAAACATACAATTTTCATTATACAAAACACATGTTAAAGTAAAACACCAAATGGTTTAAGTTTCTGTATATATGTAAATGATTTTTATGTTTGATTTCGATTTCCACGCACGTCAATAATGTTGTCCTATTTTAGGCAACGTATGTATGGAGAATGTTTGTGACCATGAGAGATACCAGTAACAAATCTTGACCACTTGTACAAAGTTAATCAAGCCTGCGATAAATATTAAAAAATTTGGCCGAAAATGTTATTAAAGTTAGATAAACCACTCTGAAAAATGTGTTGTTATCGATAGCAACAGAAAATAAAATAAATTTCTCGCGTCACTGATTCTTCGGATATATTGCTAGGTCTTGCTAGCTAGGTTAACTTAACGATTATTTGTTATGAAATGTTGGAGTATTGAACTTTAAATTAACGTTTTTATATATCAAACGTAAACGTAGTCAAAAATTACTAAAACGGTACATCGGTTAATATGCATATTTTTACTCTGTTTTAAGATAAGTGTGTGTATGTATGTGTGTGTGTGTGTGTGTGTGTGTGTGTGTGTGTGTGTGTGTGGAGTGTGTGTGTGTGAGATTTGGATTTTTTACGTAGCTTTAGCAATATCGTTGCAATGTTTACAGCAGCGTGGCATTTTATAATAGTACATAGCATATGGGAATCATGCCGCAGACAATTAGCATCATGTCCCATCCAGTCACTTTATTGTGACACCAGGCACACCAGTCCTAAAACTAACTTAATGATGAGCGCCTAGCGATGAAGATTTTAGTACCATTTTTATAAGTCTTTTATATGACTTGGCCAGAGTTCGAACTCACGGCCGAGTAGGACGCTCTAACCACTAGGCTATCGGTGCGGTCCTAAGCTTAATGCTTATTTATAATGAAATATTTCTACATAGAACTTTGTGTCGAAAAAGCACCCTGTCCATAATTGTCTTAAATAGAAATTCATGGGAATAAGAAACCTGTCCATGATTGTATTACATAGAAAAGTACCCTGTCCCTATTTACCTTAACTAGAAAAGTATTGGGGAAAAGTACTTTATCTTTAACTGTCATACATAGAAATCTATGAGAAAAGCACCCTGTTCCTATTTGTGTTACATAAAAATTGGTGAGAAAATGTACCCCGTCCTTACCTGTCTTACGCAGAAATATGTAGGGAAAAACTACCCTGTCCCTAATAGATACTTCCCGATAAGGTCACTAGCAGACGATATTCTGCCGATTTTACCTGGACGATGGGTGACCTGACAGTTTCTCCTCTATGCGATCACCAAAATTTATCATTTTTAATAAAGCACACTGAAGCAAAGTCAACTTATAAATACTGAGTGCAAGTTTGATTTGCTTTCTTTTTTATATGTGTTTTTCCTAAAGGTATATTGAGATTCAATGAATTTATCTCAACTTCAGCACACCATATAAAGTAAAACAGTAAATCTGCCAATTGACCACAAATATGGCGGCTGATGACAATGGAACTATTTTTTGCCTTACCTTAAAAAGTAGTGTCCCTAATTGTCTCAAATATAAATGTATGGGAAAAAGTACGCTGTCCCTAATAATTGCCTTACATAGAAAAGTAACCTGTCTCTAATTGTCTTACATAGAAATGTATGGGCAAAAGTACCATGTCCCTAATTGTCTTACATAGTAATGTATGGGAAAAAGTACCATGTCCCTAATTACCTTACATAGAAAAGTAACCTGTCTCTAATTGTCTTACATAGAAATGTATTGGAAAAAGTACCCTATCTTTAATTGTCTTACATGGAAATGTAAGGGAAAACCTATCCTGTCTCTAATTGTCTTACTCATTAAAACATATGGGGGGTATAGACAAACTTGTGTAAGTGTGATAATAAATTTAAAGAAATGCACAAAGTCAGGATCATTTTATGTCTTATTGTGAAATTATGATAAGATATTTAATAACTGAAATATGACTAAAACATGAATGTATGTGTTTGATCACGTGTGACATATGCAATAATATGATTGCCTTCATAACCTTAGCATAATTATTCAGCAAGAAATGGACAACCCACGGTGCAAGTATTTTGAAAGCTAACCCTAAATTCTTAGTGTGGTGGTAGATAACTGCTTGTGTGTGTGTGTGTGTGTGTGTGTGTGTGTGTGTGTGTGTGTGTGTGTGTAATACAATTTAACTATCATTTGTCCGTTTACACTCTATCATTAGCAAATATATAAACATTAGTATTATGTCGTGTCTGTTTACTTTAAGTCGTAACCATGACTGTTAAGCTTGGATGAAGAGTACACAATTACCAATGAACGCTGATAACAGTGAAAATATATCCACCAGCATAAAAATGAATACTCTATTAAATAAACAAAACATAATTATGCTTGTATAAAACAATGCTACATTTACAATCGACAAGTGAAGTTTAATCAAAAATGTGATCTTGACCAATTTTCTGTGAAACCGGTCATGTGATCTAGTGTCAGCCATCTTGCCTACATACGTATTTTCGTGATGTCTGCTATTGGAGTCATCGAACTTACTGTTATTCAAATGATGATGATTTGGATGGGAATTTAAGTGTAATAAACATATTTCTGGGTGTGACAAATTCATATAAAATATGATTCCAGAAGATTTTGTGAGTATTTTACGATGTGCGAGGTCGAACTCGATGACATTTGTTAGCACTTGACTGGCGATCACACTTGATATACGGCGTGAACAATTCATACAGATATCAAGATAAATCAGGATATCAAAATAAGTCGCCATCTATACATTTTCATTGCACACAGTGTTCAAATTCATTTTTTAAGCAGTATATATATATATATATATATATATATATATATATATATATATATATATATATATATATATATATATATATATATATATCAATCACAGAAATGTAGGGGAAAACGTACCCTTTCCCTAATTTTCTTACATAGAAATGTTTGGTAAGAAAGAACTCTGTCCTTAACTGTCTTACATAGAAATGTAAGGAAAAAAATACCCGAACTATAATTATCTTACATAGAAACGTATAGGTCAAAATCTTAATGTCCCATACTGTCTTACACAGAAATGTAAGTGAAAAACTACCCTGTCCCTAATTGTCACACATAGAAATGTAAGAGAAAACGTACATTGTATCTAATTGTCTTACATAGGAATGTATTGGGAAAAAGTAACCTATCCCTAATTGCCTTACATAAAATGTACCCTGTCCTTAATTATTGTACATATAAATGTATGGGGAAAAGTACCCCGTTTATATAGTCGGATGAATGTAAGGGTTTATTTATGTTTAGGGGTGTATATTAGGACTTATTTCTCATATGCATCTCTCAGAATGTTGGCAGCTTTCCGTGACCATTTTCACATTCTGAACTCTCAATATTATCAAAACGGGAGAGTAACATTTTTTTTTACAAATATATATTTTCTAATTTCATAAGTGATCTTTCAGTAAATGGTACTTCCTAAATTGTGAAAATACATTTGCATGTTGCGAACTAAGAAAGTCATTATATTGTGTGCAATTTCACTTTTAGAGCACACTGGAGCACTTTTCATAAACTGTCTGCTTCAGACAACATACGAATCTCACAACAGCGATCAAACAAACTACCAACCCAGCTAGATGGATTGTATTTTATCTTTCTCTATGCTGTGAAAGAGTTCTTTTGCAACCATGTTTGCTTTCTACTTTCAGTTGAACCTCCAAACCCTGGATTAAACCCATCAAAAGAAGTGGACTATATTAATTAAAATGCATATCAATTTTGAAGAAAATAAAAACCAATGTTTGTATTACGATTCTTTAGTCGTTTCTACAATATTTTTCAGTTGACATTAGGTGATTACGTTATAATTCCATCTCTTTTCCGTTTAAAGTATTTTAATCTCAGCTTAAGCATCAAACAACGGAAGTCGTATTGTCAGTTTCAGTCTGACACAGCCTTTTTAATTTTTCTCCTCACTAAGTTTCTAACTGTATGATGTATCAGCAGATATTTTTTTCTGTTTTCTATTAAAATAAAATGAATCGAGCAGTTGTAGGTGGAATTCTAACCCTTATTTATGTGTTTAAGTCTGAAACAACTGATAAAATTTATACATTTAACTTAGTTATTATGTTCCAAAATGCATTTACTGCGATGTTTCTAGTCACAAATAAAAAAGGAACGGTCGTTTTGTTTGTTTGTTTTGTTTTATTGGGGAGATCGTTTTGTTTTATTTATTTATTTATTTTTGTTTGTTTGTTTGGGAGTTTTTGTTGTTGTTTTCATCATTTTAACTGGGACTTCAAAAACAGAACATGTCAATCTGATCTTGAATCATGCTTCCCGCTGCAAGATATTTTTAAAAAACTTTCCTGAGCAGAACAGGAATGTGAAAGAAACATTATTATAGTTGTTAATTTGTCATGTTCCCATGGATAAGATGTCATATAAACCTTTAAAAATGTTCACCTATCTTTTTGTTTTGATACAGATTTCTTCTTTAAAGGAGTGGCTGCTTATTTTCATCCATTATACCCCGTGCTTTTAATGATCATCACCAAACTATTGTCAAAGCTTAAAAGTCAATGAAATGAAGTCTCAGCGTGATAAGATTGATATTTTGACGGTAAACATATAATTCACACTAAACCTTATAAATATAGATTGTCAAAATATCTCTACTTATTTACTGCTTTCATACAAACCACTCATCCTCCATATCCAAGCAAACCTAACATTTTCGTTTTATTTTGTAATGTCATGCTGTTTATTTTTGTAATCTTGTCGTTGTATATGTTTTGATGTGTTATCTAATCGTAAGGTATTTATATCTTCTAAAGATTAGGCACTATACTATGTGCACATTATTATTATTATTATTATTATTATTATTATTATTATTATTATTATTATTATTATTATTATTATTATTATTATTATTATTATTATTATTATTAAATACCTTAAGATAATTTAAACTGCATCCCATTGAACACGCGTCTTGTCAATAAATTTCGGCCGATAGCAGAGGTAAGAAGAATAATTTTTGGCTTCTTTGATTCGCTGTCTTGGAAACATCTCTACTTGAGACGTTGAAATTAACGTCCACATCGAGTAATGGAAGTTCGCATAGCTAACAGGCTGTAGTGATATAAATTATCGGAATTTACCGTTTGATAGGATAAGCTACATAGATTTCAGATGACAATAAGATTTATGTTTTTATCACATACATACATACATACATACATACATACATACATACATACATACATACATACATACATACATACATACATACATACATACATACATACATACATACATACATACATACATACATACATACATACATACAAAAATACATACATACATACATACATACATACATACATACATACATACATACATACATACATACATACATACATACAGATGTACGTACGTACGTGCGTGCGTGCGTGCGTGCGTGCATACATGCATCCCTCCATCTTTATCTGTTCTCTACTGCCCTTGAGGAATCTCCAAATTCCATGCCTGTCCACTCCGTAATGTTGTCTTCCCACATCTTTTTTTCTGCCTCTTCTTACACCCTCGCACTGTTCCTTGCAAGATTGTTTTACCAGTCTAGATGATCTTGAGACATGACCGTACCACTTCAGATTGCGAAACGAAAGTCATCCGGCATTAACAACATACCGACAGAGCTCACTCAAGCAGGAGGAGAAGACATAGTAACAGTCCTAACGACAATCTGCAATAAGATATGGCAGACAGAGAATGGCACACCACATGGACTCAATCCTTGGTCATCGTGCTTCCCAAGAAAGGAAAACTACAGAAACAGTTTAATCAGTCACCAGCGAAAATTGGGGATGTCATCAATTTCTTCGGCCTGAGGGCAATTTAGTACTACTGGATCTCCTTGGGTCTTATGATTGCACTATTCTGAGCAGTATCCTGTCCATCCCTTGAGGATCTTTTGATCATCTGTGAGGCATTTTCCAGATTTGTCTTGGATGTTGGTAGTTTTGCATCTTTTTTAGTTGTGAGATCTTTCACCAGTTGATATGCTATTTGGCTGTCATTTCTACTCAGACTGTCTTCGATACATACATACATACATACATACATACATACATACATACATACATACATACATACATACATACATACATACATACATACATACATACATACATACATACATACATACATACATACATACATACATACATACATACATACATACATACAATTTAAGAAATTTGATTTCTTATTTAATAATAAAACTGACGATATCCAACTTTTCTTCACATGATTGCTTCTATATCCATAAGCATTACACTATACGATAGATGCGCATTTTCTATTATCTATGATGATGCGCATTTATCTGCAAGGATGTCTTTCCCAGTTTACCACATGTAAAATCATTTAAGGCTGACATTTTAAGCACAAGAAGATTTGTGTAAAAGTTTGAGTGCAACCATTGTTTTCTTTTATGAATCCCTATACTTCCCTTCCATAATAAGGACATGGAGGAAAAACTTGCACACAAATCTATCCAAACTTGTATTAATGTTTATCGATTGCAAACAATGGTTTTGAAGCTTGTGCCATTACAGTTTTTGTTGACCAGGAGTGAAAGAACCCCTGTTGTAATAAAACAATATTCCTCTCTTTTGTAAAACAACTTTTCTTTTGTTTGTGTTAACTTTCAGGTGCCGCTAATAACAATATGTAATCAAAGCACTTTGGCCCTTTTGTAGACACTTTTTTGACTCGATACACATTACTAGATCATCTACATATGAAATCATAAACGTATGTAGCATGCATTAGTCATCACCTTGAACACCACTCACCTCTGTTAATATTTATTTCTTCAATGTCATTAATAAACATGGAAAAAAGAAGAGCGACAAGCATTCTCTTGACGCATACCAGTTACACCTACAATTTCTTCAGACAAGGTATTACTGAATCTCACTTTAATTTTGACAATTTCCGACATTATATATACAATATAATATACCTCTTATCTACATTTTATTTATTTATAACATAAATTGGCCCTTATAGTAGGATCAAACTCTTTAGCAAAATTAACAAAAACACATCATCATTGCTTACCTGAATTAATAGAAAGATTTATCGATCCATGTAATGTAAAATTGTATCAGTTGTGGACAGATGATTCCTGAAACCAGCCTGACCTTCAACAAACACATACTGATCCTTCGCCCGGCTAACAAGTCTGTTATTTACAATCCTAGCAAATAATTTACCAATGACTCAAAAGAGTGGTTTCGTTTGGATTGGTGCTTTAAGACGCAGCAAAACAAGCAGGTTTTTTTATAGCCAATGCAATGGGAGTGAAGTGCTTCGCGGAACGATTCATGAAAGTAGCTGCCACAAACTAGGTGGGTGGTAGGATTAGAACCCGAACCCTTTCTATTTTGCTTCATCATCTGCAAAACATTGGGCCATCAAGCATGCTGACACAAAAGGATTCATTTATTGATATAACATTTATTTATATAGTAGCTTATCCCATCAAGAGTCTACAATATTCCTGAACATTTTTCTTAGGAGCTTGCGGTGGTTGATATCTTCGGACATCTTTAAATCTTCCCAGACATTTTTAATATGAAACTTATTAGATGATCGTATCTCGAACAAACATTTTCTGTTTTCTTTTGACTCATTTTTTCTGCATTCCCTTCGACCTTTGCAAAGTTTTTTCATGTTCTTTTACATTCAACGTCAAACAAAGATGGTATCGAAATGTAATGTCTACGCTCATAAAATATGTTCAGGCCTTTGAGGGTTTTCAACGTTGATCATTTGCAACCGAACCAATTTCCTCTTGAGAATTGCGTACATGATTCATCAATAGTAATTCACCTTACTATTAGTCATTTTGTTCAGTATTTCATCGAAATTTTCTATACATTATATGTTAAAGAATAGTATCCAAAGGAAAGCTACAGCCTAACATCTTCAACATCAGCTCAATCAATCAATCAATGAGGAGATAAAACATCAAACTTGACTTTAGCAACACTATAGGTGCTCATAAATTTTTCCAGAGTTCTGAAATAAATTTCGATGACAGTGATAAATCGGGATCATCATGGGGATCTGTAAGCTAATTGTATTACCTTTCCAACCTTAGATATATTTCATCAAGTTGATAGATGGCAGTGTAATGGATATCTGTGTCAAATTCAAACTCAGAAGTACGGGTACAGAAGGTTATTTGTAAAACAATCTAGAATAGCTGCTAAATGGTGGATCACATGTTTTGTATATCTTTTGGACGACTTGATAGGTTTTACACTTAACTGGTTCACTATAGAACATCCGACCATTGATTTCATACCACATTCTGCTTTCAAATGCCTCATTTTAAGGATTCGAGGTAAATTGGTAGTCTTGGCCGCTGGCCTATAATGCAATAATATATGAAAAGACACTATCACCTGAAGAACGACTATTCTTATTGTGCTTTTATTAAATATTGTATTTTCTTGTTAACGCAGCATATGGTATATAATGCAGCATCCGGTATATAACTAATGCAGCATCCGGTATATAACTAATGCAGCATCCGGTATATAACTAATGCAACATCCGGTATATAACTAATGCAACATCCTGTATATAAGTAATGCAGCATCCGGTATATAACTAATGCAGCATCCGTTATGTAACTAATGCAGCATGCAGTATATAACTAATGCAGCATCCAAAATGATGGTATGCTGACCTAAAGCCATATAATTTTTTTCTAGTGATGGAATATAATGCTAAGGTTTGTCTAAACGCTTTTCTGATTTTAAAATCATTATCAAAAATTAAAAATTGACTGTTTATGCAGTATTTGCATACGTTTTAGTCCTAAATTATTGTAACAGGAATTACGCAGTAGTGATAAAAACGTTATAATAGATACAAGGAACATAACGCGTGTGTATGTATGTATGTATGTATGTATGTATGTATGTATGTATGTATGTATGTATGTATGTATGTATGTATGTATGTATGTATGTATGTATGTATGTATGTATGTATGTATGTATGTATGTATGTATGTATGTATGTATGTATGTATGTATGTATGTATGTATGTAATGATATACAACGAGATGTATAAATTTTTAACTAAAATGAAACGAGGCTTGCCGAGTTTCCTTTTAATGAAAAATGTATACAACGAGTGGTATATCATTGATATGGCGTACATGCTGTACATATATTTTATTTATATCGCATAGAAATACATGTATATGCCCTTTGAACGAAGCTAAGATTCACTGCAAGCAGCTGTATATTGACCGAGTGAATGAACTCCTCACATTTTTGAGTGTGTCAGCTACCAAATATAGTTATATGCCTTTTGTGGCTATTCACAATCAGTCTTGTATATTGATCAGTTGATTGTTTTCTTGTTTTAATTTCCATTTTTCTTCATAATGATTAAATCAATATCATACACTCATTTGTTTTAAACTTGAAAGATGTTTTAAATAGAGTACTACCAACATTAGGTTAGCTATGCCATTCACATGAACGCTAAGCCATTCAACTATCGGTGAATATGTATGTGTGTGTGTGTGTGTGTGTGTGTGTGTGTGTGTGTTAATTACAGATAAACCCTTTCTTAAATAGATCATTTTTGTTTCGGTGGTTTAGCACAGATGAAAAATTCATATCGCTTTTGTTTATTGATCATCATTTCTTTGGAAGCGCTTTGAAAGTTTAATCATCAACAGAAGATGTCTGTAAGGTTATGGGAAATAGGGGCCACTAGATTAGGCTGAAATTCCAAGTAAAGCTCCTTATATATATATATATATATATATATATATATATATATATATATATATATATATATATATATATATATAGAGAGAGAGAGAGAGAGAGAGAGAGAGAGAGAGATAGATAGATAGATAGATAGATAGATAGATAGATAGATAGATAGATAGATAGATAGATAGATAGATAGATAGATAGATAGATAGATAGCAAGTGCCTTGATAATCTTATACGCTATCATATATGGGAGTTCACGATCCGTATCTACAAAACAGAAGTATCATAATCAACGTACTTGCTTTTCAATGCGTATCAGACCCCTTCGTTGCATTCAAGTTGGAGAGCTATTCCATCTGAGACAAGAAAGATGATGTAGGAACTGAGCAATTATATAAATTGGTTGGATAACAGGCCTAACAGTGGTAAAGTCTGGAAGATTTAGAGAATGTATAGGAAATGCTAGACTGGTCTATACGTACAGGTTGAAATATCTGTATAGGGTCGGGATAATAAAGATCGTCCACTTCGAGGCAATATAGTAGAGAACAATTCTTTACGGAAGATTGCGTTATCTGGGCGTTAAATGCCGTCCGAAAGGAGTTTGTCAATCAATCAACGTTGACAGGCGTGATCCAAATACACCTTGATCATTCTTAAAGGTAGTAATAGTTTCACATTTTATTTATTTTTTAAATATGTAAAGCTGCAATCTAAACGTGTCTAAAACAATTGGATCAATAAGTCAGTATTGAGACCGAAAGCATACACCGACTTCATGCTGTACTAAATTAATTGAGAAATGATTTAAAAGATCTTATCTAATGTTGTTGTGGGGCTTAACGCCATTTTTCAGCACATGATAGGCTCTATACATGATGGCCAGTATTAATGGTGGAGGAAGAAACCGGGAAATCCCCTGAAAGAACCACCGACCCACGAGAAGCTATTGGCAAGCTTTCTCACATATCCACATTCGCCGAATCCTAGACTCGAACCCACGCTGACAAAAGTAAGATGGCAGTGATTCGCAACGGAGAACGCGTTAGACCACTCGTCCACTCGTCCACTCGGGGCCACCGATCTTATCTAAATATCAGTGATAAAAGTGAATCTTAAAAGAAGCAGTAAGCTCCCTGACTGAATTTACTGTATTAAAGATGTTGATGCATAAAAGTTTTTGCTTCTATAAAGGAACCAGTAAACTCCCTGAATGAATTTACTGTATTACAGATGTTGATGCATATAAGTGTTTTTGTTTCTTTAAAGGAAGGAGAATGTTTCCTGGATGAATTACTGGTTTAAAGATTTTGATGATTGAACGTATCATGGTTTCAAAGCTTAAATGGTTTTCCAAAGTAAATAGTAGAATTCTGCAAAGCAACCACACGAATCTACTTATTGGAGTTTTATAATTTTGTTGCTTGGTCGCACATTGAACAAGAATTTCATTCGAAAGGTTTATTTAAACTCCAATGACCTTTATATGCTAATGTTATGGTCTTCTACTTAATATGAGTTCGTCAGGTGCCCGGTGAGAAGTGATTTATAAAAAGGAAATAGCAGTAAGAAACACAATCCAGATTTTATCAAACTTTCTTAATTACAAAATATTTAGGTCCAAATTTTATCTTATAATAAAATAAATATTTTTCATTTACTGAAATTACAGCGCTTTAGTCTGCAAGATCCACAAGGCATCTTTTCAAGAGATTACGGTCCATTTTCGAGCTTTATTGTATACAAAAAGATTCATATTTGTTTGAAATCGTGGCAATATTAGTACTTCCAGATCAAATATTACTATTAAATATGAAATATCAATCTAGTTACAAATCTTGCATTTTCTAATTTAAAGCAACATTGTATAAACAATGAATGATTAGCATATTATTCAAAAATTCTTTCTTAATTATTTTCTAAAAGATCCCAGTAAAATGACATTTTTAAAAAATCATTTTAAATATTTCCTCTCTCTGGGGTCAATTTCCATAAAGTACATATATTGATTTATCTATTGCCTGAAATTTTGCGTATAGTTACAATTTTGGATTAGTTTTTAAACCCAAAAGAGATATATTAGCATTTGCTTACATGATAGTCTCAGTAATTCCGTAAAATAGAGATCCCATTTGCAAGTATATGTTGTGAATCAACCGAAAAGTCCATTATCTCCTACCACGAATTATTGCAGTCATTTCTGTATTCCTTTCAGTGTCCCTATAATGTCCTTCAAACTGAAACGATAACGTGTCATCTTATATTATACTGTCTCCAATGTTTGTGCTGTTTTATTTATTTGACATATGCAGCGATTATGTTTATGTACACGTATCATAACTTCATCCAGGTGTGTAAGTAAATCAGTTCACTTACTGTTATCGTTTTAAATATGTTCTATCTAAAAATGTGCCGGGGTGAAGCTAGTACACCAGTAGACAAATTACAATAAGATACAGATTGGGTGAGTTGAGAACCGAAAATGACCAATCTAAGACAGGCATACAATGGTTCAGATGGGATCAAAGGAGACCAGTATCTTAAAATAAATAACGCAAAAGCAAAGTCAAGGATACTTTGGGATCGATGTTGGAGTAAATGTGTATATTCTTTGAAAGGCAATGAGATGTAACATTTGACAATCACACCTTAATCGTCAGTGTATTTATCTTATTAGTTATTGACGAGTATATTAGCTAATTTTTTAATTTTGTCTTCTCCATTCATCTGTTTAACGAGTTTGCTGTCCAGAAAATGTGTAACAAAGCATTTACCATTCCATCCAAGGTTGCTTTTATGAGGTAACAAAATTGCATTTTTTCTATTTCAAATAACTGCTTTCTCTATCTTAATCTAACATAAAGTTTTAAAATATGCAAACATT
>JAEAOA010002046.1:47500-287500 GCA_016746295.1 Potamilus streckersoni | reverse complement strand
ATACATACATACATACATACATACATACATACATACATACATACATACATACATACATACATGCATGCATGCATACATGCATGCATGCATGCATGCATGCAGGCAAGCAGGCAGGCATGCATGCAGGCATGCAGGCAGGCAGGTATGCATGCAGGCAGGCTGGCATGCAGGCAGGCAGGCAGACAGGCAGGCAGGCAGGCGTGCGAACGTACGTACGTACATACGTGCATGCATACATACATACATACATACATGCATGCATGCATACATACATACATACATACATACATACATACATACATACATACATACATACATACATACATACATACATACATACATACATACATACATACATACATACATACATACATACATACATACATACATACATACATACATACTTGGTCAATTTAATATATTTTTCACGTAAGAAAATTTTTTTCTAATAAACTGCGAAACAATTAACGAGTCAATGTAACAAGACACCTCGAACCCCGAATATATGCGAATGACAGGAAACGTGAACATTTCAAAAGAAGTATCTCTTCCATGAAAAACATTGATATAAAAAACAAATCAGAGAAACCGACATAGTTCTGTATTATTTATTTCCCTTTCGGGAATTCTAAAGGACATTGACCATTAAAAACAATGAGTAACATCAACGAGAATAAATATGCAGCTTCGTAGTACCATCTAAGGTACTGTATAGATTTACAAGATATTTATAAATTCCAATATTTTGAAGCGCCATATATATAGTTAGCCCAGAAGCACCACACATAGTACCATAGTCTCTCCTGAATTCTCATCCAAGAAGTATTTACTTCAGTATGTTTCTGAAAATAATAAAATATTATAAATTAAGTTGTTATTGAAAGCATTTTACTTTACTTATTGCATTTCATACAAGACGAAAATGTTGTAAAATAAAACAATTAGAGATTTATTTGACTGGTTTAACCTAGATACTTGATTTCTAAAAGACTTTTACAAGCTCACACTGTCGAATAGTACGATTTATGTCCTCATCCAATCAGACATTTCTCATTTCAAGCTATCTATAGTAACAAAAGTATTGATATTGTTAATAATATCTTATATTTTTTTTCGTTCTGTTGTTGCCTTTAGTTGTGTTTAAAATTTTTATTTTAATTTCTAGTTTTTTTAAATTTTTGTTATAGGGGTGGGTTGTGGAACAATTGTATAAAATTAAGTTTTACTATTATCCTATACTTTGAGCCAGGAATTTTCATTTACGTCGTATACATGAGTGTCTGCACTTGATGTTTATACCATATCTAACGCCGTTTTATGATGGGTTTTTTTATTCACTGAATCCCTTTTTATTGTGGTTTTCAAACTGTGTGATTTTCATGGCTAGCAGACACGAAGGAATTAAATTTCTATGCTTTACAAGGTTGTTTCCATAAATGCCATTTCATAACCCCTAAATGTAAGAGCTACCGAAAATAAACCATATTTTAAAGCAATGAAAACTGGTGTTTATGGCAATAAATATATTTTCACAGAACATCAATTTGAATCCTTGACTATATATTTAGTCTCTTTCAACGAGACAGAAAATACATTAAGTACTAAAAATTACCTTTATGGGTTTTTTTAGGGAGAGAGAGAGAGAGAGAGAGAGAGAGAGAGAGAGAGAGAGAGAGAGAGAGAGAGAGAGAGAGAGAGAGAGAGAGAGAGAGAGAGAGAGAGAGAGAGAGAGAGAGAAAGGGAGGACGGTCAGATTATAATAATTGTATACTGTTTCTTACTGTAAATGCTAGTTAAAAAATACGTTTTACAATTTCCTGGGAGTTAAAATTCTATATAGTCTTTTTAAATTTATAAAAGAGAAATATATAGATAGACAGACAGACGGACGGACTATGAGATGGTAATGTCTTTTGTCTTCACTGAAACATAGGCTGAGAAATATCAGATGGCAAAACTTCTAACATAAAATATAACACATTCTTGATCCCATAATTACTGTTAGCATACATGCAAAGACACGTTGTGCTGATCTATGTTGGAAGCAAAGTAATGTAGAAAACCTCTTACAACTATTATCATAAACATTGCTTTGAAAGCATTTGTATACTTTGTATCCATTAGAATGCAATGAGGTCTTCAACTCCCATCAAATACAGTATAACGTTTGAGTTTAATCAATTTATGTAGCCCTAAAAAAACTGAATCGTGTATCATATATACCCATTACATTAATCACGAAAGTGATATAAACATGTATCCGATATCTACCTATCAAAACAATTTTCGTCAGTGAGTCAACAAGGCTTTGATTGCCGCTAGTCTGACTATATCACCAATTCATTGTTAATTTGTATGAAAATAACCAGTTCCCTTTTTCTGCCTGACATATTCAAGATTTATTCAGCCTTTATTGATCGGTTTAATGAGAAACACTTATCCGATAATACTGACACCAGATGATATTTAGCTTTATTAGTTCTTTTCTAAATTACCGGCATTGAAAACTGATATTTTTCTTCAGTAAGTACTACATTGTAGATTATATTAAAAATGAAATAAGTTCAACACAATAAATGAAAATATATTGTTTCCATTTCCATGACAAGTATAGCGTAGACAGGTTGCATTTATAGTCTTTTTAAATTTTTGGTAGTAGCTGAGTTCACAAAATTCCTACACAAAGCAAAAAAGAAAACAACATCCCATTAGCGTGTGTCATTTCGTGATTTTCTATATTTTTCGTGATATAAAATATAGTTCAGGTTTCGAACCTTACCTTTTCGTGAATGTTGTCCTCAATTTCGTTGTTAAAGGAGACAAGAAGCGAGATATTGGAGGATGATTTGGGATAACGTTATCTACGTAACGTAAATAGGAATCGGCGCACCATGTATGACCCCACTTCCTGTCTGTAAACAAATGTTTATTCACAACTTTCAGTCTGTCTGTCTGATTTTTATACTCAGTTTAGAAGAAAGATACCTGAATCAGAATAGTTACATTTAATTCATCAATACACCGGCTGAGGTGGGTTTGTGTCTGAGAATTTAAACTGTCTTTTGTCGTAGAATTTCGTCAACAGAGGACTGTGTGGATGATAGTTCTTCAGATGAATATAGTGAAGACCTGGTTCCTTAGTAGAATGTCCGCAATCCTCGCAAACGTACAGCTTGGTACGTCTTTCTTTGTATTGAAAGGCCAACTCAATGGAATGCACCTTCTTGCCGTGGGATTCCAGTGAACATCTCTGTGTGAAGGCCTTCTCACACATATCACACTTATAAGGTCTGACTCCTAGAAATAAAAAACAAGGTACCAATAGAAGAGACCTAATAAAACAGATCTTTATAAAACGACATGAATTGTGAACACGAATTCCACTCATCCCAAGCTAATCTCCCACCCACCCCCCGTACCAGAAAACTGCCTAAAGGGAAGAACTAAATTGGAAGGAAAGGTTAAGGCAGCATTTTATGTCCCTGGTTTGTTCGTGACAGTGCATAAAAATTACGAAGGGAAAGAACATCTTCTGACTATGATATAAGTTTAAAAAATCTTTTGCTGAAAATTCTAATGACTGACTTTTCAAAATGAACGTAATTTTTAAATAAATGTTTGGAATAAAATAACGGCTTTAGGGAAATTTGTAGATTGTTTTAATTTGCTTATTTATTTTTTTATTTATTTTTTTACACATTTTGGAATATTTCCTAGATTATACAGTGCAACTCGTTCTGGACGAGTAAAAGTCACAAAAGAAGTCTTGATTTGAGTTGCTTTTATTTTCAATCAAACGGGGAGAGGAGAAGGACGCATAAATGAGCATACTGGGGAAAAAAACTGTGTCGATCAATAAGAGCGCATATGTGGGTACCTTTGGGGGGGGGCTGCCAATCAATAGACGGGGAGATAATAGGCAGGCAAGACCCATACGATATGCGGGGCCCAAGTCAGCAAGCGATGAGCGTGGGGACCCAAGCAAACACATTGCCTTACGGAGAAGCGATAACCCAAGGCGGTTGCCTCGTTCGCTTTGTCCTAGGGCCGGGCCTGATAATAGGAACGCATAAATGGTTATATTGGGTGCCAATGTGCCAAATCCATAGACGTGGAGAGAATAGGAACGCGTTTGTGGGTATTCTGGGGGAAAATGTGCCAATCAATAGACAGGGAGAGAATAGGAACGCAAATGTGAGTATACTGGGGAAAATGTGCCACGCCATAGATGGAGAGAATAGGAACGCAAATGTGGGTATTCTGGAGGAAAATGTGCCAATCAATAGGCAGGGAGAGAATAGGAACGCAAATGTAAGTATACTGGGGAAAAATGTGCCACGCCATAGATGGAGAGAATAGGAACGCAAATGTGGGTATTCTGGAGGAAAATGTGCCAATCAATAGGCAGGGAGAGAATAGGAACGCAAATGTAAGTATACTGGGGGCAAATGTGCCAAGCCATAGACGGAGAGAAGAAAATTGGGATTCATATGAAGTGCAGCATATTTAATTCATTTCATACTATTAGTCTCTAACCTTGCGCTAACGAAAAGTGTGTGTGTGTGTAAGTGTGTGTGTGTGTAAGTGTGTGTGTGTGTGTGTGTGTAAGTGTGTGTGTGTGTGTGTTCTGTCGGAGTTTGCACCTGAGTATCCCGTTAAGTGTCTGCTGACTGTGTTTGTATTAATGCACAGTGTCTTACCTTTTATAAATTATATTCCCTGTGAAAATAATTGTCATTTACATGTCGATTTCAAAATGGTAAAACCTATGTTCTGGTACTAAAATTTTGAGAACAGTTGTATCTTACATGCTATCCAATGAAAAGTTTTTGTAATGGTGTGAGTTCTTGAATGATATGTATGTATAACAGTTGTATCTTGCATGTTAATCAAATGGCATGTTTTCGTACCTGTATGAGTTCTTATATGATACGTAAAATAGTTGTATATTACATGCCATCCAGTGACCAGTTTTCGTACTTGTGTAACTTCTTGAATCATACAGTTGTATCATACATGCTATCTAATGGCACGTTTCCGTACCTGTGAGGTCTTGTACGATACGTAAAACAGTTATATAATACTTAATTTCAAAGGGCACGTTTCCGTACCTGTATGAGTTCTTGTATGTCGTTTAAGATCAAAAGTATCGTTGAATCCTTTTCCACAAAAAGTACATAGGTAACGCTTGATTTCACTGTGACACTTCAGGTGGCGATTGAGAAGACGTTGAATATTGAAAGACTTCTGACAAATTCGACAGATGTATTTTTCATCCTTGTCCTTGTAACCTGAAAAAATAAATTACCTCATTAATTATTTTCCTTTATATAAACTACACAAACTATTCAGTCAGGATTAGTGCACTGCGGAATTTGTTCCCTTCCACGTATAGACGAAATAGTCATGCTTGCCATTATTGTTGTTTTAACTTAACATTTTGGTTGATAAAATAGAATAACTGGACTTTACAATATTGATGCGCCTGATTAATGAAATACGTATTTGATAAACGGATATACGAAACCTTTAATTACGCTCGAAAGGTAAAAGGCTGATGTTTCTTCTCTCTCTTGGTGCATGTATTAATGCCGATTACTATGAAGTCCTGATACAACCCTGTAATAGGTTATTTTGTCAGAATCCATACAAATATATGTTTTATTTTGCCTTGTTAAAAAAGGATTCAAGTTTTGCAAAAGGTAATTTTCTGTTTGCCGTAATTATCTGGGTTGAAAATCGCCTTGAAAGTAACTATGTATCAGCAACATTATATATTTGGAACGAATTCAAAGCATTTTAGGTCTGATATGAATCGGGATAAGTAGATTTTCATTTAATTCTAAGCTAAAGCATTAACCACAAAAAAAAAACAAAAACAAAAGAGCATCAGTATGGACAAAAATACATGGTGGAGTTTTACCAAAAATTTATCTTGGTTTTAAATCACCTTGGAGATATGCAAATAAATCAGTATCATTTTCTTAAGCGTTCTTGTCAAGCGTTTTGTAACATCTGCCCCGATGTGACTGTGCTAGGTTGAAGTGTTTAAAAAATATGAACTCTGTTGTATCTAGAATCCTAAGTTTATTTTGAGTATCCTCTTTTTGGTAACGGGTGAAAATGAAACGAAATTAACATATGGAACGAAATTAACTTATGAAATGAAAATTAACATATGCAAACAACATATTTATCTAGTTTGTTTTCTTGTATAAATAAAATACCAAATAGATGGTTACAATGTCAATGCTCTTCATGAGTGACGACAGCAGGTTATGTAATATGACGTCTCCAGAGAACTCCCGCTCACAATAAAATTTTCAAATCAGTCTTTTGAAGCGTGACGTTAAACTTTGCAAAGGCAGTACTTGATATACAAACGAAAGCGATATTTGGGCTTTACTTCTTGATGCATATATAGTAATATACGATAGCTTTTCAAAAAATAGTGCATATTAATATATAAAACAGTTGGAGGCGCTGTAACAGTATTTCATATTTATGGCAATTTTTTACCTAAGCAAGTCATAGGAGATCATTTCTAGATAATTTTATGAACTTTGAATAAACATTTTGATGCACAGAAGACCGCAGAGATGAAAGACATATCTTAAAATGACTAGTCTTTTGATAAATTGATTTCTTACAGAATGGGCCCCATACAATGTAGTCAAGATTCTAGAATTTAAAAAAAAAAACAATGAAAGCATCCTTTTGTTTTCTTTCTGAATGCTCTGACTGTAACTCTTCGAGGATTAAAAAAAGCTATTCGTACAAACAGGTCTTCCTTTAATAGACTGTAAACCAAGCTATTTCCCTCATACGCGGGATTCACTTGATCCCGGGTTTTGTTTTTTTTTTTTGTTCTTTTTTTATTAGTTAATAATTTCGCATATGTAAAAACAAAATAGAATGTTTTTAAGGTATATTTTAGTACTTACTAAATGTGCCTGAACTATTGCAGCCTTTCTGGGAAGCTGAAAGAAGAGGATTTTTTATGCCATAGCCAGCGTTAATGAATTCCACACATTTCATTGCTGCATTCTGAAAGGTAAATCAGGCATATCTCTTAAAGGTGTTAAGGGAATAGAAAAAAATAATAAAATAAGGACAGTGTTAATTAAATCTGCATACGGATTCAAATTTGTTTGAAGTATAGTAACACAAGATTACAATAAATATATTAAAACAAAACAAAATACTAAAGGATAAAAATCTGACACATTTTCCAGTAATTCGATCTTGATGTAATTTGTCGTTCAGAGTGACCGTCGAGAATAACAAAAAATTTTATATTTTGATATTAAGAAAACCTAGTTTTATTAGATTTCACCTATTACCTACCATTCCAGTTAAAAGTTCAATTCAATTTAATTAAATATATTATGCAACGCAGAAATAAAATAAAACAACAAATATTTATAAAATCGTCTAGCCGTCCAAATTTATAATTATAATGTAGGGCAAATAGTATTGTTATGACTTTTACCTAACAGCAAAGCATAAAACGTCAATTAAATGTATATGCGAATGAATAGTATTTTTAGATAGCCTTGCATGAGGTGCTCTACAAAATTCGTTTGGATTAGTTGCCAACACTATGAACTTAAGTTTTTCATGTGCAAAAAAAATGGCACTGATGATACTTCCAGACTTATTTTAATAACTTACCCGTAGAAGTGGAATATTAGGTACAGCCGGATTTAGTTTATCCACCATTTTCCCATCGTTTGCTATTTCCGGTAAATTATTTAATGATTCTTCACTGTTGTTTTCCTTGCAGATTTCCATTTGACTGACAAGTGGAACATGGTTGAAAGCATTGTTAGGCTGGAGTCCCTTACATTGCAACGATGGAAAGAAACGAGGACCATCTTGCAACGGCTGTGGAAAGACAAAAACATCGTTCGGTGCCTCTCTTTCGGAAACCACCATTTGAGCACTCTGGATAGGTTGGAACGTAGAATTGAAAACACCCGGGAAAGGACTAGAGTGCAGTTTAAGGGAATCGGGTTTACTAGGCGATGACATGTCATTTTCTGGAGGAAGAGCATCTGATGCTTTTAAATGGAGGTATTCTTTTGAAAAATCCAATTTCCTTGGTTTAGGGGACAAATTTGTACACAATTGCTCGTTTGGGGACATATTTAAACCATTTGTTCCTTGTGGAGATGCAGGGGAAGCTAATTCATGCTGTCTGAACGAATGTGCTGAAATAGGTGATAGGTTGACAAACCCACTATGGCCGCAATATGAATGAACCGAACCAAGAACAGGGCTGACTACAAAATGTCCTGTTCCAACTGACGATATCGGCAGTGGCTGTAGAAACTTTGGTGGCCTTAGCACAGCAGATATGTTGAATCTGTTTTCGCGGACAAATCCAAGAGGGGCAGTCGTCTCACTCTCACTGGCATGTTCATCTCTGTTGCACGTCGAATCATAACTGTCTTTCTCTGGAAAATTGTAAAACTTCAGACGTGGAGGAACATCTACCTCTGGAAGATAAATTCACGGTATGAATAATATTGTTCTTAAGAAATTGTTTACACCATGGTAGTATTATTGCACGATACATGGGATATTGTTTAGGATATTATAATAGAACATTCATTGTCTGCATTAAGTGCGCATAAAATATAACCAACACTCGTCTTTACATAAAGGATAACTTTAGCTTCACTGCTTGAAAATTGACATGTAACACTTAAATTTATAGAGTTGAAGTTTCACAAGAATGATTTGGAGGAAGACCGCCCTATTGAGTGGATATTACTTTCCAACACCGACTCCCCATAATAAAACAAATAATCACATCCTAGGTTATTAAGGGTTTATAGAAAGTGTTCAAATAGGTATGAAAATTTTATGCATGAAATTTCTTCAATATTGGACAATAATAAATTAAAATTATGTTATTATAGCACTAGTATATTATCATGGCTTTATGCATCATGTCTCTGTTGATGTCCTAAAATTAATGCCTGAAAATTTAATGATACAAGGTTAAGGAATGCGTCTAAGTCGAAAAATGTTTCGTCATATAGTATACATACAAGTCCTGAACCTGACATGATGGAAATAATCCTTTTTCACGTATCGAGTAAACTGTAATATAGAATACGTAAAAGTAATACTAGAATACGAAGATAAATAGACAGATATGAAGAAAGGTTGACATAAAAGAAAATATAAATAAAATGACATACTATAATTGTAAGACATATAATTAAAATCTTCATCTAAGAAGAAAAACACGTGAAACTATTTGGGAATTGATGTAGATGACATCTTCATGTTTTAACTAAAATCTCTTCTTCAAATGCTTCTGGATATTACTTTTGTAAATAATATTAAAAGCAATATAGACTCTACATGAACCGCCTATTTAGGCGCAGTATGTTTCAATGCATAATCCTCTCAAGAAGTCGTACTCTTTCAATTTCCCACATTTAACGGTGTGAACTTATATGTAAGGACACCCCGATGTTTGACATTACAGACTTATCTTTCAAGAATCTGAAACGTCACGGAATGATAAGAATCATCACGGATCTCCGCGGATGACTGAGATTTAAATGAAAATGCACAGCAGGCAACCATTACTGAAAGACCTAGACACCTCAAGGTGACTACCTATGTTAGACTTGATCGAGAGAGAGAACTCTAGGATGACAAAGACGATGATTCTGTACATAATTATCCTCGTGGTTTGCGGATAATAGCGCTTTGTAAAGGAAGATTTAGTAGACGCAATAGGTCCGATGATGAAAATCATACAACCGAAGACGAAACAGGGGAAGCTAATTCATGCTGTCAGAACGAAGTATCTGAAATGGGTGATGGGGTTGACAAACTTTTACTTCATATCCACCTATTCATCTACTGTTACACATATCAAACTAGGTGAACTTATGATCTTGGCAACATCGCAAAACCAAGAAGAACAGCTATAATTGCAACCCATTTACAAACAACCTATTTTTACAAGTCTTCGTTGTTGATTGTGCAATTCATATTAAAAATAGGAAGGCTGCAAAATTTTTATCGGCAAAATACTAACATAGATTTGGCAGCACAAGTTTAAAAAGAATCTTAATATAAAATGCCCAAGGTTACTTAAAACAAAATGCCCAAGGTTATTCGGTTTCTGTTTCCATATTTGATTAGTATTCTCTCTTAACTAAATCACTTTTGGAAACGCGACAGAGTTTTGAAGTTACGATATGATCTATAAGTACTGTATATATGAGAAACCTTAGTGTAAGACATTAATTTACTCAAAAGATTGTTTTAATCAATCCTGTAATTCTTTTAGCAGGCTCAATGTTTAACTGCTGCGATGAGTAGTCGGTTTCTGTTGATCATTTTTATTCCGTGATATTAATATACATGATCTACTCGTGTGTGTGTGTGTGTGTGTGTGTGTGTGTGTGTGTGTGTGTGTGTGTGTGTGTCTATAAGGAAACATTTTAATATTAGCTTATTTTTCCTTGATTACCATCGTCTATTGTTAATATATATGCAGACCTGACTGACAGGCTACTCCAAAGTACATACTACGTACATCGCAACAAATTGTCTCTCGATCGTTCTCTTCTGTAGCAATTCGAAAGTCAAATCGAGATGTTCATTTTCCACCCCACCTCCCTCTGCAACTCTAGTTATTCATCTTACTGGTATATAGACACGGTCTGATATCTGTCTATAGTAGTGAAGATGCATAATAAAGTCAAATGGGGACGATTTTACTGTTCTTGGAAAGTATTCCAAATGGGGACGATTTTACTGTTCTTGGAAAGTATTCCAAATGGGGACAATTTTACTGTTCTTGGAAAGTATACCAAACGGAGAGGATTTTACTGTTCTTCGAAAGTAAGCCAAATGGGGACAATTTTTATTGTTCTTGGAAAGTAATATACGTTTCTTCGTCAGTAAAACTCTTATTCTATCAGAGTGACCCGGCCCGGTAGAGAAACTGAAAAACAAAATCGAACTCTAACTTTCAAAATAATATGATCTTCTATAAATTTGCTCTGAGTTAGGATCACAATAGTTTGCGCATTTACCTGTTGCTTCCTTATGCTTATACGTGTAAAACTCCACTGATAATGATACACTCTAAAATTTATTTCTCGAGCTCAATCTTTGTGCGCACACAGATTCGTGTTTACGGTGCTGACGATTACTGGCATAAGGAATAAAAACTTAGAATCTGTAGGTTTTGACACTAGCATCGGACAATCAGATCGTACATTTCGGAGCCAGAGTGTGAGAATTTGGTTTTCACTTTTATACAGAAAAACTGAGGTTTTAACAGCCGTTTGTGAATGGTTAATATAAAATATCAATCTCAAACTAAGTGTCATGGGTTTAATTACATCCATTCCTGGTATTCATCTCAAAAGCTCTTTAGTGGTGACATTGAATTTGTTGCCTGCCGCCTTTAGCAAAAACACCTGAATGAATTTTGTCGTGGTGAACTGGTCGGCTGATTTAATTAGTAGTGATAGGACGGGGATGACACTGATGGGTTATTTATTGAAATTAGAGAGCCCTTACCTCTTGCGTTGTCCCAGGTACCTTTTTAATGTGTTGCACAATTTAGTACACTTTCCAGGAGAATGAATGGGGGGGTGACCGATATTCAACAGGTAGTTATAATCCATCTAGTAAAACAAATGCGTAGTATATACGAATGCATTTACCAGATATCTATTTTAGCTTTGAGAAAAATATAGAGTAAAATGTAATCAATTTTAGCATATGTTAATCCCCTTTACGGAACTACAAATGATGTATTTACCCCACATAGAATCGAAATCATTATCATATGTTAGACTACGGATATCAATAAGGTGCTTAAAAACAATGATGATTTTCTATTTTGCCAAATAAAGAAAACTGCGAAATGAAAGTCTTCAGTTGCCCTGTTGTTGTTGCTGTTTTACTTTGTTTTGTTTTTGTATCTGTATACCTTAGATTAACGTCCTCCTGATATAGTACATCAGACGTCTTTAGTGACCATTTTAGCATAACATTACGTACCGTTTCTGATAGTTTCACCCTGGTTTGGGTACCTTTCCAGTATCGTACCGTTTTTGTACAGTTAATAAATCTCCATATAATTTCTCACCGTAGAGGAGTATAAACAGTTTCCCAGCATCTTGCCACCTATACATATTACATTTTAATTTTCTACTTTATTTCAAATTTTAAAAATAAAATTGATTACTCAAATTCTGTTAAAACTAATATAATGTATATAAATTAAGAACATCAGCTAAAAGGTTTCTGTGTTTCTTTGCCATCATACCACAATAATAATACAGACTGCGAAATTAATAGAATTTGCTCACAATAATGAATGCATCATGAAAATTTTATTTACAGTATTATATTACTATTAATTTCGCAGTCCGCATTATTAAATTTCCCTAGTATTAAAAGAAAACAGATTCTGCGCCGTGTTCGGAACGATTATTCGACCCTAGCGCATGTTTACTGCAGAGATGAAATCAGTAGAAATTGGCTGCTTCCTCCAATGGTTCACTTTTCCAGGGTTTGTGACCGTAATGGTGAAAATAAAGGTTAGGTCTCACTGGATAGTTTCGTATTTTGACACCACTACCCCAAAATTTTTAAGGTAGAAGGCATGAGCCTAATTATGACAACCCTAGCATTTATAAATTCACACATAAGCTAAATCTGTAATGTGGTTTACATTTACTTTGAGTTAGGCTTGTAAATGGGTTGTCTTGTTGTTAACTGCATGCCACAGACTAGCATTGGAGATCAAATGCTTAACTTGGGCTGCAAATGTGCAGTCGACTTGGCTTACGTATTTTCATGTGTCTGCCACAGAGGTAATATCTAAAAATCTACATGGTTGAGGGGTGATGAAAAGTATGTTAATTTGTTATAGTACTGATGAACTTTCAAGATGAATAAAGTACATACTGACTCTGTTAGCTGGCTTCTCGCAGGAACATTTTGAAAATAGCTCTTTTCTGTCAATCATGAATGTAAAAAAGAGGGGTTGGTGGTAGTGTAGGTTCAGTATCAAAATCACCATTTGCATAAGGAATTAACCTTAATACCTTAGTCAGAATCTTAAAAGCATCCTTTCAACAAAAATCATTAGCTAATTTTTATTTGTATCTTTATTGTAAAATTATCATTTTTTTCTGCAATACGTCATTGTCGGATGAACATTTGCCAAATAAACTGTCTTGTGAGACCTTAATCGCCGGATTGGATTCATGCGATGGTCGTCCGAGAGTGATGCGAAGTTACGTTACTGTTTTTTGAATGGATTTGTGTAGTTTTTCAGTCTTCGTGCGATTCACAAGGGATAAAAGACGCGTAAGAAAATTCGAATCGAGTGGAGGGTTGTGGTCACCGTTGCATTCCTTGTGTTATTTTATAATACCGTTAGGGTGATTTCATGTTGTCAGAAATTTTGTCGTGCTTTATTGCAGACTCCTATGATTATCGAAAGTTCCGTTTGGTACCATGCTAAGCAGTCATCCTAGTCGTAGTTTTACCGTTTCTAACTGTTTCAGAACGGTACCGTAGATTTTGCGTACCTTATCGACTTCGTACCGTTTCCGGTGTTTTGGAAAAACGTTAAAAGACCTGTACCATCGATGAAGATACTCAAATGCAAGACGATTACACGCCTTGTTCAACTTCTCTCATTCGAACAAAAGCTACGAGCTCTATTGCATGGGGCGCGATTCCATAAAGCACAGCTCTCCCAGGAATCATTTTACGAGGAACGATAGCTTGTTCATTCATAAATCCTGATGAATCACACGCCTGCAAGACGTGGGCAAATTTCATTCATAAATTATGGAGGAAATAGCTGTCTGTGTTAATGAGTGGGGTGATATAACCATAATATACTATAGTATTTTATGAACATGCGCGGTATCTAAAATCTGATAGCATTCTTTATCATTTATTAACGAGCCCTATGGAGTTTCATATTTGCTAAAGAGTGTCACTTAGTATTTAGCATGTGATATTAGATGATATTGTTATAATAAAGAGCAAAATGGTTAATAACAGGGAAAACAAGTCAAGTATATAGCTAACACACGCATAAAATTTGAGACCTCGCTTCTTCAGAGTAGCTTCTGAATGAAAAGGCAGGAAATACACTATCGCATTACCTGGGTGACTTGGAGGAGCTGGGTGGATGAATGATTTGAGTCCCAGTCTGACTTAGATAAAAAGGTGTTTTATTGCTGAATTATATTACTTTGATGCATTAATATACAATGCCACTTCCTGTCCTCTTTACAGGAAAATAAATTTTGGTTCTTGCCAAAATACTTGCTATCATTTTAAAACGTGGTGTGTTGTCAAAACGGTAGAGAAAACTTATCTCTGATTGGTGTAAGTTTACGTAAATCATGATTCATGAAATAGACCCATGAGCCTTAGATGTAAGAAAGAAAATGTGTTCTTTACACACACACACGCACACACACACACACGCACACACAAACACACATATACACAAAATGAATACTAATGTTCCTTTATCTGTTATTCTCACACTGCTCATAGAAAAATCTCTCATTATTCCTTCCCAATGCAGAAACGCAGCATGTATTAAATTTTACAATTTTTCAAAACTGACTACACACTGTTCTGATTATTATTGACTCTGGGACTGCAGGACTATATTAGGGCTCACATGGTCCAGACCGCATTACCATATTAGGGATCACGTGATCCATACCGCATGACCATACTAGGAATCACATGGTCTGTATTGCATTACTGTATTAAGAATCATATGGACCGTTTTGCATTGGCCATTTTACGTAATTAAAATACTACAACAAAGGAGAGACTCCGCAGTGATTCAGGGATATAGACACAGACACAATGCCCCCTCCTACATGTCGAACAAAGTGACTAACAAATGCGAGAGCCACTGTGGCTAGCGTGCTGAACCCCACGACTGAAAGGGTGTAGATCCTACCATTAGATCAGTCTGAGTCGGCGATCATGATCTGTTCTAATGCAAGGATCTTTACTCCAATTGTTTAGCACTAAAAGCATCTTTTGGTTCTGTACAATAAAACACAAATCAAGAAATGAAGGAGAGTACAACAAGATGCAAAGTCTGACAAAAATTGAACATCGGAAAAGAGATCTTTCAAATCCTATCATTTTTGTAGTATTGGGGGTATGGTGGAGCAATGTCGTCAAGACTATTGAGTGTAATGAACGTAGAATAAATCCTTCTAATGGGTTACAATTTTCATTCTAATTCCCAGACGGACTTTGTTTGTCTTTTTGTGTTTATTATGCTTTAACGTCATTTTTCAGCACAAGATGTTATACATAGCGGCCAGTATAAATGGCGGAAGAAGAACTCGAGAAAACCCCCGGTAGAACCACCGACCCGCGAGAAGCTACTGACAAGCTTTCTCACATGCCACATTTGCCGAACACGAGACTTGAACCCACGCAGATAAAGGTGAGATGGCAGTGATCCATAACGGTGAGCGCTTTAGACCACTCGGACACTTGGGGACCCGACTTTGTATGCCAAAGTTCTTCAAGAGCAGCGAATATCACAGAAAAATTTGCATCTGTTTTAAAGAAACAATCGAACTGGTCCTGGAGATATAATGTGTACACAACCCGAGATTGAGTGTTGTATCCCTATCTGTCATCGATAATTGATGCGCCTTGAGATTAAAGGGTCAAGGGGAGATAAATCTTGGAGTCGTACAAAACTTCTCAATACTAAGGTCCCATAATGTCCAGTGGGCATGCAAACTTGTCAAATATTTTGTAAGTCATAACTGTCGAGTTAAAATATGCGAATATATCATCATAATCGCTGTAAGTATTATCGTCATCCTTATACTCGCCATCATCTAATTATGTAAAGTTTAAAAGCAAACTAACCAATCAGCCTTTGCGTGTGATAAGACTGACAAGTAGATAAACGTTCAGCGGACAGAGAGAAACAGTCTTATTGAGCGAACATTGAGGCCAGTGGATTTACTGAGTGCAATGCCACTGCTATCAAGCAATTGTAACACGGACAAGTACTAACTAGAGTGGATGAAAGTCCTAAACTCTTCTAAAGGCGCGAGTGCGTCAAAAGATATTAATAAAGGACTAAAATTCGAAAAGCCTAATTCAGCAGGGAAAGAAAGTACACACCCTAAGCAGCTAGTTTAACCGGCAACGAAATGGTATGCACTTTAAATTAAACATCACTATCAGCTGATGAACAGGGTGTCGCTTTCCATTGATCACCACAACCACGTGGTTAAGTAACGTGACTTCGCTGAGAAAACTGCTTCACTAATGTACCTTTATTGCAAAAGACTAACGGGAATGTACATTGCCAATATGTGGGTGACGTATGGAAATATGCGAAAAGGATTAAAGTTTTATTTTTTCCTTTAAGATATCTCTTTTATCAAGTGCGAAAGAGTTTCTTTAGTCCTGCTTACATTATTCGTAGATATATCACTGATGTCGAGGCATAAAAATCTAAGACTGGTACTATGTTAGTGGCAGTTATTTATGTGCCATTCTAGTTTTAAATAGGTAAATATGACTATTGTAAGTCCGATGTTATACCAATTGAGCTACCACGGCTTTCTCCCTGATAAAATGTATCAGGTTTTTATCAAATCTCTATGTTGGTAATATGTTATTTGTACTTATAAATAATTAAATGCAAAGTGTAAATCATCAATTTTGAGCCTTATCCATACTCTTTAATCGTACAAAACTGTGAAGTACAGAATATAAAATCTTCCTCTCATTACATGATATATTCACATTACTTTATATATATATATATATATATATATATATATATATATATATATATATATATATATATATATATATATATATATATATATATATATTCATTCCCATAAGATAATCAACATTTTGGTTTAAATTTCAAACAGTGCATACATCTATGTACCTGCAATTTCCTTAAAGAGGGCCTAGACAATTAAAAAGTTATGGGTCACTCCTGACCGCATTATAAGTAAACTCTTACCACATTTTGCTCTCTCTCTCTCTCTCTCTCTCTCTCTCTCTCTCTCTCTCTCTCTCTCTCTCTCTCTCTCTCTCTCTCTATATATATATATATATATATATATATATATATATATATATATATATATATATATATATATATATATATATATATATATATATATATATATATATATATATATATATATATATATAATTTCAGTTGCTTTTCTCTTACCTTTGGATCTTTGAAGATTTCCAGGTGCTGCGATATCATACTTGTCCTTTAGAAGGTGGGAAGCAGAAAAGTCTTCGTTTAATTTTCTTTCCTGGTAAGACATGCACGTTTTGGCAATCGTTTTCTTTGCCTGTTTTCTCACTAAAAATGATCTGGGCATCTTTGTATAACAGTCTATGTAACTCTAAATAGTTTTTCAGGCGAAACACTCAGTCCAGTAGTAATCAGTATTAATCAGAACATAATTAACGAATAATTAGTAGACACATATACATGAAAATTTACACTTCTTGTTGACGTCAACAAAACCGTACTCAAAATTTGGATTAATCTAGTTATATACTGTAGTGCACCAATACACTAGTAGAAAGGTGAAAGTCTAACGGGTTTGCTAGGGTACTCTTTTTATCTGGGCCATTTATCCGGAATATGTTGATCACAAGAAAAAAATAGGACGTGTCAATCTCGTCGTGCTGAATGCTTCCCGCTCCTCCCACCCGTTACAGGCGACAAACTCTATTCATCCCGTTGGATCTAACAGGACAGGGATGAAACCGCTATTGTAGCTGTTAATTTGACACATTCCAGCAAAGAAGATACAAGCTGAGGAAAGAATCTTTATCCAACCATAGGTTAGGTCAGCAAATTGAGCCTACCTACCTCTAAGCTGTTTGCCTAAAAATATAAACCATACATAAATATCCCTTTACCTCGAACTTCGTCTTTCATTCAATTTTTTTTTCACTAACATCTCCTCACAATAGCAATACAACGGAAATATGTAGATAAATGTATTTGAAAAAGAGAACTCTTGCTTTGACAATGTAATGGTTATGATGTGATAAAGGCAACGTATTTTAATTGTATTGATAACTGAAGTTTGCAAGTAACATTCTCTTGGGCAAATCTATTTCAAGTATTTTACATGTAATTAATGTAAATAGTGTAAATGTATATATAAACCACTGTGTGTGTGTGTGTGTGTGTATTTATTAAAACCAAATCACTCAATGCACAGTATTCCAATGTTATCTTGTATTAATTTTATGTTCGTGTGTATGTTGTTTGTTCCCGTTGTGAGTGTGTGTGTGTGTGTAGAGAGAGAGAGAGAGAGAGAGAGAGAGAGAGAGAGAGAGAGAGAGAGAGAGAGAGAGAGAGAGAGAGAGAGGGAGAGAGGGGGGATTATTATACAGGTTTAAATCGTTTTAGATTGCTCCTTTTGGGAATTGAACAATCGCGTTTATTGCATACACCAACGTCCACACCATCGCGACCAAGCCTACATCCTGAACTATGGAGCCTGATCATGGATATAGCACTCGTGCACAGCAGTTACACTCGCATTCCGACCCAAATTTTAGCTCTCACCAAAATACTCAACACACATTTAGCTTTCTATATTACCTTGATTTCCAGCGCAGGAATCCAGAAGTGACTGTTTGCTAGATGGGAGTTAATTACTGGGTCGCTATGTGAGTGTGTCTCCACAATTAGACTCCATCCTTTTTGAGGGGGAAGGGGCATTTTAGTTACGAGTCTAAATCGATTAGTACGAATTCAAATCCCAGTAAGGGAAGAAATAAATTTGTTTTAACCTGTAGTATTGTATTCTTTCTCCACGTATTATTTCACTTCATTATATGTAGCAATTTCCTTGTATGTATGTTTGTGTGCGTGTGTGTGTTCGCGCGTTTATGATAACTAAAAACTTTTTTATAGTAAGGATTGCCTTTTGATAATTTAATTTATATTCAGTAAAGAGTTTTGTAGGCAAGAAACGATTATATTTTAATGTAAATTACTGGATTATTAATGCCAGACCAGAACGGTATTTATGTATTGAAGTCTCACTTGCCCCGATACACAAGGTAGAAGCGCGCGGTGTAAGGTGTTAACTTTAGTCGATGTTTATTCTCTCTCTCTCTCTCTCTCTCTCTCTCTCTCTCTCTCTCTCTCTCTCTCTCTCTCTCTCTCTCTCTCTCTCTCTCTCTCTCTCTCTCTCTCTCATGTTTACATACTGTGATGCAATTTGTCGCATTGTACGATTTTATTTCCATAAACTTACACTAGCCTGCGCTAGCCTTGCAAAATATTAAATTTCATGTACTCGTACACACTGTAAACTCATCCATTTCAAAACAAATCCAGTGGGACTGATTACGTGATAACTTCACAAAATTGCATCATGTGATAGATTTTTAACATTCAGTAAAAGCAGTTCGAAATTATTTATGATCCAAAATGTTTTAATTCACAACTTAATTACACAAATGAATTAATGGAATTCGCTTCTTGCCATAAATACATTGCTGGATGTTATGGAATTCATTAATGTAATATTTCCAGACATAGCAAAATCAATTCCTAGCCTGCAAGATTTATATAATTCAAGACTGATAGATTCGCCCATTCTGACAATTCGTATCGGTAGTAATGCATTAAATTCTTAGAATATATGAGTCCTATTACAAACAAATCAGTAAATGGGAACAAATGCATATCAAGGAAGATCTGTATAACATTTTTAGAATAAATGAGCCATATAACATTCAGTACAAATGAATGCGAACAATTAACTTCCAAACTCAAGGAAAATTTTATGAAAATTATTTCAAATGTCCAACATTTGTCTCTGGAATGTTTCTGCATTGTGGTTTCTTTTCTTTTTAACACAAAATTAACCTCGCCTCTCCATTTTCTAGTGGTTTTCTCAATTAAAAACCAACCATGCCCCAGAAATAGAATCAAAATCAATCCAAATCTTGCTTGCAAGTTATTGTGGGCATAGCCCATACGTCAATTTTAATTAGTACACGTCACGCTGAGCGGGACAGACTCCATCACCTACGGCGCATTAATCATCTTTTGGAATTCACTCCGTTCCAGTCGGGAAGGGGAAAACAGGCATTTGTAAGCTTAAAGATAGGTATAAGCGTTTGTCACAAAATAACAATTAGCCAAAAAAAAAACTTGTTCAATAATTATTGTTACATGAAATACATCAAACAACAAAAATAAACTAGTAGATTTAAGGAATTTTGTTGTCATAGATGCTCAGTCTAAACTTTTCGTGCAAATTCATTTGATCGGCAAAGGTTTACAAATCTCAGTGCTCTATAATATATCATATTTTAATTAACCTAGGAAAATAATGAATAGCAACGATACAATAAATATAATCTTGTTTTTGAAAGTGTTATTCCGTGAATAACAAAGGAAAACATATATTATTATTATTATTATTATTATTATTATTATTATTATTATTATTATTATTATTATTATTATTATTCAAATTGGTGATAAAAGGAATGGATGTATCTCCGTTGTGGAGCCACGCAACGACAGTATAGGTCACGTTGCTTAGCACCCAGTTAAAGTCAGGGATAAGCTGTTATCTACCTATCTTTGAACCACGGTCTTGTGTTTGGTCTATAAAGATTACAGAGGGATTAGTGTAGAACCCTTACGCAAGGTTACCGTGAACAGTGAGAGACTGGAAACTCGAGTCGGCAAAGGCTACCGGTGCATCACTTAACGGCTTGCAGTTATCACCCTATATTTTAAAGGTTTGTTTAAAGATAAAAAGGAAAGTCAAAGTGATGAACGGGGCTTGTTTGTATCTGTACTCAAGTTGAGAGATAGAGAGCTAGACATTTCCCGCTAAGTTTGATTGGATCGTCTCACAGCGATAACCACTTAAAATTGAGATAGAGTGCACGATTACAATTCAGACCCGAATGATACCTTCCGATATCGTAAGGGTAATATAATATTCTCCTGGAAGGATTGCAGAACTTAAAGGTAGATTCTAAGGAAGGAAAAAGCTTCGAAAATGTAGCTTTCTAGGGGACAAAGAACATCCGGTTCCATTGTGTCTTAAGTCTCCAAGAGTTGGAGACTGTATCCGAGACAGTTGAAGTCGAAAGAAGTGTAGTCGTGGGCGAGAAAGTGGATAAGGAAGGAGTTTTGAGAACGTCAAGGAGGAAGGAGGAGGAGAAGGATGATGAACTTCTAGAAAGGTCGAGGAGGAAGAAGAGAAGAAATTGGAGAAAATATGATAGAGAAAGGATGCAGCAGATGAGTAGAAGTACAAGGAGAGGTGGAAACCAATCTCACACTGCTAATCAGGTGACGCGATAAGTTTATTAAAGCGTTGAGCTGAAGGAGTTTAATTGGAAATTTGAGTCATTTGATTATTGAATTGTGATTAAATTGTTATTCGTTGAATTTCAACCTTTTTTAATATATATTAAACTATTAAAACGTTGGCAATGCTGTCTGGGGGCTCAGAGCTTTACGTCTATCTTTCTCTAAAAACGAATTTTTCCAACAAAATAAAGCCTGTGTGAGGCTTCTGTACTAGTTAAAATAAAATATTGGGAGAAACTCGCCCCAACCATATAGTTAGTCACAATATCAAATGCAATATTCCCACCCTTGCAGAATTTATTTTGGACTGGCATGATACAAAGGAATGTACAGAACTAGAATAAGAAGTAGCAACTTTCCCCACTGCCCGACTTCGAAAACACTCAAACATGTGCTAAACAATTGCCACTATTACGGTTAGGAAAGGACAAACTTACACACACACACAACAGAAAAACACAGGAAGACGAAGTACATACCCAGAGTTACTAGAGAGAGAGGGAGGACTGGTTAACAGCAGGCCGCCACAGTGAGAACTTGTTCTTTAACAAGATGATACCACCACTAGTCTCACTGTGTCGAAGAGATAAACAAAACGCCAAAAGAGCACATGGAAATAAAAGAGGCACAAGCACACACGAATATAAAACAATAACATATTAACACCAATCGTACTTAACCTAACGATCATATGATTCTCTTTGCTGAGGAGACAGACTTAAGGTCAAACGAACAGGGAGAAAATTAACTAGACACCGTCACAGTAAAACATAAGGACCATAACTCGTACACTCAACGCAACCTGATGGAAGGGTACTAGTAATACTAACCCTGCCACGGTGAGTATCTTGTAACAGTGTGAATTTTGTAGATGTTCTTGTAGGACATTTTACCTCGGCCAGTGTGACGCGTAAATAACAAATTGATTACAAGATTAAGTACCGTATTCAATCGCAAGACTCCTATAGTTTTAACATCCTTAGTTTAGGCAGCAATTGAGTTATGATTGGGCTAAAGGTCAGACATATGGAGAGGCAAAGATATTTAGCTTATCTAGCGGAAAATTTACAAAGTGCAGACGATCCAGAGACACCATCGTGCCATTTGAACTTAGTGTCATAAAGTGAAATTTTCCAAAAATCGGTTCATTTAATAAGGGGTGGAATAGAGAATTATTCTAATTTCGATGGGCGTGTGGTAATGTTTGTCGGTTAGAAATACTTGATCCTCATTGGCTAAGTTAAATAAGGAGCGTGTGTTTCCCAGACGACGTTCAACATTTTAAGTATTCTCCCTCTAAATGTTATTCAGTCAAAGTTTTTGCTGGAAGGTTAAAAGTTCTTAGCTCCAAGGAAAGAAATTAAGTATATTTTCTCGTTAAAATTTCCAAGGGACAGAATCTGGAAATTTGTACAGACCTTAAAGGTACAGAAAGATTCGGCTACGTAGAAGTGAGCGAGTCTCTGAAAGCACAATATTATTGTCTGCATTCAGTTGTCTTGATTGTCATACGACCCTTTTAATTTAAGAATTTGATCCCGGTTTCAAATAATTGTGTTACTTTATCTGTCTTAAATACTATAAATCTTGAAGGCAAGGAATTGATATTGCTATGCCTTGAAATGTTATGCCAATAATTTCTTAGCAAGTATTGCAGTTAGCACATGAATTGAATTTAGTTGATATAATTTTGTAATTAAGATGTGAATTATGTTTACCGAGAAAAAAATGCTATTATCACTAAGAGCTCCTTTCGGCCTACATTTAGTCCACTTTGTGAAATATGTTCACGGCAGGACATCATAATGGTTTATTAAGAGGTCTAGAGTATGTCATAGTTCAATTAGGGATACTGAATAGATGTTTGGGTGCGTCAATAATATTCTTGTACAAAGGTTTGTGTTTCAACTGTCAGGCTGCGAACTGATAAAATTTTTGTCTTAATTTATGTTTAATTACGACAAAGCAATATTTACGCAACGAGCAGCAAAAAACGTGATAAATAATAATGTTGTCCATTATTCATTTTAAGAATGGACATAGCTCCATATATGCACCCATACAGTTGGAAAAGGGAGGAGGCAAGCATAAAACTCGAAAGGAAGGAGAGAGAGAGAGAGTCAGAGAGAGAGAGGGGGGAGAATGTGTCGACTATAACCTGTCATTAACTTTGAATTTGGAATGACCGGCAAACATCCTGGTAATGCAGGACTGCTGAGCCATTGAGTTCAATCGTTCACTCGATTTCGTGATCAGATTTGTCTTATAAACAGATATCTAACGGCGTCTATTTTATAAATTTCGTAATTGCATTTCCAAGAGAAAGTGTGTCATTCAAATGTCATATTCAATTTCATTTTGTTTATATAACTGCTCAGGTCTATGTTTATTATAAATATTAATATCACGTTTTATTTATTTACTTCAACCGGGAAATCTTTCTCTAGATAACGATAATCACAAACCACCATGTAGTATACTTAAACAAACCCACAGTCCAATCCCACGCATGGTTCGCTATTTCGAAGAGATAGACCGAAAATGAGGTGTAAAAATAATCGAACGGTAACAACAACAATGATAATAATGATAATAATAATAATAATAATGATGATGATGATGATGATGATGATGATGATGATGATGATGATACAATAATCAAGAATAATGATATAGATTAATTAAAGAAAAATACACAACCACCCCCTTAATAAAATAAAAGATAAAATTGAAACAAACCAGGAACAATGTTATTGTTGTTGTAGTGTTTAATACCATTTTTCAAAACAAGATATGCTATGCATGGCGGACAGTATAAAGGTGGAAAATGGGGATATCGGCATAGATATAAATAATTCCCTGTTAACAAGCAATTGTTTTCTTTTGACTAATTGGCATATTTGTTTTCAGCATCTGGTGAAGAATGTGACAATGTCGTCCCAAAATGGCTGTTTCTGTATCTTGTCAATGAAACCAATTCTTTTAAATCTGGCAATCAATATTCATACACATTATCGACGGTTTTATTACGTGTTACATGACCGGTTTGTTTTCACATCCGGACATTAGATTTGGTAAGCACATACAGAACTACGTAAATATTTTACTGAACCAGGAGGGAATTCGTTTTTTTTTTTCCTTTTTTGGAAGAAGGTCTTTATGGATGATGGTGGGAACATTATTTCAATTTTATTCAGGAAACAAAAATACCTCAAATGAATATTACCCAACATTCCTTATTCTATTTACTGGAATTTGTCGCAACTGACTGTCAGGACAACATATCCGCTGTATGTTGGGTACTATCGGTGTTCTGAACGGACACATTAATGCTAAATCTTCTTTGGACACATCCTGCAAACTTTAAACATGATGTTCTGTCTTGGCTGCAAGATTAGCAGCTAGAGCAGCAGAGGAAGTCGACGGAATAGAAATTTTTTTAGAGGTGGTTTTCCATTTGTTCGTGAGAAATAATGGTCTTAAATCAGGAATGGCAACCATCATCGTTAATGGAATAGAAGAATGAGAAGTGGAAGGAAAGACCGTCATTGGGGTGGGGTTTTGTTTTAGCACATGAACATTTTTGCATTAGTATTTTCTTTGGTCAAAGAGACGGTCTTTTTTTTCTTTTGAATTTGTTTCTTCATGTTGTCAGTGTCATCTTGCTGTACCTCTTATCTTTTTGGTCTGTCTTTGAAAGTTGTTTGGCTTTTTAGCTTTAGCATTGGGATTTACTTCTATAAGCAAGAGACGAACGACGCCTCCCAAGGTCCAATTCCAGCTGATTTCAAAATGATTTGTGCTTTAATGTAAGCATCCGGTTTTTGATCAGTTAGGTGTGACAAAGCTACCTTATGTTTTTCAAAACATTTATGTAAATTAAATGATGCCTTAAAGGAAGCGACGTACTGTAAAAATAAACACTTCTTTAAGACTAGCTTTTGACATTTTGGCAGGAGGATGAGATTGAAAGTATACAATGTTGAATAATGTTAGAAAGAAAAAAGTTAATGGTGTTTTATGTTTAAATAGACAAAAAACGAGGAATGTGATGTGTAAAAGACTGTACATCTTTTTTGATACCATCCATAAAACAAATTTGTTCGAAATCTCAGTTAGTCGAGAGTGGTACGTTTTAAATCGATAAGTACATAAACGTGTGGCGATTAAGTTGGTGTCGTCGAAGACATAATCTATCCACGGTATCCAACTGTTTGGCCTACGACTGAACTTGAGATGTATTCCTTAGAAATTGTAAACTAGACCACATAAGGAGCTATTACAGCTGTAAGTGTAGTGCCCGTTATTTGTTGAAATCAATTGTAATGAAAATGATACTGTCATTACAGTGATGATATTTTAAGCAAAATGAAGTTTAGTTTCTTCTCCGTCTTCTCTTAGCATGCCATTGAAGATATGATAAAGCCAGACACGATCCCATCGTCTTAGCGAGGAATTCCTTATCCAGACAACATCGATTCTCCATGACTTCCTTTCAGTGACATTTACACTGTTTGACACTCTTTTTAACTATACACGATACGTTGTGGCGAAAAATTGCACAAGATTGATCCCTGTTCGATCACACGTTTGCAAATTCAGTTTTGCATCAACCACTCAGAGCAATCAATCAGCATCCTAAATGGAATGCACTGCCTCAAAACTCTGATGAACTAACCTTTCGTTCATTCCTTTGGAAATAGGGGATGCAGCCACAATTTTCAAGTTGCGTTTAGTATTCTGAAATTCTATCAACGACACACGATACATTTATACACTTGATATATTTAATATCTCTGGGTAAAATTCATCATATACTTTTTTAATTAAAATATATAGGATTGACGGGCAGGGAAATTTTGTCGAGATCTGGGTCTAGATACCCGGCAAGGTCAGTCATTTTTCTGGATCGGTTTCTCCGCTCCCATTTTTTTCTGGTTTCCCGAACCTCATCTCTAACTCTAATTTTTGTCAATCCTAAAACGTTTTCTTAATAATTTATTACTACCTGGAGGGTTGTGATGGCACTGGCAAAATTAAAGTTTTATTCTAAAATCTGGTCCAGTCAAATATTTACAGTTAGTGCAAAACTCGGCCGGATCCGAGTGTCTGGAGCTAGTATCGAAAGCGCAAATTTCATATTTTCTTTGCTTTTGCAGTCACAGTCTTTGGTATCGTCGGCTACCTCTTGTTTGCAAGTGTTAAACAATTTCCATTCAAAGACATCCGTCTAGTCGTAAATATGTTGGTGTATCCAACTTGCTCAGTGCACTTCGTGGTGGGTATGAATGGCAGAAAAAGTTACATGAATGTCTTCCTCACAGGAGGGAGGTATACAAAGTATTAATTGCTGTTCGCAACTCTTATAACACAATGATCTTTTCGTGCACAGATAAAGTTTCGGCGGCAATGTCTTGGCATATTCTGTTTAGAAATCTGCCACAAAGAATCTACTGGTAAAAGAAGTGCAGGAATTGTATTTACTAATATACTGATGGCAGAAGTTTTGGCATGATAAGTCTTATACAGTGATTGCAGTTGATTAGTGTCTGACCCTTTGAACATTTTCAAAATAATCGGTCTCAAGGTTAGTCCTTGATTATCGAGGCGGCAAATGTGGCATTTATTACACGTTTCAACACACGTACGACATAAAATGAAACACCAGTTTTCCAGTGTAATGATGACGCAAGTTCGTAGAGTGCAAAACTTTACATTAGCTCAAACCTTCATATTGGCGAATGTGTTCCACGTGGATGTGTTCTGTTACAATTCCAGGATGACCAGTGTGGTCTCGAACATATTTAAACGTCTAACTGAATTATGTTACCAGGTTTGTGATTTTTGGTGAAACCTTCCTGTCCTTTTTTTCATTGTCTTACAAAATAAATAGAGGCGCATAGACATATTGTGTTTTCACCACAAACCGACAAAATGGAGGAAAAAGTGGATCCATCGATCCATCATGCTGTTTAATCCAGATCTTCTCCTATATGTGAAGGCATCAAGAGCCATTACTAGTACCATCTACTGTGTTATTTGGAAGAGGCGAATCTATGTGGGAAGGCAGGGATCTCTTAAGAGGATATTGGTGTATGGACCAGCAGTGAGGAACAGCTCGCAAAGATGGACAGAAACAGTTCCACATATAATTATCCTCATTGATTAATCCCTCCAATGGTCATTTCCTGGTTATCCAATTCTCCTCAAAAGAGATACTGTTCAACGTCATTGCCTCTGTATATGCTTCATGGCGGTATGTTTGTTTATGTCTATGTTCACAAACAACTAAATCGTAAACCTTTGTACCCCTTTTTGTATGTGATAATATGTTTGAGGGTATAGTTGGTATTTAAACACCACTACCCTTTGTTTTCGTGCGGTGAGCTAGTTCCTAGCTCTTCTTTTGTATCTTATTTTTGTGGAATAGTAGGTGTGATATTTTGGTTGCTACAAACGACCTGATGGATAATAACTAAAGGGGTGTTGGACATAAGGTCACCTAATAAATAACTAACTGCTGGATTGTAAATAACAGAATGCAACTATTTCACATTACATTTTCCATCAATCTCTATTCATACAAATACACACTCACATGGAATCGTAATGTTAAATTACCATTTGTCCACAGTGCATCCCACATTTCTACTCCCATCTGAAGTCAGGAACTTTTTAGAATGTAATATTGTATAAAATGTTCCAAAACTGAGATCAAGAATTAAGGTCAACAACTTCTAACAGTGTAACATTGTATACAATGTGATTTCAATGAAATAGTTGTCAGCTGTATAACATTAATGTTAAATGCCTGTAGAACCCTTAGGTAAATCTAATGCAAATCTACGGCATAACGTTAAGTTCCATAGAACTCTCCATTAGTGCATTTTACTAGAGATGCGCTGTATTACCATATAGCCTGTGATAACAAAAGTGTCATGTTTTACTTATTTACTACCGCATATGCGTTAAGACAACGTATTTCTATGTAAGATTGCGAATCATCCTTGTTTTCTGTCAACTTTACTTAGCTTCTCAAGTCCATTAAATATTTTTTGTTCATTGTAAATATGTTTTATGTTTACTGGCCCTCCTTAATAAATATCTTGCCCTGGTGTCGGCATCTCACGTAAAGTTAATCTTTCCGATTGTATCAATAGTTAGGAAGTTGTAGGCTTCAATATCAGAATTCCCTACATTTATTGTTATTCTCTGTTATGTCGTCACGGTGTCTTTCACAATATCAGCTATAGTTGTTGTTGTGGGGCTTAACGCCATTTTTCAGCACACGATAGGCTATACATGGCGGCCAGTATTAATGGTGGAGGAAGAAACTGGAAATCCGCGGCAAGGACCACCGACCCACGAGAAGCTACTGGCAAACTTTCTCACATATCCACATTAGCCGAATCCTAGACTCGAACCCACGCAGACAGAGGTGAGATGGCATTGATCCGTAACGGATAGCGCTTTTACACCACTCGGTCACTTGGGGCCCCCTTATCAACTATAGTGTAAGCTTAATCAAGCTACTTTAATTACAACCTTCACGTTGCAACTTATAGGACAGTTAATATATACATAGCTAGTTAATCTACTAAAAGTACTGGCCATTTATTTAAGAGGGGTGGGTGGCGTCCATTTTTTTATTTTTAGCTGAAATAATTTATTTTCTCTCATCTCAAGATAATTTTGTTTTCTTCAAATAATATCATGGACATATCATGGTGTTATTCCGTTATAAATCAGAGCAATATATTTTTTCGAGCTATTGGAAGAGGGAACTTAATCAAAAATGTGTCACTTTATTGTTGGTCCCTGGGATGATTGCGGTTATAATGTCCCTGATTCAGAACATGGAATTGTTGGAACCTAACATAATTGCAGTATAATCGCTGTACGAATCACAGTACGTTAAGAAATATGATGTGTTGTAATTATACTCACTACGGTTATTCTTATGTGTGTCTGATGTGGTTAAATTATATTTCACTGCGGTTATCTTTATGTGTGCCTGATGTGGTGTACGTATACTCACTTCGGTTATCATTATGTGTGCCTAATGTGATGTAAGTATACTCATTACGGTTATCATTAGGTGTGTCTGATGTGGTATAAGTATATTCGTTATGGTTATCATTATGTGTGTCTGATGTGGTGTAATTATACTCACTACGGTTATCATTATGTGTGCCTGATGTGGTGTAAGTATATTCGTTACGGTTATCATTATGTGTGTCTGATGTGGTGTAATTATACTCACTACGGTTATCATTATGTGTGCCTGATGTGGTGTAAGTATATTCGTTACGGTTATCATTATGTGTGTCTGATGTGGTGTAATTATACTCACTACGGTTATCATTATGTGTGCCTGATGTGGTGTAATTATACTCACTACGGTTATCATTATGTGTGCCTGATGTGGTGTAAGAATACTCACTTCGGTTATCATTATGTGTGCCTGATGTGGTGTAAGTAATACTCATTACGGTTATCATTATGTGTGTCTGATGTGATGTAAGTATACTCATTACGGTTATCATTTTGTGTGTCTGATGTGATGTAAGTATACTCACTACGGTTATCTTTACGTGTGTCTGATGTGGTGTAATTATATTACTACGGTTATCATTATGTGTGCCTATGTGGTATAATTATACTCACTATGGTTATCATTATGTGTGCATGAGGTGGTGTAAGTATACTCATTACGGTTATCTTTACGTTTACGTTATCTTTACGTGATGTGGTGTAATTTACTACGGTTATCATTATGTGTGCCCGATGTGGTGTAATTATACTCACTACGTTTATCATTTTGTATGCCTGATGTGGTGGAGGTATACTCACTACGGTTATCCTTACGTGTGTCTGATGTGGTGGAGGTATATTCACTACGGTTATGCTTATGTATACTCACTACAGTTATTCTTACGAGTTTTTGGTGTTTTTGTGTAATTATACTTCGCTACGATTAGTAGCGACCTCAGCGAGGAGCAAAAGATGATATCGCATATGACCAGCAACTTGTCCTGGGGGGGGGGATTTTGGGGATTGTTGAAAATAAATTATAATTAAAGCAGATCATGTAAACGCAAATTTGATTGTGCAAAACAAACCTTTATTTTTCCATGTATATTGCACAGAATTTCTTCAGTGATATAGAAATTAGATTTTTGTGGCCCTTTGTCCGCATTTCGCAAAGGGCTCGCACCGGCCTAGAACCGCTGCTGCTACGGTTATCCTTGTGTGTATAACATGATGTGAGCATACTTCCCTATGGTTATTATGTGTAACTGATTCTCTTTATGTGTGCCTAGTGTGGTTTATACGGCGCTGCACTGTTATCCTTATGCATCCCTAACAGGCCTAGCCCTGGGATATGCGGAAGCCCAAGGCAGCAAGCGATGAGCGCGGGTCCCCAAGCAAAACAAGTCTATTGCGGAGAAGCGCGGGGCCCAAGGCGGTTGTCTCATTTGTCTGCCCTATGGCCGGGCCTGATCCCCAAAATATTAAGTATGCAGCACCTTACTAACTATTGTCTTTATTTGTTGCTGATGTGATGTAAATATGTATGCATTCCAAAACCTGTCAGTAATTTTAAAAAGGTTGCAACGCTCAGAAATTTGACAGATACGGCAATAATATCGCGTTTAAGCTTCCATTCCAGTAAAAACATTTGCTATAACGTTATCCAACGCATCACGAACACCCTATAAAGACATATTTGTCTTTCTTTGATTACCCACGGTTATCATAAATGTTCATTGCAACTTTCCATCTAATAAGTACCGAAAGTAAATATAATGACGTCATATTCAGAGAATAATGTTTACGACTGGATGATGGAAGTGCTATGTTTATGGCTGCATGGTGGAAGGGAATACGGATAGATTAATTAGATCCACGGAACGGAAGTATTCATGTTTGTTTAAAAAGCTCCCTTGTCTCAAACTTCCTGCTGTCAAAGTCATATGATACACCCATTACAGCAGGACGAAATAACGTTGAATGACTTGACATAAATTATAACCGATGAACAAGTAATATGCATGGCAAATAAAACTTTTTACCATTATTGCATGACTTAGAGCAATTAAAAGATATATACTGTTTATTCACATATTGCATTTCAATTTTGCTTAATGAGAATATTGACATTCTAATAGTACATGTTCTCTTTAAAGATGTGCACGAGAGTTCTCTTTTCAGAAGACACAAAAATAACCCAAACAGCACAAGTAGTACACTTAATATGTCATATTTGCTTGTGACTAATTCGCTTCTGCTTGCAAACTGTGTGGACCAGAACTGCGCTTGTTTTATTATTGTTGTTGTGCCTGTTGCTTTTGGTTCTGGCACAAATTGTATGATATACCAGAGCAATACACTTGTCATGTATCTCTATACTGTGTGCTTAACTTTTGTACATGATTGAGGTTTTTTTTATGGAGATTTGCCCATTTATATGTTGTTATGATTGAAAATGTGAAACAAGATGCATTTTAAAATCTGAGTTTAAGGCGTAAATTTGTTTACGAACTTGAATGTTCTGTGAGCAAGCTTATTTACAATTTGATGGAATTTTCCAATAGAAAGCACTCATACCAATTGATTTTCAGGACATTTTATTACAATTAAGTTCAAGTGAAATTTGTGTATATATATATATATATATATATATATATGGATCTTTATAAACAAACCAATCATTCCTTGTTTAAGATCATATTATCTAATCATATACAGTGGTATTAGATATAATTTGAGAGTTCTTTTGTGTATCTTGTTAGTTGTAATTCCAAAGTGCTCATTGACTATTTGGACTAAACCACTTTGGGATTACTGATCCTCTCAAATACATTCTGGATTTTATCATTGTGTTACAGCATGACTTTCAAGACTACTGGAAGTCATTCAAAACAGTCTATACGTCTGGAATTGTGACAGGACAGCTAAGATTAATTAGGATTTAATTCAAAATACTGTAAAGTTTCACCTTGTCGCTTAGAGAAATAAATTATTTGTTGATTTTACTAACCTTAGTTTCTCTTCTTTCAGTTACATAGTCTAAGATCAACAGTCGTAATACAGTATTTTCGTTTTCCTTGTTATTCTCTTTTCTCTTTTAACTCTCTACAGGTCTGATCCAATGCTGTATCTTTGCTCCAAACCTTACTCTTACGTTGAGGAAAAAGGTCAAGCTGCTTATGGGGGAGCAAAAAAGAGAGAAACATCAACAAATGCTTTCAGGTACTCGTGTCAAGCAAGTACAAAACTCGGTTTGGTTTACTCCAGGTATTCATTACAATGTAAACTATCCAAGATCAAAGCTATAACAGTTTAGTGTCTACTTACAAAAAAAGCAAAGACACCGAGTGCGCTAGGGATGCAGAACATCTAAGTCTGATTCAAGTTTTATATCAACATGCTAGCTGTCAGTTAATACGGTACCCCTATTCAGTTCACATTTAACTAATCGACTGAGAAATGAAATAGAAATACAGTTACGTGTCAATCAATACGGTACCCCTGTTTATTTCACAGTCAACTAATCAACGGAGAAATCATATAGAAATACAGTTACGTGTCAATTAATACGATACTCCAAATTATTTTACAGTAAAATGATGAACGGACAAATGAAATAGAAATACAGCTATAATCTTTCGTCTTTTTTTAAACTCGTTCTAGCAAGAAATTACCGTTTTAATACTGCAGTCATTCGTAACCTGCCAACTGGGATCTTTAAAGCCAGCCATTATGTGCATTTCTGAAGTAAGGTTTGAAGTCAATGGCTTCAGTTCCACTGTCAAAATGGTTAAATATGATCTTTAGTTTCACAAAAAATATATTTCGCTTCATAAAATAATGTTCTTTCGTTTTGCTAATGATACAAAAAGTTCATCAGTTTGCATCAGATACACTTAAATATGATAATTGTCAAATATAAACAAATAAGCCATAGTCCAATTCTTTCCTCAAGTAACTAAAAATGCTTTAATTTGGAACCACTGCATTCCCGATAAATCCGTTACATTCGATACTCAACAAACTGGGTTAAAAAGATGTTCAAAAACATTATCGTGTATGCACACATGAAATTATAGATAATATCTGATGCAACAAAGAGTTGAATAGATGACAATTACCACTTTTACAACTGAAGAATGGCTTCATCCAAAACTTTTTAAAAGTGTTGAGTCTTTATTCATTTTCATCGCACTTACCCTATTCTGTCGTCTTTTTCATTTAAATTACGATATGAAGTTAAACTTTGCTCTTTGAATCATGATCGACCTTTGCTAACTTCTATGGAACCGAAAGGGTTAAGCGCTGTCCTTTCTTCTGTTTCAACCTATTAAAGTTCATTGTGAGCATCGACCAGTAACTGGACACGTATCTATGTATATTGACTGGTTCTATAATGGAATTGTATAGATTGTATCTGAGTGCCTCATTTGGCAGTTAAAGGGAACTAATGATTTTATACTTTGCTACATTTCAATGACAGTGACCATCCTGTATATTGTTTGAGTAATTGAAAAATAACGGACACAGCGGTACCATTTTTCAGTAGTATACTTATTTTCACGATGATTGCACACTGCTTTAAATTCACTAGAGGGATTGTACATAATTTAATAAATTGTCGCAAATTACTCCAACGACAATTTGCTAAACACGCCACATCGTTCTTCTTGTCTCTAATCCAGTTACTTATCTTTCAAATCATCCATAAGAGATATTTCATAAAACTGAAGGTTGAGCTGCACATGGTGACCAAGTCCTCGCGCATCAGTTAGCTATTTCTCCCTGCGTTCAATTACCTTAACGACCCAATGCCGGAAGCTGGGATATCTAAGTCGCAAATGCTAGTTCATTTACCAAACTCACCCACTGGCATCCTGAGGTATGGACTTCAACAAAGTATTTGGTTACGTGAATAATCACGAATTCACTGGACTAAATGACACCTTCGTTTCCTGCGAGACATATAGGAAACTCAAGAAACTCTTTGGCCGAATTTTTCAATGCAATGCACCATACTTATTTGATATATATTTGATACACGTATTAATTTTTATCTTCAACGTCCGTCCAGCATGATAGCTGGTAAATGTATATTGATAATAAGTTACCTTATCATAAAATTACACTAGTTAAAAATGAGTCGCTGTCTTCATACGTAGCAGGAACAGTTGTAAAGTAACAAAAACCAATCATGGGTGCTGAAAAACCACTAACTAGTTTCATTTTCAGCATGACCCATATTTCCAGTGTTGTTGTTGGTTGCTTTATTTGTTTGTTTTTTTCTGCTGCTTGTTTTCACCTTTTTCACAAAAATCTATGATATTTATAAAACAAAATTAGGCAGAGCAAAAAGAGATGTAGACGGAGAAAGGTCTATTTAGAAGTGTTTATTAGTTTTACTAATCTCTACATAATAAACATTGAACTTCATATTTCACTTTACAATCACAATGTAACATTTTCTCTCCAACTGTTTTATACTTGATGCATTTCTACGGACCAGTGTGTGTGTGTGTGTGTGTGTGTGTGTGTGTGTGTGTGTGTGTGTGTGTGAACTTATATCCATGTAAGTATCTTATTTATCAGATACATAATTCTGAACACTAACATGACGCACTCTTTATACATACCGTGAACCACTCCATATTCATATTGTGAATCACTTCATATACATACAGTGAACCACTCCAAATACTGTGAACCACTCCATATACAAACCGTGAACCACTCCCTATACATACCGTGAATCACTCCATATACATGCTGTGAACCACTCCATATTTATAGTGTCAGTCACTTTATATTCATAACGTGAACCACTTCATATACAAACTGTGAACCCTCCATATACATACCATGAACCACTCAATATACATACCGTGAACCACTCCATATGCATACTGTGAACCACTCTATATTCATAGTGTCAGTCACTTCATATACATACCGTGAACCACTCAGTATACTTGTTAAATTTAAGACTGCTTACATTTGCTGTTTCATCTTTCTGTGTAAGAAGTTTCCATTGCAAGTTGAACATACCTGTGGATGTTTCACTGAGTTTGTGGATTTAGTCGTAATCGGAATATTAGTGCATCTTCTATTCATTGGAATAATAAATTTTGAAGCTTTTTATGGATTAGCTAGAACATTGAAATCTTGAAACATGTTATAATGATTGGCATCATTGCAATCATAATATATATATATATATATATATATATATATATATATATATATATATATATATATATATATATATATATATATATATATATATATATATGTGTGTGTGTGTGTGTGTGTGTGTGTGTGTGTGTGTGTGTGTGTGTGTGTGTAAATCATATAAATAATCTGCGAAGATAAATATATTTGTATATATTTGTTTGTGTTTAGTTAGTTTTGTGGGGAGCATAAAAGATGATGGAAAACGGCATTGGCGCCTCTGTATGAAAAAGCGAAACAGAATTTTTGCACAGCAAATTGTTTTTCAATTTGTTAAGTTTCATATTGAAATGCATGGGTCTTTTCATTTTGTTTGGCCATAGATCACCTTTGCGATTTAGAATAAATATCGGCATTCATGTAGCATGCTGACAAAGTTATTATCCTCTTTATGACATTGAGTTTAACAGAAATATTTTTAGTGAGATGTTGTATAATTATTAAATTTATGTACTAAATAAATGATATGAAAACTGAAAGACAAATCCCGCTACTACAACATAGTAGTCAGAAAGATTAACGTATTTTAACTTAATTAATTTAATTAATGAAATTTAACTGTTGCCTGAGCATGTAGCCTGATCCATTTCTACATTACATTAGCTTATTAGAAACAATACAAACAGGCATAAGCTTAATGTTTGACTTATATATTAAAAATTATTTATCTATATTACTGGAATCTGTGAAGAAGTTTGTGACAATCATTTCTTATAACATTTCCGTAACCATTTCTATTTTATCAGATTTGAGTAATTCTATGCAATTGGAAATATATGCATAATTTCGATTTAAACGGCATTATCTATATGATCTTTGCTTCATATACAATCAGGGCACACCGGGTAGCTGAGCTCTCTCTCTCTCTCTCTCTCTCTCTCTCTCTCTCTCTCTCTCTCTCTCTCTCTCTCTCTCTCTCTCTCTCTCTCTCTCTCTCTCTCTCTCTCTCTCTCTCTCTCTCTCTCTCTCTCTCTCTCTCTCTCTCTCTCTCTCTCTCTCTCTCTCTCTCTCTCTCTCTCTCTCTCTCTCTCTCTCTCTCTCTCTCTCCTCTCTCTCTCTCTCTCTCTCTCTCTCTCTCTCTCTCTCTCTCTCTCTCTCTCCTCTCTCTCTCTCTCTCTCTCTCTCTCTCTCTCTCTCTCTCTCTCTCTCTCTCTCTCTCTCTCTCTCTCTCTCTCTCTCTCTCTCTCTCTCTCTCTCTCTCTCTCTCTCTCTCTCTCTCTCTCTCTCTCTCTCTCTCTCTCTCTCTCTCTCTCTCTCTCTCTGGTTCTTATCTCCACTCAGTACCTGGGTATATGAGAAAGCTTGCCAGAAGCTTCCTGTGGGTCAGTGATTTCCGGAGTTTACCCCTGGCTTTTCCCCCAACCAAATATACTGGCCGCCACGTATAGTCTATCCTGTTCTGAAAAGAAAGTGTTGAAGCCATAATAATCGACCAACTTTTACAATTAGCGACCAACTTTTACAATTAGAACGCAATGGTAGTGTATTAGCGCAGATATAATAACATCTGAGCTCTTTCTAATCACGAAGTTACCTGGCTTATGTGAGATAACACTCAACTATAATCGTCTTGTTTAATTTTAGAAAAAAAGTGCCCTTCTTGGGCATTCTTAAGATTTTATCTGATAAGATATTTAACAGCGTGATAATCAAAAACATCTGTATGAAACTTTTGATTTGCATGCATTTACACGTGCTGTTGGTTTCAGTCAATGACTATCTTATTAGCATGCAAAACCAATCTTTTTGAAAATCGAGAGTGTCTGGCGTCCATTATAACGTTATTTGTAGAAATTCATTGAAGTATATATAAAGATAATTATAAGCAAAATTCCGGTTTACTTGGGAAGAAAAACCACTGTGCACAACGGATTTTTCATTATGTAAATCTAGATGCATAAGAAGTGTTTATCACGGCAAAATAGAACGCAATTCTATCAGATACATTTTTGACCTTCTTACTGCCAAAAAATCTAGCTGATAATGCTTGGCCAATTCGATCGTATAGTTACATGTTTAATTAGATGGAAAACTTTTGTTGACCTTCAAGAAGACATCACTGGAAAGTATCTGAAAACATAAATTGTTTTCTACAGACTAGCATTTTAGTTAATCGTTACAATTTGATAAAACATTTTATCACGTGAGCTATGCTAACAACATTAAGGCAGTAAATGTGCATGACCTATGTCAAACTATTAATTTTACACCTTTTAACGGTAGAGAAATCAATTAAAAATATATGATTATAGAATTTCGTTCCCAAAAATGATTATGAATATTTCATTTTACAGCAATTTTTTTTTTTGGTTCACCTGAGAAGGTGTGCTGTTCGGACTATCTTTGGATTTCAACTCTTTTATTAGTCATACTTTTAACGTCGGCTTTCAATTTTTATTTTGCAGAGATGTTCTATAAAATATTGTTATGTATATTTAATTTGCATTGTGTGATTGACTTTATATAAAACCAAGTCAGGCAACCAACATTTATTGATAATAATGTGTTCAGTCACAAGATTTCCAGAGGCAATTCTTTTGAGGAATATTGAAACCCAAACAATAGTATGGCTTTAATGAAGTTGTTTTCAAACTTTTTGGATTGCCATATCTATCCAGCTTGATCAAGGTTCAAATTGTATGCCTGGAAGTTTCCAACTTATTATGCATGAATTAGGCATCCAACAGTTTTAATGTTCTGCCTCTTACACTGATAGTCCATGGACTTTGGCAAAAGTGGTTCAAACTTTATAGAATATGATTTTAGTCATATTGCTTTAATATCGGAAAATATTGAAATGATGATGTTCGTTTGCTCTTAGAGAATCAGTTAAAGGACCATTAGGATTTAGTCTTTCTGAACTTGATTTGGACATAATGTCCGTGGACCATCGAAGTTATTAAAATAGAGAATATTCTTACATGATGAATCCTCTCAAACGAGTGTTTGAGAAATGAAACGCAATATTCACTGGAGAATGATGTTATAGAACCAAGTTGAGTAGACCGTGTTTTCTTATTCCGAAGAGATATAATATTTTCCTACCAGTATGAACAAAACAGTTTTCTTGTGCAGAAACAAGATAATATTTTCCTACCAGTATACACAAAACAGATTGATTGCATTGACAATATTTGGAAATGTAAAATATGTCTAGTTTTATGTTTTGTGTTGACTCTGACAATTCCATTCACGGACAGAGCAAGCAAAGTTTCGGCATTTGTAACTCCAAATAAACTTTAAGAGTATAAATGATGCCGTTTATTATATATAGGTTGCTGCATTGCATTGGAAAATATGAATGAGTTTGAATCTAATAATTCAAAAGCTGTTGCGTCTGCTCTATGAGCATACTTTGTTTGTTAACAATGGAAAGCAGTTCCTAATAGACGATATGATTATTAGATACACGTGTCGTGCAATATGATGCAGTGCAGCATGATAAAGAACGGTACGATTCTGACAATGTAAAGTTAATGGATAGAAAAAAATTAACATATAAGAAAGGTTTTCCTTCATCTTTGGTCTAGATTAATAGAATCTATGTTGGGTTTTGGACACAAAACAAGGAAATCATATTCAAGGCTGTCTTTGTTGTTGTTGTTGTTGTTGTTGTTGTTGTTGTTTTATTGTGTTCGTCTCCCCATGAGGGAGATAAATAATGTAACCCCGCGAATGGAATATCCTCGTCGGCACAAACACTGATATAAATTATTTTTCTCACCCAATTTTTTCCAACAAAATTAAAATAACTCTGCACTTTTACAGTTTAGTTAGCAGATATAAAACCGTATTTATCGTGTAGTATTTATTGCTCCTCAGTCTATATAAAGGTCATCAGGTTTTGTATTTATGAAAATCTGAATATTCATAAAAGCAAAATCTAGCTCTATTGGCCGTTCTTACAAAAGGGGAAAAATTAAGAAAAAAATTCTAATTGTTATCTGTTAGAAGTATTACATAAATAAGCACCTCGAGCCATGTGCTTTTTTTCCAAACACTGCGCCTTAAGACGACTATGGTAATGAAGGCAATAGGATGATCTGTTGACCCTAAGTACGCAGTTTCTACGCAAGAGAAAATAGAAACAAAAGCATTTGATATTATTACTATAATATCACAATTAATCGATGGATGAAGCTCACAATAAATAATTCAAATTTTGTATACGGTTAAATTTTAACTTTCAACAGTTCTAAATTTAGAAAACGTTCTGTGGTGCGATATGATACTCTATAGTACAATAGGCCTTCTGCTACAGTTCTAACGAAGAGACATCAGGAAATGTCCATTTGATGACTTTCTTGGAAATTTATATTTTCTGTACTAGAAATATAACAAGAATTGCTATGACAAGTGCAGTGATACACTACGTGGAAATCTTTTTGGGTTGATGAATGATCCTCTCAGGCGGGTAAGTGCAAGAGTTTTCATTTGTAATCGTATTATTATATTTGTTAAAACTGGGGCGGATTGTGAGTGTTCGACAAAATTAGAAGAAACCAGTTTGACAGCATATTTCTGGCTTTGCAAACTTTAGAGTAGCACTTAAGAGAGTTTGGTTTAGTGTTGCCAGTGATACATATTGCCTCTGTGTGTCTTTCTGGAGCTCTATGAAATGTGTGTGTGTGTGTGCGTGTGTGTGTATGTGTGTGTTATAAAAGTTGGAGAGACCATAAGTTGCTTTATGAGTGAATTTGCTGTTGCCTCTGTGTGTCTGTCTGGAGCTCTATGAAATGTGTGTGTGTGTGTGTGTGTGTGTGTGTGTGTGTGTGTGTGTGTGTGTGTGTGTGTGTGTGTGTGTTATAAAAGTTGGAGAGACCATAAGTTGCTTTATGAGTGAATTTGCTGTTGCTGCTGCTGGACCATTTAGGCAAACAGAAGACATCAAGGGTTTCTTTCTAAAGTAGTTCCAAGCGAGTGGACACCCTAACGGATACTACAGGTCTGAGACAAGTAGACAGATAGGAAATTGTAAGGTTAGGAAAACAAGTAGATTTCTCTGTCGCAAGAACGTTATGACGCTTAACATCGATGACGTCATTATCTACAACATTGCCTGGAAAGATCATTTGGTTACCATCCGGAAATCTTTGATAGACTCAGTGAAAAAGATTTGATAATTGAAGTAAAAGTGACTTTTTCGTTCTTTTCTAACATAATACGATATACTGTGGGTTACGATCAAGTTCAACCAATTAAAGTAAGGGTCAATGCTATCTTTTGAATTACGTGTGCCTACTGGTAAAAAGCAGCTGATGTTAGTTTTGGGTATAGCTGGATATTAATGCAAATTGTCCATAATTGTTGAACTGCTGACCAATTTGTTCAGTAAGAAACAAGTTTTATTGTTCTGAAAAAAGTCACGAGGATTTTCATAAGTTAAAGGCACTAATTAACAGTGCAGTCAATCATTAAATTGTATGTTGATGCTAGTGATGCTGGGGTTAATGGAGTATCAATTTAAAAAGACAGAAGACAAAAATAGCGTGAATCATACAGCATGCTATTTTTTTAAAGAATAAAATATTTAGCAAGCACCAAATTTTCTATTAGAAAATCGAGAAGGAAGGTTTGGCTTTGATGTTCCCTATGCATCACTTTAAGTGTGCATTAGTTCAGCTTTTTCTCCGACTATTGTTTTCAACCCATTACTTTCATTAACAAAATGAAAACCCAAAAGTAGAAATTATTAAGGTGGAGTTTGATGTTACAGGAATACAGTATTTAAATTAGGCACATCAAGAGCTGAGATGCACTTTCACGCGCATAAAAGTACTATATTGCTGTGTGTATATTTTGTGCCATTCATAAGATATGTATGTAATTTTAGGTATGATAGTATCATATTGGTACATCAGCACATTCAAGATTTCATTAATCCGGAATACCACTGGTATTCATTCGGAACTCTATGCTTCTGGACTTCAAAATGAACATTTTCACTGTTTAGCATACTGTAAGTTTTTTTTTTACATTTTCACTTTGCTTTGTTGAGAAGTAAATTGTTTGCTGAATTTGGCATAATTGGATGGTTTTCGCCCTTTTCCATTGCTTTGTTTAAGACTGTGTGTGGTGGTGTGGTGGTGGATGATCTGTGATCTTCTCCACTCCTGAAGGAATTTGGTTATCGTAATCAATGAGATTATCAACCTTGGTGTTATCGAGTAATTAATAACAAAATATGAAATTAAGGGATGGAATAAAAGATATATATATAATTGAATAATGCGTAAAATACAATATTTTAATGAATTACATACAAGAATACTGATCTCGGAGCCCCTCGAGATCCTGCACCGCTCCTGGGCAGAAAACTTGGAGGGATTATATCTACGGGGGGGGGGGGGCTATTTTTTTTTTTTAATAAAAATCCCAGAATTCCGTCTGGTACTTTTTCTTCCGCCAAAATACTTTATCACTCGCAAGGAAGTCAGAATAATCCTCCTTTATTAATAAATATTCTGGAAAACATTTTATGACTCCTGTTAAAAAATGGACCACAACTTCCAAAAAAGTCTTCTCTGGTTTGTCTCCGTTCTTGTCACTTTTCCATTATGACCTCGGGTTACCATACACCCTTCTCTATCTCAAACGGCTATACAAGCGATCCCATAATTAAAACTAAATTCGTGTGCCAAACAGACCAGATTTATTATGACAAGTTGCAGAGCAATAGCGACCCTAGCCAATACAACAATTATAATGTTTACTTGTCACGCTGACCCAATAAAATTCACCAAGAAAGAATGCGCTGTGGAAAAAAATGCACCTTTACACATTGCATTCACGTTTCTGATTTATTGTCGTTTTGCAAAGCTTCTTATTTATTCAACTGGTAATAATTATACTGAATTGAGGATATATATTTCTGCTTGCGTACAGCGCATTGAATACTTAATACGTTAAACAAGTGTTTTCGGAATTATAACAAATTTATAATTTGTAATAATCTTTTGGCTTTTACGGCCGATTCAAAATGCCATGCAGCGAACACTACTGAATCTACTTTTCTAGAATGACACGAGCACTTATAAAGTACCAGAACACCCGCAGTAGTGATAGTAGTAACAACAGCAACGGCAGCAGCTAACTAAAGATAAATAGTACAGCTGCATCAACCAAAAGTAGAACGCTCCGGTGGCCTAAATGGCTAGCGCATGCGCCTCGGATACGGAGGTCGCGGGTTCGAACCCCGGGCGAGTCATACCAAAGACGAATACCTCGCTTAGAGCTAAGAGTTAAGAGGTGTTAGGACTTGTCGTCCTTTTGGTTCTGCAGCAAATTTCCCTAGTGCTAAACATGATTACTATGTGTAAATTGCCGCACTACAGACATCGTAGCGATATGACTAAAAATTGTAAAAGCTACGTTAAAAATCCAAATCTCTCTCACACACACGGAGTAAATCTTTGTAAATCTTTATCAACTAATAGTAACTTTTTAGCAGCGTAGTTATGATAAAATTGCCGTTTGAGCTTACATTTATCTCCGTATTTCGAACCAAATATTATATTAACAGGGTTTATACTGTTGACACAGCAAAGGATACAAGTCAGTGTAAACCAAAATAAACCATTGTATCGCATCGCAATGTCCTGCCTAGTAAATCTTCTAACCATCAGCCAGGAAGGAGATAAAAGATTAGCCACGCTAACCACTGAAAGCAATGCACGCAAGCCTGACGTGACTTCAAGAAGAAGCTCTCAAAACCTATCGACACCTGTCTGTAAAAGATTTATCTCTATACAAGAGAGGAAATACACCCGACTAAATGATAATATATCGTCCTTGTTTATCGCTTGTAGTCCCTTGTAAAGCGACCGTCTTATCATCTTTGCATGTGACAAACAATACCCTAACTGCAAACGATGATGAGATACTAGTTGTGTTAACATACAAACAATATATTTTATAAGGACAGGGAAAGAAAAACAGACATTTAGTTTCGATAACAAGGAATATATACATTAACTTTTTAAGCAGATGCATCACGAGTATGTGTCTGTTTCAGTGTAAACTCATGTATGCATTTATGTATGTTGGATACGTCTACAACAGCCTAACTACAATCACTGAGTATTCAACAGGCTTTTCAATTGGTATGCATTCAAACGTCTTGCAGGAGTGTTTAATTTACACGTGTCTGTATGACTGCTAAGATGCTATCAATTTAAAATATGCATGCGAGTGAACGAGAGTGAGAGTATACCCGAGTATAATACAGTCTGTTCATACGCTGTGGACCGCGTGATAGAAGTTGATGTGATGTGATGTGATTTTGATTTTTAACGTAGCTTTAACAATTTTTCAGCCTTATTGCTACGATGTGTGCAGTGTGGCAGTTTATTGTAATGTCTAGCACTGGGTCCTCATGCCGCAGACATGTAGCAAGATGTCCCACCCAGTCACATTATCCCCGACACGAGGCCGACCAGTCCTAACACTAACATCTTAATGATGAGCGCCAAGCGAGGCAGCTGTTAGTACCCACGACCTTCCGCATCCGAGGTGGACGCTCTAACCATTAGGCCACCAGAGCGGTGACAGAAGTTGTTTTCAGACCTAATATGCAATCTTCGTTAAATAATAATAATAATAATAATAATAATAATAATAATAATAATAATAATAATAATAATAATAATAATAATTATTATTATTATTATTATTATTATTATTATTATTATTATTATTATTATTATTATTATTAATTCATTCATCCATTCATACAATTGCTTATTCGCCCAAAGCAGACGGAACAGGAGGCTCGAGATACTCAAAAGAAATCAACTCGCAAGGGAAAAATTAAATTTGGCTAAATGCACAAGCCCATTGGATTTCAGTATAGAAATGCAAAGTGTGTGCATGAAATTATGACTACAAATGTGATACCTATATCCCAAGCAAATATAAAGCATTTATCATTGGATCCCACATTGCCTGGATACATGATCTTCTTACAGAAATGTATATAAAATGATAACAATATTATGCAATATTATAAAACGAGCTAGAAAAATTTAATTATTCCAAGTAGGTATCAAACACGTGCTCTAAGTAACGCCCGTCACCTAGCTTTCATGTTCCATCAAACATGCACCAGGGAATTACTAATGTAATTATCGGGGCGGAGTAGAGTTCCAGTGATTTTCTTGTAAACCAGGACATTTTGAATTTCTTTTCACTGGACATATTTATTAAGCTAATAGAATGTATATAAATAGTTCCACCTTTTCTACAGATCAGAACAAGAATAGATTTTTTCTAGTCATTTAAAAACCCCGGTTTAAAATATTCAGCTCCCCTCGCCCACATCCGAAACTTAAATAGTCGGTTCCTAATCCACCAAGGAAGGATGGATCAAGTTTGAAGAAATGGGTTCGATGTGCACCGGAACCTAATCAATAGATAAGTTGGTGATATAATTAGCTAATTATAAATGTTTAAGATGTCCAACTTTGCCCTTTAGTTTCCTATCCTTGATCGACCTCTTTCAATTTTAAGATTTGTAACCTAAAAATGGTACCCTCATTGAAATGTTTTATTTCATTCTCTGTTTTTCGTTTCACTCAAAGTTATTTCTGTATTACTAGTCAAACCAAAAGCAGTGGTCCTTATTGCAATAAAATTAATTTATACAGCATTTCCTTAACAAAAAATTATTAATGAAATTGACACTTCACATTTTTAGAACTGCATTTAAAAGACATACTATCCTATTCTGAGTTGAGTGGGTGGATGAGTATTAAAATTGCGCTTTTCCTGGATCGATGTGAAATTTGGTATTTTCTGGTATTGTATAAACTTGTGTATAAATCACGCCCATTTGCTAAGTGCTTTAACGAAGTTCTACCGTCTCAAAATACGCTAGCACACCAGCCTACGCATGTGTTTTCTTCTTTGAAGCGGGCAACGTAAAACCTGATCTGCATGTACATTATGTGACGTAAGATCTGGGTCCAACTCTGCTCGCTGTTGGTTGTGTCTTATCTACACTGAATACCGCAACTGAACAAGTTAACAAAACGATTACGAAAGCTTGCGACCATAAGATTGACGAGGAGCAGGATTTAAAACCTGAAGACATTTTGACTCGAATCACAAATAAGAGAAATGCGTAAGCCTGTCCTGACTGTATGAATGATTTGCACACGCAAGTGTCTAGCGGCATATTGAATAAACCTAATTAATCTTGTGTTTGAAAGAAGAGAGCTGTCATAACTTATAAAAAGCAAGACATCCGGTTATTAATATAACGTTCTGCTTTTTAAAAAATGCGCACTAACGTCTACCTTAAAATAAAATATTTGAAAATCAAGGAATGAAAGGAAAGGTACATTACAAATGCAGCTCAAAACCAGACTATTACATGATATTATCATCAACGGTGGTATGCAAAACAAAAATAACAAACAAAAAAAAAACAACAACAAAAAAAAAACTGGTCTTGAAAAATACGTAAAGGGTAATGAAAATACTATAGCGATTCACATAATATTCGTTCAGCCATGCGTATTTCACAGACAGAATGTTTCCCAATTTAGTTTTATGGCATGTATAACATGTTCAGACCCAAAATAAACACTACAAAATCAACCTAAATAGAGGATCAGCGTATTAAATAAAAACAGTTAATTCTACCCTAACACTTTAGCTGTCAAAAACGAAAATGCTGTTACGAGTATTACGGAAATTTTCTCAGTTGTGCTGTTCTCGCTGCACTAATCGCTGAAAAAGTTTCAGCGCGAGGCTTTGACAGTATCAAAATCGATGTTTCGGATCAGATGAAAAATCTAGAATTGCGTGATTTTCATTCGTTTCCAGATCGATCACAATGATTAGTGATTCAATAATGAAAGGCGATTACATATCAGAAGAAATGTTACTTCCATCTAAGGTAACGATTCCTGAGACGGTCAGTAAAATTAATAATGAAGCTGCTCAGCAACGTCTGGCTTAGCAAAGTCCAACACGATTCGGTAATTGTATATACGGCTATGAACTTCAAATACCCAGTGTGGTCATCAACGAATTTGTCTTAAACCTGAAAATAAGACATTGATGTGTCAGTTGTTTTTAATAAAAGACTACGTCTTATACAAATACTAAATAGCAAGTTAAAAAGTTAAAGCAATTAAATAAACGGAGACATTATAAAGTATGTATGTATGTATGTATGTATGTATGTATGTATGTATGTATGTATGTATGTATGTATGTATGTATGTATGTATGTATGTATGTATGTATGCTGCAACAAACATACACGAATGTGAAAACATGCTACCAAGGTCCTGTCTGAGCCAAGTTGGTACATAAACACTTCTTACGTGTCCGGTACTCAAACTAGTCGGTTTGCATCTATCAAAGTATGAAACACCGAATTGGTTTTTACGACGGTTTCGTTCTGTTAACTCAGTATATTACACACATCACAGGATTTGAATGCTTATGATTGAATTTGGGACAGCGTCAGTTTAACAGCCAAAATACAGTGGTGATTGTATTAGGAAAGAACTCATACATAACCATTCTCTCAAATTGATGAACTGCATTACTACAAAGACAATTTCCTGTCAAACCAGGGGTGGGTGGACGTCATTAAACTTTAATTAAATTAAGTGGGACTAAACAAAATTGGGTTACAATTATTCAATATACACACCAAAATGTTTTTGCAATTTTAGCTATAATTGTACAATTATTATGTTATTGAGTTTGAAAAAAATTTCAGTCTTATTTTCTTCCGTTGTCCCCACCCGGCTCTGACCGATGGGTAAGTAAACTGATTAATGTCAGTGCTCTTTTGTCTAGAAGATTTTCAGAGATGACAGATACTAGCTTCAAAACTACCAATCGACGAGGCTTGTAAGCAGGTGAGATGATTGGTATACACTGTCGTTAGGTATGGTAGCATTTCACGGACGCGGTTATTTGAGATCTCGTCGACCACTATTTTCCATTAGAGATTAATAATTGTATAGACGTTACGTACATTTTGCTTAACAATTTGTAGACACGGGTATTTATTTTTTTATTAAGTGATAGCAATGAAATTAACTGGAAGAGGACTGCGAATTATAACTATTTGTTCGGAGGGTGGTGGTGGTCCTTTTTCACGACGATGAAAAATCACCAAGTTATACTCTAATCCGAAGAGTGAGTATATATTAAAAATTACGAGTCTAACGCCTAAATCAGTTTGGTTGGCAGATCTGGTTGTTAACCAACGTGTAAGCTATCAAGAAAACTTCATGAAGGTACATTGTTTAAAACTAAATTTTTATGCTTAAAACTTTTTTTGCCAGTCACCTTGATATTTGACCAAAAATGCCAGATTTCTACCTTACTCCAAGTGCAAGCCATTCTCAAAGTTTGATCGAGGTCTATTATCTAGAACAAAAATTATTTTTGCAGATATTTTTCTTCATTCACTGACCTTTGACCCAAAATTCAAGCTTCTTCCATACCCAAAATAAAAGCTATTTACAAGATTTGGTAATTATAGGTATTTGGTTTGGTGCTTTATTGCCCAGTAACACAAGTAGGCTATTTAGTGCCGAGGCAATTGGAGTAAAGTGCCTTGACCAAGGACACACCACCAGAACTGACCCAGGTTGATCCAATGGAAGGTTTCTAATCCGCATCCTTTAGGTCACGTGTCCAGCAAGCTTGCCACTGAGCGTCAGCAACTCATGTTGCAAAGAAACCGTGATCAAATGGAAGGGTTGACTAAGATAATATGATACCTTATAGCAGTGTATAAAAAGCACAAGGTAATCGTAGGAATAAGAAAAGTTACGGAATATTAAGTCAGTAAAAAGGGTATGCATCTTAAAATCCGTTGTAACAGTTTCTGGAATGCTAATTTTGTCATAGCTGACTGCATATTATGCCAAAAACTCTGAAATGTCAATATATAAATTAAATAAAAATACATTTAGTGAATTCAATCCAACTAGGGCAAGAATACGAGTTTTCATCTTGACCATGGTTCTACTTGTCCTACACACTGAAGACACAAAGTCAAACAGGGGAAGGACAGAAAGAGGGAAAGGCCAAACTGGAGGATACATTATTTGGACGATAAGGTGGAAAACATTTGATTCCTCATAAATCATAAAATAAAGAAAAAGGCAAGTACTCGTATTATTTATTTCTGTTTTTATCAAGTATTTGCTACTTTAAAAGAATCTAGAATCTATGTAGCACCAAAAAACAATGGTTTTCATGAATCTACCGTTTTCGATTTACAATGTACACATTACAAAAGAGAACAGCAGCAAAATATTGAAGTAAAGAACATAGACATAATAAAAAATAGTGAGACCAAAGATCATAAGGTAATACCAGTAATACTATGTGTAGAAAATGGAAAAAAAGAAGAAAAATATTACTATGATATATGCCTGAGTGATCACTAAACTCGTATTTACAAAAAAGTTTTATCAAAAATATTGCACAATTGTGATAGCGGCCTATATATGCAACAAATAACACATTAAACAAAAGAAACTGGCAAGGTTTTTGTCTGGCTAAAGAAAACACTGAAGGACAAATTTACACAGGAAAACAGAGTCTAACATGACAAAGACATTGAATATTTGCATACAAAATCTTTAAAAAGGTAAAAGAGAATGTATTTACAGAATAAGTTTACATATGCAAGTATATATTTGTTTCAATTTTGTATTTTGTCACTTCAACATAATTAGTATAGTGCTTTTCCCCCAAGGACAAACCATGGTACCAGAACACTTGGTTGCAACTTTGTCATGCATTCCACTAAGCTGCTACCTCCTCCTGCCACACCTTAGGTCACATATCTTTACAATATCCCAGAGGACACATCCAACTTTACCTCATCCCCAAGGACACAACAGGCCTGCAAGATAACCCAAGGCCACATCAAGATTGTACAATATCCTCAAAGCCACACCAGACCTGTATGATATTCTGGAGGACAAATAAGGCCTGTACAATATTGCCAAAGACGCATCTGGATTGTACAATATGCTCAAGGTCACAATGGCCTGTATGATACTCCAGAGGACAAATCAGGTCTGTATGGCATCCCAGTACAACATCCAGGAGGAGACATCAGGGCTGTACAATATTCCCTAGGTCACATTGGCCTGTACAATATTCTAAAAAGCACACCAGGACTGTACTATCTTCCAGATGACACCTGTCTGATATCAGTGAGGACACTTCAGGGTTGTAAAATATCCCCAAGAAATTTAGGGGTGAGTACATCACAACTAGAAAAATGTGAATCCTGTAATCTTCTTGAATCAAACATTTGCCAATCAGCCTTAAGGAAACAAGTCATATAAAAGGAAATGATCAATACTAATAATAATAATTAATATAATAATAACAACAACAACAACGACATACTTTAAATTTTAATTAAGTGGGTTTTAAAAATTTTCTATGCATAAAGATTTTCCATCTTGATGAAATTTTTTAGCATATACTAAATATAGTATTGATTCTTTTACATTTTGGATTTTGTGGTTAAAATAAGATGAAAAAAAAGTCTGAACATAACAAAAGTACCAGACAAATACCCAAATTCTTTCACAATGTAAAATATCAAGAATAAGTATGATTAAACAAAAAAAAACAAAACAACAAAAACCCCCAGAATATCACTCATCTATATACAATGTACATGTCTTGTAATGCAGACCACACAGATTTGACTTCAACATGAATATGCAAATGCATGCAGACAACATAAATGAGATCACAAATTCAGTACATTTTGACAAAAGTATTTTTTTCATAACTAAATGTTGTGTGAATTGTTGACATTAATACACAATTGGAAATTTTACATAGCGAAATGAGAGAGGGAGAGACAGAGACAGAAAGAGAGAATGGTGAATTGGACGGTTAATAGCTGTTGAATATCATAAACTGAAACATACTTGCCATTTTGTTTATCAAAATCATTAATCTTGTTAAGTACATATCACAAAACAAGAATTCTCTACTTCCATGCTTCTTCTGCTTGCAAGCCTAATACTATTTACAACAAAAACAAACTACAATGTGATAAGAACTCCTTGAAATGCCACATTGTACCTATTCTCCCCAACTTTTTCACTGATGGATTCAATACAAGTCTGTTGCATGCAAGAGAAGTCAGTGATATATCGAGATAGATCACTGTTGTACTTCTATACAAAGAACATAATTGAATAGTACGAATACACAGAGTCGAATCTAAATAGACCTCTTTACTGCACTTTACTGCATGCAGCAGTTCATAAGAATGCAACTGATCATAGTAACTAGAAAAGCTGATTACTTAAAAAGTCTGATAGGCCTTTGCATACACACAGCATTAGTAAGTTTAATCTCAATGTACATTCCATACTCATATTACAGTCCTCATTAATCATTACCTCTTTTCATTAAAAAATAATATTCTAATTACTAAATTTAGCAGTCTAAAACACAGGCACCATTGTGCCCATGGGTACTGTGTTGGAGACCAATGTTCTATAGTATTGTCCACATACTTAGTATTCCTGATGGCTGAAGTAAATCACAGTGACCTACTCCTGAAACTGATGAAAAGAATAAATTGTGAACAATTGTTAAGTTTCAACACTATTCTTGCAATAATATCCAAGAAAGGGAGCTACCATTGACACTGATGCTACACCAACAGTGAGCTAACTTATCACTAATAGGAAGCTAACTTGTCACTAATGCTACACTGACAGGGAGCTACCTTGACACTGATGCTACACTGACAGAGTTACCTTGACATTAATGCTACAATGACAAGGAGCTACCTGACACTGATGCTAAACTGACAAGGAGCTACCTTGTCACTGAAGCTACACTGTCAGGGCGCTACCTAGACATTAATGCTACAGTGATAGGGAGGTACACTGACACTGATGCTTCTGACAACTTCTAAAACATGTCTTGCTTGCCAGATAAATGCATCAATATTTATTTAAAAACTAGATTATTCTCCATTTACATGATTCAAGGAACATATTTTTGATTATTTTTTTTTATTTTAAAAAGTAAATCAGCATGCAATTACTTTACAAATTTAAAAAAAATGTTACCTTTGTTAGAATATATCTCAAAGTTCTCATTTCAAATATAGGAATCATGCCACAACCTCTACATTAACATTTTCTCAAAGTTTCATTTTGCATTTTTATGACATGTTTTCCTCATGGTGGCTTTTAATTATTTAAAGATGTGATATACAAGTAATTGCTATAATGTCTAAAAAAAACCCCATCAAATTATACAACTTGACTTTTCAAGCATTCAACAATCTCATAATTTAAGACATTCTATTATGCTATTTTTAATCTCATAATTTTTCAAATCATTTATGTAATTTTCCAGATTTGTTGAAACAACTTTTCTTATAAAAATGAAATACTGTTTACAAACTAAGCGCCAATCAGCAGAAAAAATTTAATGTCAAGATCTCTTCCCTCTACATCTTGCACAAATTTCAATTTTGCAATTCAGCACAATTACTACTGCAAATGGAAGATGGAAGAAGCAGTAAAATTTTGAATCATTGATTCAAACAATTCCCTAGATGAAGAACAAATGCAACTGTATGTCTTATGAACAATTTAAATTTTCCAAACTAAACAGCATGGTTTGTAATAAATAACATTTGTTATTTCTCTTCTTACTTTTTTGGGGGGTAAAGAAAACATTATAAATGCAAATTCACTGAACAAAAAAAATTGGCCAATGCTGAACTTCTTTTCATCCAAGAAGAAAACTAATCTACCAACTTGAATATATTTTTGTCCCGTGTTGTCTGTGAAAGATAATTTTGTACATATAGAAATAGTCTGGATTTGTTATATTTTGGGAATTCCAATAAATTATGTTGATTTGTTTTATTTTGTGGGGATTCAAGTTATGTGGACTTGTTTTATATTTATATATATATATATATATATATATATATATATATATATATATATATATGTTGTACTTTGGGAGATTTAGTTATGTGGATTTCTTATATTTGGGAGATTCAAATAAGTATTTGTTATATTTTGGGAATTCCAATAAGTTATGAGGATTTTGTTATATTTTTGGGATTCCAATATATGGAATTTGTTGTATGCTTGGGATATGTGGATTTTGTTATATTTTGGGGATGAAGATAAGGATTTTTTATATTCTTTGGATTCGAAACTCCTTTCATCCATCAGATTGCTAAAATTCTCTAATTCAAGACTACATACAAACATTACCTCTTGAAGGCAAATGAGAAGTAGTAACTAACAACATATGAAAATCTCTACTAATAAAACTACAATTATATCAAACACTCTTTACATCTTTCTTCATGTCGAACTTGAACTGCCTTTTGTCATGGCTCCGCATAAGGGCTGGACAGTGAGGGTGGTTTTCTTGAAGATGGTGGTAATGATCCTCAGGATCCTCAGTTGAGTGACCGCAGTCCTCACACACGTACACTTTGTTTCGCCGCTCCTTGTACGCATACTTGTACTCCATACCATGCACCTTCTTTGTGTGAGACTCCAATGAACAGCGCTGAGTAAAGGACTTTTCGCAATTCGGACAGGTGTATGGCTTTACCCCTGATTAAAGAAAGGAAACAAACAAAATTAACATGTTTAATCATTTCTGAATGAGAAAATCAGGCTTCAATATAAAAGGTAGCACATACAGAAGAAAATAAACAACTTTTCAACACTTAATACTAGCAACAGAAGACGGCTATTGTTGTAAGTAAATATGTTTAAGTTGAAAACATTTTTAAATTACATGCATGATAATTTCACATTGCTGTAATAGCAAAACATTTATATTCAGTTATCTATAAACGCACACAAAAATACCTGCTAAATTTTATTTGCCTATCTAAAGTGGGATTTTTCTTTAATTTGCAAAGAGTTTTTATAAAAATAAAAAGTCAAAAAGTGTAAACTAAACTTTAAAATTTTTGTAATAGTCTAAAAATCGAATAAGAATGCATACATAAATTGTGACCAAACTCACTGCATCTAAGTCCAAAATATTTACAAAAGTATTCATATGAATCTAATCAGATTTAATATATTTCTCACAAGATACTTGTAGATAACAGTGGGCAAAGAACAACATCGTCACAATGGTGACACCACTTATCACCATAGTGATATCGTTTTGGAATGTACTTTTTTCAATTAAGATGTATATTGCCCTTTGGAGTTAGTGTTTATAATTTTTAACGTAGCTTTAACAATTTTTCAGTCATAGCGCTACGATGTCTGCAGTGTGGCAGTTTATAGGATCTAGCACTGGGGCATAATGCTGCAGACATCACATTATCCTGACACCAGACCGCCCAGTCCTAACACTAACCTCTTAATGCTGAACGTCGAGCGAGGCAGCTGTTAGTAAAATTTTTGTAAGTCTTTGGTATGACACGACAGGGGATCGAACCCACGACCTTCCAGCATCCTAGGTGGATACTCTAACTTATATTGCCCTCAGGTACATTTTTCAGACCCTATTTCCATATTTAAGCATATTAATTTTTTTTCGTTACCCTCTTTTCTGACTCTTGATCCATTTGGTAGCCTAGTGGGTTTGAAGCCCCGCAAATCATACCCAAGACTTGTAAAAATTGTACTATCTGCTGTCTAGCTTGGCGCTCACCATTAAGAGGTTAGTGTTAGGACTGGTCAGCCTGTAGTCAGTATAAAGTGAATGGGTGGGACATCACACTAAATCATGTAGTGCTAGACATCACTATAAATTGCCACACTGCATACATCATATCTATATGATTGCAAATTATTAAAGCCACCTTAAAAATCTAAATCACACAGATTCTCCCAGTCTTTCTTCCCATAATGATAAATAGATCTTCAAATTTGTAATGACTGTTGACCCTCTAGTATTATGTAATCAATGAGAAAATGCCATCAAGAATGCATCAAGAATGCCATCAAGAATGCATAGATCATCCCCCACAAAGAAATAAAACAGTATCAAGTGTTTTATATCATAAGTTTTCAACATGAATCATACAAATTGTCAGCGAAAGAACTTTTGCTATTTGATATTAAAAAAATTATAGATTACATATAGTAAGAAAATTGTTTAAGTAGTGATTTAACTGTCATCACATATCAATCAAATCTTGAAATGATATCCAAGTCATGGACCAGTTAGTATGACTGAAGACCAAAATTAAATGTCAAATTTTGGGTGCAATGTCTGTTGCCAAAATAGACAGCAAGCATGCCATAATAAAAATTAATGTCTGAATGCAAAACGCAAAATCCTTATAAGTAAACTCACTATTGCTATAATATGTTTCTTAATTACAATATAGTTTAGAGTATGTAGTACTGTTTTGTCAAATTTTGATACCGCACCAGCAATGTTTTGAATCATTACATGCATGTGTCAACAAAAATAAAAATATCATTTTCGTATGAAACATTCAGTGATTAAACATAAAACATTTAAGCATGTAAAATCTAAATTTGTAAAACATTGTCCTACAATTAGTGTAAAGGTTCCAAACTTATTTTTTGAATACAGTAATGCTGCCATTCATTGACAGATTGGTGTCATCAACTCCATGTTAATCAAACATGTATATGTATATATATATATATATATATATATATATATATATATATATATATATATATATATATATATATATATATATATGTCCTCTACATAACTGTCAACATTTGTACATAATCTTAATAACATTACCAAATCAAGACACCTCAGCCACATGCAATGGAGGCTTAAGTAAATATCATCTGCTTTGATTGATGGTTTTGTAGATTACACTTACATTTTCTTCATTAGAAATGTGCCATTAATTAAATAAAAATTTTAATTCTTAAAATCCATTGGAGCTGCAGTGGCCCCTTGTTTAAGCTGGTTGGAATCCTGACAATACTGGTTGAGTTTGATTCCCACCATCAAATCATCCCAATAGGCTACAGAACTCTCCCTTGGACAAGGCAAGATATACCCATTGCCTCCGCAGGATATAATTAAAGCATGTAAAATATCAGTCATATTATAAAGCACTCTTATGTAAAATATCAGTCATATATTATATGTGTGTGTGTGTGTGTGTGATCCTTATTTATTCCCTGCTTATTGGTCACATGACTTGAGTTGAATTTTGTATTAGAGAGTTATTGTTAGAAATACTATGTTCCGAATAACAATTTTCACTTACATAACTTTGTGTGAATCTAAAAGTCAAAGGAAAATTATATTGAACCAGTATCCATCAGGTCTCCATAATTTTAATCAGACTGCATTGTTCGGCAACCTCTGATGACAAAAATGATATTTTAAATTTGTGTTTTTGTTGGTTACAACGGCACTTAAAGAACATAATTAGCTTTATCATGCCTAGATCATGGGAACTAAATGCCTTTCCAAAGATCACCGGGGCAATCAACCTGGGCTGGTCTTGGTGGGTATCAAATCCACAACCCATGAGGTAAGTTTAATGCTCCACCATCTGAGTTGCTGCGATTCCCTAAAAAAATCATTGGGGACTGTAAATGACTGGTTTAAGTGACCTTGTAAAAATACAAATTTTGTTCTATTGATGATTATACTAGACTACTGGTTTGATGCAGAGTGGTCTCATTACAACAAGTTTGCGGGTCATTTACTTGTGGTCAGCATTCGTACAAAAAAGTTATGATTATGAATGTATGACCCACTATTATATTTTGGTCTATGTGGTCCACGTGTTGAAAATGCTGGACCACACTTGTTTAAAGCATTAAAGCTGCTTCTCTGAGAAAAAATTGCAAACTGAGACTGTATAATTAACAAACCAGTGACAAATACTGATGATAATGAAAATAGTCATATCTCACAAACTGGAATGTCTTTCAGCCATTTCCATCAAGTCAAGAAATAATATCAGATGTAGCTGTAGTAATACACACAGATCTGATGGTTTCTGGTGATTTGCCCAAAACGGAGCGAACTGCACATGTTGGACAAGTAGGATAGAAAACAGCGATTATGTTTTGTATGGAACTCTCCTTCTGCCGCCATACTGTACCATGTGAAAAACAAAATTAGTTCCGAAAAATAAGATTTCAGACTGATTGCTCACATACAACAAACTCGATGGTTGGGAAAGCCAAACGTAGAGCAGTGTAATCAAGATCACTATTTCATCACCCATCAATATTTGATTTCATCTTAAACAAATTTTCTATCTCAAGATGTGCAACTCAACCATATCACAAACATGCACGAGAACCATTCTACCATCTTCCCAAAATATGAACATTGTCCCATTTTGGAATAAAGACTGGTTGAAGGATGGTATGTTTACAACTAGAATGTATATGGAAAAGTTTACATACGCTTACATTGCTCTATTTCAATATTCAGTTACTGATACAAGCTGTGTGCAAGAAAAAAAAAACAAACAGAACATGATTTGGCCATAATTTTGCCAAGTTAAGATTTTTTTCTAATCAAAGATATGTAAGTGTATGTGTGTGTGTGTAATTATATGGTTGGAAAACCCAGTGCTATTTATATTTTGGGTTTATTCTAAAGATCTTTAATAGTAATACACCTTTAACCAAAACTAAGCACAGACTGATACATTTGTTCCTATACACAATCATTTCTCTTGATTAGGCTTCTGGGCATACAAACTTACAGATAAAGTTGTTTGCATACTCTGAGACATCCAGAAGCCATCACCTATACATCAAACTTATGGCTTAGAATTGTTCCACAATGTTGTGAATCACTACGCACCCAAAAGTACACTTCTTTTATGGATCCATGCTTGCAAGTTAACTAGTATACAATCAGATTAGGTAAAAAAGTGTTTCTGCTCGGCTGGTCCTAGCACTTTTTCCCCCATGGTGATTTAAAAAAAAAACTCTTGCAGAAATTAATTATTGCATTAAAATGAGACAGTTTTGCCTAGTTCTTTAAAATGCTTATAGATATTTATCATTATATTCTATACATGTTAAAAAAATAAATTGAAAAAAACCTACCTGCCTACCCTAAATGTAAAATCCGCTTAGTAAGTAGCAAGAATACTGACCATTTTATTCTGATTGGTTGTTTTTTTTTTCTTGCTTTTATTTCTTCAGTTTGCATCTAGCCACTCTGCACTATAACACAAATTCAAACAATGCACATGCAATGGCCTGGAGCAGTGGAGAGATGTTTATCCATAAAACAAGAAAGGGATGGTGGCTGTTGTAAAGCACTGTAAAGTAGACCCAACCTTTGGTAAGATTTTGACTAAATATGTTGGTGACATATCTATTATGTGCTTTATCCTCCTTTTTTATACCAAAGTCTTGTGTATATGCTGCTGGCACAATTTCTTGGAGATGCTTGATATCAATACTAGATTGACAATAACCATTTTTAATGTACAAATGTAATGTCATGTGTAAACAAGTAATCAGTACTGGATTAAGGCCTGGTTGAAACTGAAAATATGGTAACTCCCCTTACAAAATGTGAATAAGAAATCAAAATACATGCAGATCAAAATGGTCATATACAATTCATTAATTTCATCAACACCCAATTCAAATATTTTTCTGGTGCCACTATTGGGCTGGCGCCTTACGCATTTGCTTAGTGTGCTTAATGGGTAATCTGGCCCTGCAAGTAATTAGAAGTAATCTCTAGTAAAATATGAAATAAAATAAAATATGTGTGCAATTTAAATTTTTAACGTAGCTTTAACAATTACCAAGTTATATCGCCACAATGTCTGCAGTGTGACAGTTTATAGTGGGGTGGGGTATCATGCTGCAGTGGGGTATCATGCTGCAGACATGTGGCATGATGTCCCACCCTGTCACATTATCCTGACACAAGGCTGACCAGTCCTAACGGTAACCTCTCAATGCTGAGTGCCAAGCGAAGCAGCTGTTAGTACCATTTTTAAAGTATTTGGTATGACTCAGCCTGGGTATAAAAGCCATGACCTCCCGCATCTGAAGCGGACGCACTACCTGCTGGGCCAAAATAAAAAAATAATTAAATACATCTATAGTTTATGATATAAATTTATTAAAGTGCATAATGTTGGGATACAGGTTACTTTATCATTATGAAAATGTAATAGTTCAAAATTAAAAAAGTTTATTGATTTAATATCTGGGTGTATTTTTATTCTTCAAGGTTACATTGCACTCCTGAAGCAGGCATTGCTGGCCTTTGAGGCAGGACTTGCCTACAAACACAGAAGCAAACATGTTCATGAAGGGGCATCTCAGTATCTACTACCACTCACAGCATCATATAGACAGCTTTCAAAAGATGAACTCATCAAAAAGCATAAATCATGCTTTTAAAATCCTTGAATTTTTACGGTGTACCATATTTTAAGCCAACATATTCCTCTGAAGGAAGTGATCTTCTGATTTCAGAAACCGCAGAGAATGGAAGAACTTTATGGCTGTATCTGCCTAGCAGATGCCAAATATGTGTGACAAAACGCCCAATATGCAATATGTTTGTATGTTCTGAAAATAAATAAGAGTTCTTTCATAAATCTTGCTAAATTATACTTTTAGTGCTTAGGGTGAATTACTTCTAATCTTTACGTTTAAAAAATTATTAATCTTCATTGAATATATATAGATTTGATACAAGACATACATGTAAAATGACCCATACTATTATAAAATTGTTCTATTTATTTCAGTTACATTGTGTTTTCGAGGGTTCATTAAAGCTAGTTGATAAGCAAAAAAGTTTGTCATGATTACAACATCACAGTAATTATGATTTTTAACAAACCTGGTATTCCTTTCTCCAAACAAGCAGTTGAAGTCACATATGCACAATCTAGACTATATAATGTAAAATAAGTTAATATATCAGACTAAAAAAAAGAGATAAAGAAAGGTTAAAGTCTTTAAAAGAGAAAGCTAAATTTTGTTCTAAAATAACTGCAGTGTTCTCATAAGTTCAAGACAATCATAGCTTGAACATCATAATGTAATACATTCCTCTGCAAAAATTTTGCCTCTATGAGTTGTATGCTGAAAAAAAGTATGAAAATCTTGTACATAGTTTGTTTTGTAAATTGTGTCCCAAACATTGTCACATATGTAGGAAAATCTTGATTAAATATAGCAACAGGAATATTGAAGAAAGTTGTACAAGAACAAAACAATTACTCTTGTATTGGCTCATTATCATCCATAGGTATTCATACAGGGATACTTCCAGCACATGTCTGTTTAGGCAGTTTGCAATGAACTTTCATGGAGGGTTATACATGTCAGGTCACCCTTCTTTTTCTCAATTACCTCCACCTCTCCACCGGATAAGCACACAATTACAGAGTTCTTCATTTGGCAATATCCACAATCACGCCTGTAAGTAATGTGCACAACATAATTTTGACCATTCATGAACATTCAAAAATCACTTTTAACTTTTTAAGCATTGAAAAGGAAAGATGCAGATTATATGCATGTTCATTTTGCAAAAGGAATAAAGTTTCATTACGTTGCCTTTCAAATTTTAGAGTAAACATTATCTAGTTAATGTGAATTGTATTTAATAGGTTAATATTCATTGGAACTTAAAGATAAATTTTGAGCTATTTCAGTGTTTTTATTTGACATTTATTAGCATAGTTCTGTATTCCGAATGGGCTTTTATTCATTATTTGAAAAAGAATAAAGTACTTTACTGTGAAAAAGGAGTAAATGTAGCTGAATTAAAAAATAATGAACAAAAACTATGTGATTACATTGTACACATTGTCATTATTTCCACTAAATTTACAAAATCTACACGTGGTTTCCACTGCTTGTAATTTTTTTTAAAACTTTGCTGCTTAATGTCGAAAAAAATTATTTAGCAAGATATAAACACCAGAATACAGATTTACAAGCATCTACTTTGATAACGTTCACTATCGGTATATTTTAAAACTTTCAAGCAATTAAACGAGGATTATCGAAATTTTAGTCCACCAAAACTTTTAGAGTTGAAAAAGTTCCAGTTTTGTAACCTGCCGCTGCGTGTTGCTCAATTTTTATATGAAATGCGTGTTATAAATCGGTACAAACCATTGTGTGTTCTCCAGTCGTCCTTCTTCACACAGCAAAATATCCTCATTCGATGAACCCGACGCCGTGTCGTCACTACCCTCTTCATTGTTAAATGTTCAAAAGTGGCTCAAACTGATACGGTAAAATGTTCACGCTTACAGTGAAGTCTGTGAAATCGTTCTCCATGATGCAAAAAGGGAAAAGAAATTCTCTGAATCACGAAAGAAATCTTCGTTAAAAGCTCGGCGGGATGGTAGATATAGATTCTATGATGTCACTACCGGCCACGTGATAACGTATGTAATTATGGTGGCACTCACCAGTTATTATGTACTTTTGAGAGAGTGACGTATGTAAGGTGAAGTTGTTTGCATTTTAAACATGCACAGTGGAGAGAATGTTGGCATACCTATATACTACTTTCATGTAATGTGGATGAAATTTCTTTGGATATTGTACTTTTGAAAATTTTAAATGATCTTAGAAGAACACTGCTAACTAAAATGACTGCTCCATTATGCTCCAAAAATCAACCTAAATTTGTCTAAAGTACACTATTCTTGGCTGCTATTAAATATGGAAAATGAATTTTGCCAAACTAGATAATACCAGCTTCTAAAAGTGCAATGACTGAATTACCAAATACATAAAATGTAAAAAAAGACCAAAAGTTATCGGTTCCTTTTCTCACAATTTACCTCTGAAGTTCGAGAAGTGAAAATGAGCATTATTTTTTGAAAGATGCACATCTGGAGTAAGGCCAAGCTGTGTACTCTCTAACCCATATTACACCCATCAATCATACATCAAAATAAAGGGAATTAAAGGTTCTTTGAACAATACCTAAGATATACAAAGTCTCTTTTAAATAACCAGTATAACTAGTGAGGAAACCCGGGGAAACTTTTTCTTTAAAATTTTAACCCTATGCTAAATACGAAACTGTAGAGCGCCACCTATCTCTGAAGCCACTTTCGGGGATAACCTAAATATTGTCTTGTTGTAGTAGCCAAAGGGCCAGAGAATAGTGTTCGGGAATAAGAAAAAATAGAATTTTCCAGACAGGTAATCAAATAATAAAAAACCAATATGTACGTTCCCTATTCCTTTAAGAAGAGTAATAAGAGGACGAGAGTAAAATACTACACGAAACAGTTTTTTTTTAAATACCGTGTTACGCAATTAATCTTCATAAAAACCCACCTTTACACTTAGAATATGATAACTGGCACATGCACTACGTGCACAAACCAGTATAATTTAAATATAAAATATATTTATATTAACGTCTGTGAGAATAATAAAATTAAGTACAGTACATTCGGCAAAATGGTATTCTCGCTCTTACGCTGAATAGTACATAATCCATCAAATTAACATAGCCAGTTTAACCAGAAAAGTAGGCCACGATTACCTTTTTATTGGCACTAAGTCATAAATGTGGATCTACACATTAGATATCATAACCACACATGTGATGAATTTTGGCAGGGGTGGGGGCTGGTTTTACGCAGAGGAAAAAATTATATCCATCTGAACAAAAGCAAACAACAACAAAATGTAATAAAAAAAATTGGAGACAAAAGGAAACAGTCTGGGAAGAAAATCCCAGCACACATCCACCCATCCACCGAAATAAAATGGTCGGTCTCTAAGGGAACTGAGTTACATGTAAATGCAAAAATTGTTAATATTAAAAGCATGAAAGATACACTTTTACCTACATTAGTGTTCTGCACAATATTCGCCAGGTGTACATCAATGTATATACCTTTGTTCTCAATCAGAAAATACAAAACCTGTCTTTATAAAATCAACATATCATTTTTAGTGCTCAACCAAACCCAAAAAAGTACAAGTGAAACGAAAAAAAAAAATCAAAAGATTCAGTGTTATGAGAGTGACAGCTATCTTAAGTTAACACGCCCAGAAAACATTGAAATATGCGGTTCATAAAACTTCTGGCATGAGTGTGTGAAAAATAAATGGATTACAGTTTCTTTCAAAACAACCGTTATATATGATGCATCAACTTCATAATCAGTGTACCGAATAAGAAATGTTTAACAGAATTTTATTTACTGAATTTTTACCAAAAATTTCACACAATAAAACACCCCCTATCTCAACAACAAAGGTTTCGATATTTTCCCCACAATTGTTATTAAGGCCCTGTAAAATTTATGACCACATATATTTCAAAATCATCCGTTTGAGGAATCTTTTTAAGTAACCACGATAATTAAAATTGACGAAGCATGATTTTTATTTAGTGGTGTCGGTTACACCACGTGCACAGACGATGTAAGTGATAAAGGAGCATTGTTATCTTTATTAATAATATTTTTGTAGCAATAATCAAAAACTGATGCTTTAAAATTGATAAAGACCGTCTTTGTATACCTTAAGAATTTTCCAGCGATGTATTTTTAAATAAAAGATTATGAATTTGAATGCTAATTTGTTGCACATTTAACACACAAAAGTGTCTCCAACAAAGACATAAATTTCCGTAATTGCTATGAACTTTATATCCCTTTCGTTATCCATGTGCCTCCATAAAGACTTTCGCACTTTCAAAATTCTGAAACACTATATTCTGAATCTTTACACAATGTTCTCACTAAAAGATGTCAAAATGATGCATGGTAACTTTTTAATTAAGTATCATATATCATGAACTTAAACAGAGATTAAAGAATACAGCTGAAAAACACATATCAGATGTAAAATACTTTACCATTAAAAACATTCCACATTATGTTCCTATCTCAGTTTAGGGCAGAAACGTACATCCTTTAATTTACAATGAAGATCAATATAAAAAGGGGTTATATATATATATATATATATATATATATATATATATATATATATATATATATATATAGAGAGAGAGAGAGAGAGAGAGAGAGAGAGAGAGAGAGAGAGAGAGAGAGAGAGAGAGAGAGAGAGAGAGAGAGAGAGAGAGTCTATCTGTAATAAAAACTATGATCAAAGTTTGTGTGTGTGAGATCGTGGATGCGCACGCCGGCTCACGACTTTACTTTAAGTTTCAAATCATACACGTATACATAGATTATTTGGTTAAATATCATTGAAGCTACGAGAAACGCATTTATTATTTAATCCATGCTATGACCAGGTGTCATGGAACCAACCACTACCATCATCACTTTGAAATCATCCGGTTGACAAGGATTCTCCTGTAAATATGCCTAAAATGTAGGATCTTTTCTTCAAAATGAAAACTCCGTAGTCAAATAGGAGCCATAATTTGGGCACCGTCAATAATGAAGATCAGAAAATCGATCTTGACCAGTCTTCTTAATCATCACCATAACAAGCGTCGTTTTCTTTTTTCGTTATCAACAGAGCCTTTCAAAAGTTATCAGATGGAAGCGAAATATTGTGGTGCAAGGCTTAGAGCAAACATGGGTCACAACTCTTTTAAATTATGGTAGGAAACTGGTGAAAATCGAAATCGACTAGTTCTTAGTCTTAGCTAAACAAAAGAAAAAGAAACATATCAACTAAGACTTAGAACTTTAATTTGTCAAAATTATTTTAAATTTCACGTCGATTTGCGCGTTCATTCTTCAATTTAAAAATGTTCCGCTGAAACCAGTCAAGCGTTTCTGGAAGGCATAAATTTCCATTATGTATTACAAGCTTAATCACGGGCAGCACGTGCAACGTAATCAGATGCTACCTAAGTGCTTTTAGTATATTCGACAGGTAGACGATATCTGTATTTTAACAAAATGGTTTTCTTTTCACAATCGATAAAAATGAGATCGCATATGTTCTTACACCTTGTTTACTTATGTCACGATTAGCGTGATACATACGACTACGTTCATATAACAATCCTTATTGTTTAATTTTGACAGGTAAGAAAGCAAACATGCATACTGTGAATAGGTCCATAAAATACAAGCATAAATCCGTTTAATTGCTTAAAAAAGTAACACCTTTTCATACATGTGATGTGATGTGCTTTGATTTTTAACGCAGCTTTAATAATTTTTCAGTTATATAGCTACGATGTCTGCAGTGTGGCAGTTTATAGTGTTTTCTAGCACTGGGGCATCATGCCACAGACATGTAGCATGATGTCCCACACAGTCATCCTGACACCAGGCTGACAAGTCTTAACAATAACCTCTGAATGCAGTCTCAGCTTAAAGAACGGACGGAGGCAGCTGTAAGTACCATTTTTGTAAGTCTTTGGAATGACTCGACCGGGGATCGAACCCACGACCACCCGCATCCGAGGCGGACGCTCTAACCACTAGGCCACTGAAGTGTGTGTATGTATGTATGTATGTATGTATGTATGTATGTATGTATGTATGTATGTATGTATGTATGTTGTTGTTGTTTTTGTTGTTTTTGGGCTTAACGCCATTTTTCAGCACACGATAGGCTATTCATGGCGGCCAGTATTAATGGTGGAGGAAGAAACCGGGAAATCACCGGAAAGAACCACCGACCCACGAGAAGCTACTGGCAAGCTTTCTCACATATCTACATTAGCCGAATCTTAGACTCGAACACACGCAGACAGAGGTGAGATGGCAGTGATCCGTAACGGACAGCGCTTTAGACCACTCGGCCACTCGGGGCCCCTGTATGTATGTATGTATGTATGTATGTATGTATGTATGTATGTATGTATGTATGTATGTATGTATGTATGTATATATATATATATATATATATATATATATATATATATATATATATATATATATATATATATATATATATATATGCAATAAACTGACGACAAACAGTTTATTGCATCTATCTCAATCAGTCCCTGACACGTGATCCCTTGCTGTATCCAGTGCGCTATACTCTATGCAGTCATTTGGTCAAAAATCATTTCTGTTTACAGTTAAGTAACGTCCTACATGATTTTAGCAATTTACAATAATCGGTCGTTTGTGTTTTGGTGGGTGTGTGTGTGTGTGTGTGTGAGAGAGAGAGAGAGAGAGAGAGAGAGAGAGAGAGAGAGAGAGAGAGAGAGAGAGAGAGAGAGAGAGAGAGAGAGAGAGAGAGAGAGAGAGAGAGAGAGAGAGAGAGAGAGAGAGAGAGAGAGAGAGAGAGAGAGAGAGAGAGAGATTTGTATTGTTAATGTAACTTAAACAAGTTTTCAGTCCTATCGATACAACGTCATTGTGGCAGTTTATAGAGATATTTTGCACTGGGGCATCATGCCGCAGACATGTAGCATGATGTCCCACCCTGTCACATTATCCAGACACAAGGAGGACCAGTCCTAACACAAACCTCTTAATGATGAGTGCCTAGCTAGGCAGTTGTTAGTACCATTTTTATAAGTCTTTGGTATGACTCGACCGGAGTTTGACCCAGCGACCTCCCGCATCCGAGGCGGACTCAAACCGCTAGGCCACCGCAGCGGTCGCAAAGAGGTGGGTAAAGACAGACAACTTACAGGACCGACGGAGGCTGAGAGATTGGTATAGGCAGACAGCTTACAGAACGGACGGAGACAGACACACTCACTGTAGGGACGGAGGCAGACTCACTGTAGAGAGAGAGAGAGAGAGAGAGAGAGAGAGAGAGAGAGAGAGAGAGAGAGAGAGAGAGAGAGAGAGAGAGAGAGAGAGAGAGATGGGTAGAGGTAGACTCATCTTACATAACGGACGTAGACAGACTCTCTAGAGGGACGGAGGCAGAGAGAGAGAAGGGTGCAGGCAGACTCAGCTTACTGAACGGATGAAGGCAGACTCACTCACTGGACGGACGGAGACACGAGAGATGGGTGGAGGTAGACCCAACATACATGACGGACGGAGGCAGAGTGGGTGGAGGCATACCGGTAATATATGCACCGTGATTGCAGTCATTTTGTCAAAACAGACATTTCTGTTTAAAGTTATGCAACGTCCTACATGACTTTAGTAATTTACAATAATGGGTCATTTGTTTTTGTTTTTCTTTATTTTTCAATATATCTGCCACTCGAAGGAACAACATTTGCTTTATATACAGCCCTTCGGGCCCTGGGTGGCCGAGTGTTTAAAGCGCTCGTCTTCACCACTGACATCTCATCTATCTCCGTGGGTTCGATTATCGGGCTCGGCCAATGTGGGTATGTGAGAAAGCTTGTCATTAGCTTCCCTTGGGTCAGCGGTTCATATTGGGGTTTTCCCTGGTTCTTCCTCCACCAGCTATGACCATCAAGTATAGAATACCATGCGCTAAAAAATGGCGTTAAACCAATAACAATATCATATGCAGCCTCAACTTATTCAATACCATTATTTTAAAGAGCATGTAACTCAATTCTCAACCTCTTTCCAGTTATTTCATTTTTACCTCGTATTACCGCGTCGTAGTAAAAGATTCGATTTTTGGAGTACAGATCCCAATGAGGTAATATACCTAACTGCCAACTTACAAGTCATCAAAATAAAATTCAAACTAATGAACAGACGTCTAAACAGAAATATAAAAAAAAATTAAAAAAATGAAAATATCAAGTCACGAAGAGTATGAAAAATTGCTTATACCCGTATGTATTCTCGTGTGCCTCTTCAAATCAAACGTATCATTGAAGCCCTTGCCACAAAATGTACACAGGTACCGCTTGGCGGCGCTGTGGCATTTCAGATGACGATTCAGTAAACGCTGCAATGCAAACTCCTTCTTGCAGAACGAGCATATAAACTTTCCATTTGTATTAGTGGCACTTCCATCTGGAAAATTTAGAACAACTTTAATTAGCATATCAGTATCATGATTCTATTTTTTTTTCAAATGTTAACCCAATAACAATGCCATTTTCATGCCCTAACGAGATGCAATTTTCAGATGCGATATAAGTGAGCATACAAAGAAAATAGTTTCTCCTTGTGAAAAAATACTCTCAATCGAGAGACCCGTGCAATAAGTAAAGTATGTGCAATTTAGGAACTTCTGCGTCCATATGTTTGGCATATAAATTTTGACACATCACGCCTATTTCAAAATCTAGAACACTTTTAAACAACCCGACCGCACGTTTTCTTGAGAAATATGGATCTGTTTTAAAGGTGTGCCTTTACACTGCACCAAAGCCATTTATTTACAGAACAGCGCAAATGATCACAATCTCGTATAAGAAATACTGACACGCAATTAATGCAGAAAAAATGCCATTCTGAACGAACAAGTATTCATCAACGTCTTGGTACTATTTCAATTTTCAAATGTTATTAAGCTGTTTTTGTACGATTTTCACTGCCAATATACTGAGCGACACAGTGTAATACGTCTAATGCATTTTAAATTTAAGAAAAGAAAAAAAACGAAAAGAACAAAGCAAACACGGTCACATGAGGTGAAATAATGAATGTACACCAACGTCCATTTTTTTCCTCGTAACACTTCTAGCTCATTTCAAAAGCAGTATCATCCTAACTGCTATAGTAGGTCAGTATAGTAGTTCGAAGCTGGCAAAATAATATTTAACCACCACTAAGAACAGGCAATCTATCTGTGTTAGTTGCTTAAACTTCAAAAATGTGTACGAGTCTCATAACATTTAAATCCATATTGGAATGAACCCTAAAGCATATAGTTGTAACGCTTAGGTAACTTGTCATCACCATTAGTGACCACTAAAGTTTAAATATACAAACAGAAATGCATCAAGACACGTGTTCCTGTTCTCTCCGAGTTGTTTAATCGAAGTTTAGAAAGTAACCAAAAAAAAAAGAACTGCTCTAATGGCAGCTGATTAAATATTTTTAATTTTTGCCCATTGTCTTAATGTAATCTGGTTACAGCTGATTATTATCGTAAGTCATATGGCAAAAAAGCAAAATAAAAAGACATAATGTCCAATGCAGAATCAAACTCTAATTGATTTCTCAAACAGCTATGTAAATTTCGGACTAATGCATTTTGTATCAATCTGAAACGTCAAATAAAAACCTTACAAAATTAGATGTATGTTGGTTATTTGTCTCGTTAACAAACACCCCAAATGAGAGAAGGACCAGGTTGCTCTACACAGAAATACTGACTCGTTAAATGTCACCTTTGTCGATAATGTGATTCATTTGTTAGCAACAGGTTGCAAGTACAGTTGTTTTCCATCTGCAAAAATGTATTCTTAAGGTCAATCAGACGGTAGGGACTGGTCAGGATAAACACATTGGTACCGGGAGATAAGAATCAATGGTTGACCCGGGCAGACTTCAAACCCGGTCTTATGCTGTAACGGTAATTGGAAACACGACTGGCTCACTCAGTTTCTGGCAATAGAGACCCGGTCATGTGTCGTCTGCTTGATAATCGAGTCAAGCATCCGTTCCAGAAGAACTAAGGCACATACGGCAGAAAAACCTGAGTGGGAGTTCTTTTCAGATCAAATTGGCGGGAAAACAATTCATTTTCTGGGTGACAAGAAAATAACTAGGGTTGACCTAGCCATAACGGAAATGACTCCTTTACATCATCTAGCTTGTGCCCCATGTCAAGTCACGTGCCAGACGAAGAAACATGGTAACAAAACAGATTATAGTATCCTAAATTAAACTAGACAGGTAGAGTGGCATTCTGTATTTTTGAAAAAGAGCTGAATCGCATACGGATTCCCAAGTCTCTGTAAAAATGTCGCTTTGACCAACATTATTGTACGGGTGTCACTGAACCATACTGACTTATAAATGTTTTCTTCACTCCCGTAAAGTTGACATTTCGATTCATTTATTTCAAGTTTGCGTTTAGGGTTGCTACCTAAAATACGGAACCCATTTGAACCCTTAAGAACGGACAGTTTGCCACACTACTTCTTACAAGTGAATTAGGAACAGTTATTTAAAATATTTAACAGGTGGCAAGAATGTTTCTTTTCCACTTGAGTCATTACACATTTTTGTTTTGCGGATTTAACTTCAAATGTGCGCAGCAGAAACCAAACAGTCACTAATTATAATTGCTAGTAGTAACTATTATATTATGGTAAATACAAACGGGTAAATGTATTTTATCAAGTTATTCATCAGTGAGATCGATGGCGATTATTTGGAGCCCCAATAGTCTTTCAACATGTGTGTTCGCCATTTTATGAAGACATTTATGCACGTTCTCTGATGAACATTCCTAGTGGTTATTTTATTAACAGGTTTCAGATATTTTGGAACTTTTTTTAAGTGAAGATTGAAAAACTAATAATCGTAGTTTGTTCAAGGGGTAGTTTATATACTACATAACAGCAATTGCTCGAGTGTAATATATGTACTACTAGAAGGTAATCTAGGTATTTCTAGAATGTAATATTTGTAAAACTAGAATGCAGTCTAGGTACTACTAAAATGTAATATTTGTAAAACTTTAGTGTAATCTAGGTGCTACTAGAATGTAATATTTGTAAAACTAGAATGCAGTTTAGGTACTACTAGAATGAAATATTTGTAAAACTAGAATGCAATCTAGTAATGACTATATTATAATATAAAATGGATACTACTCAAATATAATCTAGGTACTACTAAAATACGTGTGTGTTTGTGTGTGTGTGTTTTTTGAATTTTTAGTGTAGCTTTAGCAATTTTAGTCCTATCACTACGACGTCTGCAAAGTGGCAGTTTATAGCGATGTCTAGCGCTGCGGCATCATATTCCATCCAGTAAAATTATCCCGACCAGTATTACACATTTGAATGCTGAGTGCCAAGCAATGCAGTTGTTAGTACCATTTTTAGAAGCCTTTGGTACGACTTGGCCAGGGTTCAAATCCGCGACATTTCGCATCCAAGGCGGACGCTCAAACCACACGTGTCACAGCTGTCTACAAGAATGTAATGTAGGTACTACTAGAATGTTATCTAGGTAATACTAAATAATTAGAATCAATTGTGTAATGTCTGCTGTGCTGATTTGATTTTTGTGTATTTTTTTATTTTATTTTATTTTAACGGCACTTTTTAAGCACGTTATTATCTATATCAGGAGAAATTCGGACCACCTCATTTGCCGAAGTATACAAAGAGGCTGTTGACCAGGACTGGGCTGAGAGGTCAATAAACCCTTTCGACTTTAGATTACGAGTTCTACCTTCTACGAACATTTCCACCGTGGCTTCCTGTTCTAATTTGAATGCATATGGCCAAAATACATGGTGTAATGACCAAAGTGGGAACATAACCTTATTGATCAAATGGTAAGAATATAGTGTTTACTCACCTGTATTTGGGGTGGTAACTTCAGAAGGTTTCGGTGGTTTGAAAGTAGGGTTTTTGATTCCATAACCACCATTTACAAGTTCTACATTAGTACTGCCTTGATTCTAAAATAAAAGATAAGTCATGTAATAGGTAAATGAGATTTTCCGTACTCGTTTCAAACTTCTGCATTAATTTAATACGGAACAGTTGTACAAGGGTTTCATTTATTTATAATTTTTAAACCAGTAATTTTTTAAGTACTCGAATACTTAACATTTCCCTTTCGAATAAATCCTTACTTTATCTTTTCACCTCTTGGTATGTACCATCAATTACGTTTCCATTAAATGGTTTTCTTATAGCATTTGAACACTTCAACCTCAGAGACTCAAAGCATTTTCATAAAACAAACATTTTAAAGAATGACCAATTAGCTTTAAATAATTTGAATGTTACTAGGCAACTCAAATTTCAACACACGAAACGTTCCTTAACATTCCCTTTCAATGTCTTAACAGTTTTGTATTTAAACAAGACACTCACCAACCGTAAAAGGGAAAATAATCTTTAAAAACAAAAAAAGCTGATGAAAAGTTTTACCTTAAGCATGTACAAAAGAGCTGCCAACGGTACTTTTTCTGTCTTCATGGTGCTAAATGGATCCACTGGATCTGGTTGCTGTGCGGTATTTTGAAGAAGGGATGTTCCTAGCGGTTGCCTAGAGAATGATGTCATCCGAGCCTCATGTTTTACTATCTGATCAGACTCTCTCATAAGCTCTAGTGGTAATTGTGCCACATTAGGTTGATTTTCACTGTCAAGTCGCGAAATCTTCGGTGTTCTTGGCATGTTCATATTTAACACTGAAGTCAGTGGACTTGATTTGTTTCTTATATTTGTCAAGGTCCTCTCGCTACATATGGGGGATAAGTCGTTTCTTAATTTCTCTTCATTCGAATTTTGAATTTTTCGAGCTGAAGAGCTATCTAATTTTAACTTCTTGTGTCGATCAATCTGCTTGAGTGCTTCATTCGTTATTTTACCACACACAATAGAGTCTCTCATTTTATGATTTTCAACATCAGCCTCTGACATATGACTAGCTTGCGAAAAAATGTTTCCAGTTAGTGATAGTTCCGGTTCCGAACTTTGACTAGATTCACTCACTTGCGCAATTACATGCGATTGTGCATGCAGACCACTAGATACTGGCGCTGAGAGAGGCCGTGGAAAACTGTCGCGAAGAAAAGGTGGAGAACGAACATCGTCCTTACAAGAATCTTCCAAGGAGATATTAGTTTGATCCAGCCTATTTTGAAACGTCTCAGATTGTCCAAAATCCATTTGCATCTTCTGAAGGCTGCCAACGGTATGGTATATCCCATAGCCTTGAAGTCCTGTATAGTTAAGATTATATTGACTAGAAAGTGCGTGCGACAAAGTGTTAGATCTGCAGACGACACTATTAGTTTCAGGTGAAATAGGTTCGTATTCGCTTTGCCTTCTCTGTTGCCGAGGTGTCTGATTATGTTCGGACTGTGTTCTTGGGATGGGGGATGAAGAGTTAAAATTTGATTGTGGTAACATGTTGAAATTAAATGGCATAGCTTTTAATCTATCAGGTGTTCCAAACGTTGATAAACTGGTCGTGTGCGAATACGATTGTTCATTTTGTGGCAGAAATGGCCGACCTGAAAACAACTGAAATGAAGGAAGAGCTAGTTTTCCCCTTTCGGGTACTGGTAATTTGTTGCCCATCACGAAATGGTGGATGGCCCAAGTTTCTTTAACTGCATTGAGACGACTAGCCATAATCTCAGGGAAATATTCTGTTTCTTGCTGAATTTCAGATGGTCTGGGAAAACTAACGTCAGAGGGCTGCTGCTCACAAAATGTCTCCTCTCGTATCTCTAGCTTTGGCACATATGATTCGGGTACTGGAGACTTGTTGCGACTCGGTGATTTCTGATCTGAATCTATACAATTACTCGAAGGTTGATGCTGGGAAGTCTCCTCTGATAAATTTTTATAATTCGAGTCTTTTCTGTGACAAGCAGGATACATATTCAATTCAGGAGAAGCAATACCATTCTCGGTAATGCTTTCGAAGTTTTCAGTTTCCTTCCGTTTGTCACTATGAAAGCTGTCCAATATTTTTTCCTTTTTGAGATGTTGAACTAGACATCCAGATTCGGGTCGTATTCTACCTGTATCGTCCGATGGAAGAGCGTATGGTCTAAATATTTTAAACTGGGTTGGTGGGATATTTTCTTTCCCTCTCAAAAGTGGTATAGTCATCTGCTTTGACTTTGAAGTCGAACATGCCAAATTATTGTGATCACCGCATGCCTTTGACTCGCCAAGAACCGATCTTGTATTTTCCTTGTGCGTTTTTAATAAGTTTGGTGCACTGGAAGACCTTTGTTGTTCCACATCATCCGAAGACAAATTGTCGTTCTGCTCACTACCATCGGTTTCTGGAGACAGCTCAAGTGTAGACCCAGTTATTTTTATATCTCTTTTACGATTCAAAATTTGTGTAATTTTATTATTTTCAATGTCATCCGTCGAAGAAGATTCTTCAACCTCTGGGAATTTTTCAATTTCAGGTGATTCTTTAACTTCAATGAGGACTTCTTCCACCAAAGGTCGTGCCATGACATTATCAGCATAGTTGTCAGATGCATACTTCTGACGGTGCAAAGGTGGCGAGTACGCGTTTGCTGCAAGATTCGCCAATGACATCGATATTTCTGGAGCGGAGGAGAGAGTCCGCACGGACGATTGAATAAGTTTAGTTGTTGATTCTCTTTGAAATGCAGAGTCACCCGTTGTTTTCTTCGTCTGAATAAGATTGTTCTCGGTTTCTTCAGCTGGCTTGTCATCTCCATTCGAAACTTCTGCGGAAGCTGAAAAACGAAGATAAAGCACATGAAATTGATGAATGACAATCACTCCCTCTCACACTCACCGATTCCTATGGAAAATCCATTTTGTTAACCTGTGTCCCCTCTTAGCACTACAGTGCATTTACTTAAGCTATTCTCGAATTGTTCTTCTCACATGAATTTTAGTAGCAGTTTTACAAGTTGCTTTGGTAATCACTGATTATGTTTTTCGACAGCTTTTCTTGTTTCACTCCAATTTATTTGTGTGTGTGTGTATGTGAGAGAGAGAGAGAGAGAGAGAGAGAGAGAGAGAGAGAGAGAGAGAGAGAGAGAGAGAGAGAGAGAGAGAGAGAGAGAATTTCAGCTAACAAGCTGATAACGTTATCTACAACTAGATCGAAGGCGTTAAGAAAAGTTTTTTTTCTGCTATTATGTTATCAAGTGTCCACTGATCACAATCTCTTACAAACAATGTACCGCACGCGCCAGCCACATTCCATAAACAAAAACAATTACCATCTTCGCCTTATCAAAACAATGCGTCTTTTTTTGTCTTTATCTTTCGTGGTATGCTAATTATTTTCCCAATAATACGCCCTAATATGCTTTTGTTGAGGATATCCTAACAGTAACAAATAAGCCCACAGTTGAAATTGGTTACAACGGAAAGTATGCAATGCATTATAAAATGAACAGAGCGGAGAGGAGTGTGGTCAGCTTCTGTCGATAAACAAGGGAATAGATTTTATTGTCTTCAAATTCCAGCGGTATATATTTCATCTTCTCGACAATATCCCGCCAAATGAGGTTGACGAAGCTGATGAACCGTATCTAAGGCTTTAGTCTCAAAGTGTAATTTATCTAGTGTCGCAGTAGTTTTTAACGGAAATGTGGCCATATTTTTGAGGTTTTATCTTCCCAAATCGCCATGCCGCTCGTCACGAAATAAAAGACATTCCAATATCGTCACCTGGATCCTCGCAGGTCGCCCATCTCAGTGCCAGAGCGAAAAAGTTATCAAAACCAAACAGGAAATACAAAATGACATATTAAATGGTCAAAATACTGAGGTTGGATTTAATAAAAATTATACCTCTTGTTCTTTTATTTTTTTCATGGGCAGAGTATGGTAGTTCGCCTTTTTGAATATCATATTACCCCCAATTTGGCCATCATGTTTTATTTTTTAAATTTTATTATTGACCATAAAAGGTGTTTTCTTCTTTTATTGTTAATCTTATAGATTTCGTTTATTTCATAAAACAATGACATAATCAGCAACACTTATTTATTCTAAAGGCTGTTGTCTCTAAACTTACCCTACAAATAGAGAGGAAGATATGTACCGAGGAGAAATAAATCGGGATTTCTGATAGCCCAGGTACCAATTTAAATGAAGCAAAACAGGAATTCTACTTTACATCCAAAACTGTCTTTACAGTTGTCTGGTACTAAATGGGTTAACTTAAATTTCACTCAGCTGTCTATTTTGACGCGATAGGTTTCAGACAACCATCAATCAGTGTACATCTTCCGGTACTGGAACTAATTTTCGCTAGGTAAAGAATGCTCAGCTGAAACCTAAATAAACAGTTGGCATTTTAAATCAAACCGAAATTTCTGTACAAATTGTCTTTATTGTGAAAATTAAGCTTATTAGCTGTCAGGCATATAGGTTATAGGCAACAGCATTTAATTCTCCATCCGGGTTAATTCCCTTAAGCGTCATTTTTAAGAACGATTCTTTTGCGAGGTATACATAATTACCAGCCAGTGTAAAAATAAGGTCAGAAAAGATAAGACCCCTCCCTCATCAAATCTAACCCACACATTATAAAAATCATTTTTTTCCGATAACTATGGGTTTCACATTCTAACCAAACGAAAACGTGCATGACTTTCATATTCAATGTGACTTAAAATTCATGTAAACGTACGAACTCTTCCAAAGTAGAAATAAAATAAAGATACAAAACTCTGCATTTGAAGTTAACAAAATAAATTATGTATCCCACACCGACCCCTGTTTTCTATACATCTACCGCAAGATTCGAGCTTTTTTAGTAGGTCCTTGAGCGTAATGATTGCCCAACAGGAAAATGAAAAATGTATAGGGAAATTAGCCGTGACGTCATAGGCATGATCACGTGACATGGGTGGTTCCCTAGTCTGGTTGGCAGAAAAACCATAGGCTTAATCTACATTCAAATCACTAGGAACAATGAAATTATTGCAGTAATCATTGATCAGGATAGGTTTTCCTACTAAGACAAAGCACTTCAAAGACAATACACCAACCCACATTAAATAACAGTTTCCATGATGGAACCACGATAAGTTGTATGGTTTTGTCGTTGATAATGAGTAAAACAACATTAACCAATTCTCTCTTCAGCTGCTTATGCACAATCTTTCATCAACAAAGAAATGTAAAGTTCAATGATAAACCTGACAACATGCATCTCCTTTTTCTACATCATGGTTTATGATGATGGCGAGAAATGGATAGCTATTACATAGTAAGGAAACTAGGCTAGCCAAAATTTGATGAAAATTTATGCAAGTGGCATTTCATTGATACAACATTCATACTGTAAAATATTTTATTTATACCACATGCATATGCACATATTTGCCCTTTTAACGGAAGGCATAGACAGTTTGCATGTTGTTTCTCAGTGTGTAGAGCAAGGTAAATACAACTTGCATGCATACATTTCATTTTTATGCCCAAGTGTATACATATTTTAAAGTTAAAGTTTCCATATTTCTCATGTAAAGACTCGTTTTCTGAGAGAGAGAGAGAGAGAGAGAGAGAGAGAGAGAGAGAGAGAGAGAGAGAGAGAGAGAGAGAGATAGCCCTACCCCAACCCGCCGTCCATTGGACGTTTTATTAACAAGGAAAATTATCTGTTAATTCCCTCGCATATACTTTTTCAGCACAAAAGTTTTGGCTGCCGAATTTCGCAAGGGAAATTATTTCAAACAATTTCATCCGGAAAACACTCCTCGTTTAGCTAAGCCAATCAAAATTAACATCCTCAAACAGCCTAAATTTTAAAAATTCCCATAGAAGTCCGAAAAATTCAGTCATGCCCCCAAACAGAGCACATTTTATCCTTCGCTGGCAGCAACTTATTGACCATACGTCAAATATAACTGGGGCCCCGAGTGGCCGAGTGGTCTAAAGCGCTGTCCGTTACGGATCACTGCCATCTCACCTCTGTCTGCATGGGTTCGAGTCTAGGATTCGGCTAATGTAGATATGTGAGAAAGCTTGCCAGTAGCTTCTCGTGGGTCGGTGGTTCTTTCCGGTGATTTCCCGGTTTCTTCCTCCACCATTAATACTGGCCGCCATGAATAGCCTATCGTGTGCTGAAAAATGGCGTTAAGCCCAACAAACAAACAAACAAACATCAAATATAACTTACGTGTCACGCTGACCACGAAAAAATGTGCTGAGAGAGCTTCTACAAAATAATTTTCAGCCGTCACTCTCCGCAAAACTCCTGCAACTTGTACTTACGACCAAAGTTATATGCATCTAATTTAAACGGTGTACGAGTTGGAGGGTAATACAGACGTACAAACACACATACGCAGGTAATCAAGTACGGACAAAATATCACAATATCCAAGCGCTTTTTTTAAAGCTTAGGGACCAAAAGTTTAATTTTTGTTTTATAAAATGCAATAAGTTTTGAAACTTCTAGCAAAACAAAATATCCAACAAAATATTTTAATACTGAACTAACGAGGCAACTCCTCAATCTACCTAAGTCATTATCTACATCAATGCACCCTGAAAGTATTTTTTTTTGTTGTTGTTGCAAGGTTTAACGCCATTTTTTTTTTTTTAGCACAAAATAAGCTACACATGGCTGATAGTATAAATGGTGGAGGAAGAACCCGGGAAAACCACGGAAGGAACCACCGTCTCACGATAAACCGCTGGCAAGCTTTCTCACATAAACACCTTGGCCGAACTCGAGACTCGAACCCACGCAGAAAGAGGAGAGGCGGTAGTGATCCGTAACGTTGAGCGCTTTAGACCACTCGGGGCCCCAGGTATTTTTGTGCACTTCAGCTACTTTGTTAAAGATATACTGAACATGGAACAATGATAGTTCTGCGGGACGTAGTTTGTGATTAGTTGCTTTAGTAGTTTGCTAACTGAACTATGTTAATTATCCTCGTGGTAAACTTTCCAAGGAATTACATTTAACACCGGAAATACGTCCTTTTATGGTATGGATGGATGAGGAATGCACATCATTTTCTAAGCAGTTATTTATACAACGGCTAACTAATCGATATCTTCCCATAACATTTTAGTTGTGATTTGTGATTTTTTTGCAGGGTTGGAGGTTATAAATTCTTCAATTACACCTTTTTGCTTAGACAGTGATATAAGACAGGTGCAATGTGGGTTAAAAAAAATGATTCTTTTATATCTCCTATTTCTGGGTATTTTTCCTCCGCACAGGATGTGTCACTTTACTTGACACCGGAAATAAGTTGGTACCCTTACTGTAGGCTATTAATTTCTTACCGACAATAAAATGACTGATTAGTCTGATCGGAAATAAGTTTGTATCCTTATATGTTATTTATTTCTCACCTGGTTAGGGTTTACAAGACTCGGGATGAGTCAGGCACTTTATATATATATATATATATATATATATATATATATATATATATATATATATATATATATATATATATATATATATATATAAACTTATTCCCGTCAGACTAACTGCAACTATTTCCTTTTCCTTGGCCATTAATTTTATGAGTAAGTAATGGTCTATTATTAAGCTATCAATCCCGCTACTCTATTTCCAAATTAGAGACTCTGCTTGGTCCGTACGATTAAATAAGATTATACAACTGTCATTAACGGTGCGGGGGGGGGTGAAGCTACAGTACTAGAAAGAGTATGTTGATTTGAATTCTACGATAGACATCTTTAAGCATCGTATCATTTACACAATATAACTGTCCATTAACTTAGCCCTAAGAATGTGTTAGGTTCGCTGATGCCCGCGGCAGGAGACCTTTTTTTTTTTTAAAATACTTTTCTAAAATGTTCCCAAGGGTAACAAATAGCACAATGACCCGCTATCCAAATCATTCAAAGATTTCATTCAGATTTTTATCACTTGCTATTGGTGAAATCTCTGGACAATTCTGAATGCAAAAAGCTAGAGTCTATCGAGGAAGATAGATGTTATCCCCAGGGTAGACATCCCTAAAAGCATTCATAGGATCCCATAAATTCCCATTAAAGCTGTATTAAAAGTAATGAAGAAAGGAAAATTAATCCTTATCAGGATTGGAAAATTAAAAGTATAATAGGCTTAAATCAAATCTAATGGAATCCAAGAGGCAATAAAAATGATAAATGTGGAATCTCTTAAGATATGAAGATTAGTTTTTTGTGGCAAAATTACTGACGAACTTAGTTTTAAAAAAGAAAGTGAAAAGAGATAAATTACTGCACTGTTTGTTTTTTTTAAATAAAAATATTCTATTTTCTTTACCAAGATAATTATAAACAAGTTTTTGCTGTAATTTGCTATATAATTTAGCTTAATTTAACCCAGTGGCCACATGTACCAACAACTTATAAATGTAGAGAATAATGTTAATTACGATCTGTATAAATAGTCAAAGGATATGAATTATTCGTCTCTACTTCCGTGAGAACAGAAAGACATTTAATTTCTTTCTGAAGTCTCGGTCTGTTTAACGCTAACTCGCATCACAAAGTCCTTCTGCGTCTAACAGACTTGCTATTAAAAAAAACTTTCAATATATGCATATATGAATGAATCAACAAAAGCGAAACACAATAGAAAGAACATTTTTACATCTATCGATACATAAACAGTTTTCCTAGTCCCACGATCTCATACACTCCCTCTTCAACCTTCCGTTTTCATGCAACACAGGTTTGATAGATCTGTACACGATACTAAGCTAAATTAGAAAGAAAAAAGTCATCTTTTGGTAGTGTTTAATTTCCACTTATTTTACAAATTTCCAGCTGAAAAAATGTGGATATCGTGGGAACATTCTACCGATAAAGGAGTCCGGCATAGTAAAAAAAATATTGCCAGACTTCTTGCTTATTATGTTACTTCAACACCGTCTATTAGCTTCTCTTTGATGTATTTTCTTCCTTTAAGGACAACAATACATTTCAAGTTGAATCTAAAATATATGATTATTGATAGGGTGAGAATTTGCAAAGTTAATCCAAATCCGACGCAAATAGGTAACTTAAGTGCTCACGGAAGTATAGGCTCGCACAAAATTCCCGCCGTTGAATCTACTCCGTCCTTGAACCAATCTGTCTTTGGAGCAAAAAAGACCAATATTAGTTTACTATACTTTCAGGAATATTTCCACTGAATCTTTTGTAACAGCATCACCACTGAATCTGAACCTTTATATTTACCTTCTTGCTACACCATGCTGATGAAGTAATTCATTTTCAAATAATTTAACGGTTTTTCGCCCCCATATGGTTTCTTTGTTGGAATCAGTACGGTAAGGGAATGTGTGGAAGTCCTCGTAGAATGAAATGGCAGCCGTATTATGTAAGACAGGGCCAGGCAAAGCCTGTGGGGGGGCACAATAGAAACCCTTTGTGTTATTGGCAGTTGCTGGAAACTCGCACATTTGCTTTTCTATTTATTGTTAGTTTAAATAACGGAAATTTAAGGAAACCATTGTAGAGGATAAAAAGGAGAGGTGTTGATATGGTGTTAAGATTGGGTAGGAAACCAGCGTTAGAATTGGACCATGGTACCATTTAACTAGAGGCAAATTTCAGTATGGTGGTATAAATGCGAAAATTAGTAATGCTGTCGTCGCGAAAACGGGACAAGACCGCAAATTGGTTTTCTACAGCGAGCGCATTTTCATGTAAAAAAAAAAATAGAAGATATGACAAACTGGTTGCTTCTCTCACCACCACCCTACCCCTGCATTTTACTTCTTTAATGTTAGGCTGAATATATAGCAAATAAACACGAATTGATTTAGACATACATACAAATCAAATTAAATAAACTATATTGTTTAGGTTTAATAAGCTACGAGGAACTAAATTGGCAAAAAGGGAAGAAATAAACTACCTTCCTCACACTGTATAATTACAAAAGCATCATATCTCAGTAACTATTCAATCAAAAACGATTCGTAAAACACATCATTCCCATCCCATTTTGCAGGTACATTGACAATAACCGGCAAATTGGTTGGATTGAAACATTTATTAAATTCCCAATATGGTTTTACATTTGTAACAAATTTCAGCTGCCTTGACCGTGTGGTGCCTGCAATAATCGCGCAAATACGAGTTAACAAAAAATGCAAAGTTTACAATGTCTAAGTTGTAAAAATGCAAAAATAATCATTCGCTCATTCAAATGGCACGAAAACCAGGGCGTGACAAATTTCATTTTACTGCACTGCCCGATTTTTGCATAATCGTGCTGACGTGCTATCTGGAGGAGGCAAACGGACAGACGAACGGAGATTTGATCAACATACCTGGTGTGGATAATACGAGAGAATTTCTGTAAAATCTGACGACTTTTCTATCCTACAAATATTTATATCATGCGCCTCCTACCGTAACGCCCTATTCCTGATATTCCCATTATAGTTATTCAGCATCACCCCGCGCGGCGTATTTTCAATTACAGAATTATATCGGTATTTCGTAACGGAGCTCTGAACTGGCATTTACCACTTGTCGGCTGAACTGTTTGCACAGCTATCGATTTTCCAGCTTGGTCGATCGGCTGACTCCGATTAAGACACGCGTACATGTACTATGATGCTAAAGATAAAACTTTCACTAAACGCAGTTTCAGGCGACTGTCTGAAGGTGCATGTGTTGTATAAGAATGAGATAGGATTGTTGTTGGGCTTAACGCCATTTTTCAGCACACGATAGGCTATTCATGGCGGCAGGTATTAATGGTGGAGAAAGAAACTGGGAACTCACCGGAAAGAACCACCGACCCACGAGAAGCTACTGGCAAGCTTTCTATCATATCCACATTCGCCGAATCCTAGACTCGAACCCATGCAGACAGAGGTGAGATGGCAGTGAATGAGATAGGAAGATAAGGATATAAATAAAACAAGACGCAGAAACTTTAGGCTGTCTATTGTCGCTAGATATACATCTATTTTAAAATAAACATGTGCCGGCACTAACATTCCGATATGTGGTACTGCTTGCAGTGGAGGTGCACACTAAATTTATTCGTTGTCATAGCAACTATGAGTTTATCTTGGTCCGCTTATACTCAACACCACAAAGGAAGCATGATATTTAGCTATGGTACATTTAACAATAAAAAGGTTTCAAAACTTTTTGATGCTAGCAAAATCTATGTTAAAAATGATTAACTCTCATGGAAAGAGTTAATGTATGTTTCATGTTGCATGATTCATAATACGAATTTACGCATGTTTGCGCATGTTGGCTGGTGAGCCCTCAAACAATTTTTAAGCTAGAGGTTTGGTGACAAATAGTGCATTACCGTTTTGTCCTCGCATTCAAGTACAATACTCTGCCTCCGAAGCGGGAAATGATAGGATCAAACGGGAAGTGTAGGTAGACTATAGTGTTCTGTTTGTAATCATATCCGGCATATTCGTACGGAGAAGGACTTAATCCTCTATCCTCGAAAATCAAACGTCTACATTGGGGGGGGGGTGAACTGCAGTACCCTTTATTCATATGCTTGCCACCATATCAACCACCCGCAGCCAGACTTTAGCAATCGGATCTCCTCGTGTGTGCAGCCGAAATAAATACTCTGTTGAAAATGACGATAGACTTTCGTGTTTAGATAGAATTTCTTACTTTCCACACGAGTTATAATTATTTATAAGGACTTAACGATGAAACTCGACCATTTTCCTTCCTTGAGAATATATACCCAGATGCGTTCATACAAAATGCGGAGAAAGATCCATGACCCTATTACGATATAGAAAAGATTATCGATGTTGTTTATTGTTATAATAAATGACTTAGATTATTGATGTTCATTGTGGTAATAAATTACTTAAGAATGATTATGATGGTCATTGTTGTAATACATGACTTAGGATTTATAAGATATTTTATTTTCGTGTCAATTTGAAAATGGATGATAAAGACAGTAGGACAGCTCAACAGCTATATCGATGAGATTCCAAGTCTATAAAGTGTTGGCACCGAAAATATTTCGCACAGTCTGAAGATTTTAAGAAGAATCTAGATTTATTACACACAGAAGTTAGCATAACCGAATATGATACAACAGCAAATTACAAATGCACTGCAAAGCAATAATAAACTTTTACAAAACCAGGGCTCCCTAACCGTCATTCACTACTACATAAAGGAGCGCGGATTCGTTATTGTTCAGTAAAAGTCGCGTGCTATTAACATTTACATCTTTTGTTTGTTTCTCCGTCTAAAAGAACATCTGTAAACGGATCGTATTTTGAATAAATAAATGGAAATGTACATGTGTTTTAAATCTTACCATTTCCCTTTCGTCCTCAAAAATGGGTCCAAAAACACAAAAATATATACAACTAAACTCTGCAGATGATAATGTGTTATAATTTAGGGGGAAAAAAGAGGGTAATCAACGCTTTTTTGTTTTTCTTAAAACATTTATAGACTGGATGTAATTTTAAAAAAAACTAGCTAAAGTCAAGCACGGGCGATTTGAAATGGATCAACGTATAAAAATGTCATAGCAGACTTTCGTCTATTTGAAATCCAGAATATTAGTGGTGCATTAGGACAGAGGTACCAAAGTTTCATTCCATCTTATGAGATTATTTAATATCTAAAAAATGACACTGCGGCAGACTAAGATGTCAGTAAGTTTTTAGTATGACTCGGCCGGGGTTCGAACCCGCGACCTCCCGCATCCGACACGGACGCTCTAGGCTATCGGAAAGGTTTAATTGTAAAACGTAAAGTCTATAATTAATAAAATTAATTATATCATTTCAGGTATCACCAGCCATACCAGTATATGACTTATTTATATTACAAAATCTGAAGATTTTGTTTCTGTATAAGATATGAAGAAAAACTTGCTAAAATAATTCATAATTTCTATAACACTAGGTTTTTTTTAATTAAGATCTTTATCTCACGAAAAACCTTTTTAGCTAATAGCTGGCATTAATAAATGGTGATACACTACATAAAGAAGTAGGTTTATTTTTCGTTGATTCTCTCACGTGAAAAAAATGTTCCCCATTTAGTTTACCTTTTATGAATAAATGTTTTTCGTGCAGCAAACCATCCACCAAATTAAATATCACATTTGATATGTAACGGCTATCCTCAGGATCCCACTTAAGGTGAATTCTCTTTAATTTATGATTGATAGACTGAATGTAGACGTTACTCGATACAGTGTTATTCCTGCTAAAGGCATTTAATTTTCAGCAATTGAATACTCGCATTTTGTTAAGACGTGAAATCAAGTTAAGCAACAGCTGCGACAGACCCGTGGGCACATGCCCTTTGACGGATTCACCCTCTTCACTTCACGTTAGTATGAAAGACCGCACTGCACGTGTTACGGGAATTTTGAGCGAATCAGGTGTCACAAAGTGACAGAATATACTGGCAAGTTGAGGTAAGGAAGTTTTTGACAGAAATACCTCGGAGGCTAACCACGAAACTGTTAATGATAAAAGACAGTATATAATGAAAATTGCAAATCAAATCGCGATTGTCGTGTTTGACAAATTTCTTGCAAAAACAGTAGGGAATATCTGGCGGCAACGTTTCAATTTTGGAGGACAAGCACTGTACACTTCAACATATTCTAAACCTCGTAACTAATTGAACGTTCCTATAATTAACTTTTTCTCCTTCCATCAACTAGTACATTAAGTTTGTCGCGCACATTAGTAAATTCGTGCTGCCATGTCAACAAAAATCAAACATCAAAATTATGTAGCTACTAAATAAGACTGTACGGACAACACGTGAATTTGTGTGTTAAGTGGCAATGAGTGGGAATTGCCAGGAAGGTTACATTAATTCTCGTAATAAATATTTATTACCTTCAATAAGAGTAAAATTTAGCTATGTTTCGTCTTGCTTCCCACTCACTTTCATTGTTTCGTTTTCTTCTAGTTTCAACCTGAAGACAACTTCAAACTTCATATGATTTGGATTATTGTTGATCTTATCTCAACTATTCGTACTAAATTATTAAATACGAATTATATACCAAATAGCTACAAAAGGGAGGGATTTTAAGAAAAACTTAAAATTACACAGTACGTGCAATTTTGGTGTTTGAGCATAGTTAACATCACATCAGCTACAGCCACAATATCGTAATATCGGGTATAATCTAGCAAATAACACGTAAAACTGCTGCTTTAGTTATAAACAGAATAACCTGTGTTATCTGTAATTAAAGTCTGGAAGGGAAAAAATAACTTGAATTATGCAAATCACATAAAACATGATGCAATTCCCTAGTCTATTCAGTTTTATAGTAGTACCAATCTAAATTATATTTATAGCTTTTAAAAAAAAAAAGCCGAACCTTTCCGCTCCGGGGTATATTAAGACTGTAAAACTCTCAGGCCTTTGGTAACTGGCAAGTTTCACTATAGCAATTAAAATAACTCACCACTATCCCGAAACACCCCAAGACCGATTCGAGGGTTGAAACCCCTGCTACAGAAACGTAGGAATATCTACACTTTTTATTTTAAAAAGTCACTACCCGCCTCTCCCAAACCTGTGACTCAGACTGCTTTTCTGAATAAAACCATACGTACGAACGTAATGTCGGACGGCAAATCGTACATCTCTCGCAATAGACTTGAAACCTAGGAATAAGAACTTAGGTTGAAAACGCGCACAAATGTTAGAATTTCCACTCCCCTCCCCACACAGCGTGACTGATGGAGGTGGGGCCGCAGTGGCATTTTTAAAGCACAAATCTAATTCTATGTATTTTTTTTAAATAGTGGTAATTTCAGGCGTTTCGATTGTCGCATAAACACGTTTAAAGATACAAACTTCAATTTTTTAAGATACGAATGAGGGTGCTCCAAATATATGGACGACGTCCTCGCAAATTTTTAGCGAATCCCAGAACAGAGATATGGCCAATGGATTCAATCTCAAACTAATAAGTACGTATCCGTGTATTGGAGTTTTGTTGTCACGTAACCACAATGATGGCTATTTGGCCATTATTATATCTAGATACATACTGGAGGGAGGGAGGGAGGGAGGGAGAGAGAGAGAGAGAGAGAGAGAGAGAGAGAGAGAGAGAGAGAGAGAGAGAGAGAGAGAGAGAGAGAGAGAGAGAGAGAGAGAGAGAGAGAATCATTGATTTATTTCCGAAAACAAAAAAAATTGCTCATGTGTAAAAAGTAGGTTTACAATGAAAGTAATGAAATATGTCGTCTAGTACTATTACTGGCGATATCAGTTTCGCTTCAAGAATCGTGATTTGTGTAAACTTACATAATATCACCGTGCCAGGTACAGCTAATACGGACATAACAAGGAATGTTCGAAGTTGGTAATGTTACATCTTTAACCATTGAGTAAATATTTAACAAATTAAACCCATGTAGAATACTAAGAAAACAAGTTACTTTAGTGACGTTACCCGGACAACCGAGGTAAAATAAAGTTCATATAATGTATCTTCTAAAGCACGCCGGATAACCTTCAATAGTCTTGCCATAAATATTCTGCGATTCCAATATTCAAAACCAGCGACCACAAAATGGCGATATTTCTTATGGTAATTCCGTCATAAACAGATCACTCGCGCAAACAAAATTGCTGAAAACACGCGTGTCAAGTGTCGCTTATCTGGTAGTTTATTCGCCGTTGATTTATATCCCCCTCCTTACTTTGTAGAGGAGAACTTTCCAGGTAAATCAATAGGTGGTGAGACAAAGATCCAAAGTAAAGAAATAAAAAGTAACAGTTTGTAGAAAAGTATGGTTTGAATTAATCTATATAGATTAGGCGTGCACCTGTCGCACTCACGTAGAAAGTAATAGGGCCTAACAGATAAAACAGGCAAATACCCTAACTCGTTGAGTATACAAAATATAAATAAACAAAATAGGCATTTATATGGTTTCATGGCAGTTCAGTATAACGGGAAACTATTTCAACATAAATAACAAAGGATATTTATATTAACTTGAAATTAGTACGTGCTATATAGCAACAATCAAAATATACATGAATTGTTTATTCAGATGTTATTGATAATAATAATAATAATAATAATAATAATAATAATAATAATAATAATAATAATAATAATAATAATTGGACAAACACATACGAGCCCAGTATATGCACCTCAGTCTACATTCACAAAATATTTGGAAACTCAAAAGTCGCACTTGATGATGCAATATTATGATTATGTCAACTTTCTCCCTAGTTTTATCAGATTTATGCGGTAAACTTGTAGCGAACAATTTCCCATGTGGTGAGGAGCCGGATAGAGAACAGTTATTCCAATGTTCATACATTGTTTCTATGTATAATGAGTCACTGACCCCCAAAATTACTTTTCTGACACCAAGTGCGATCTTATCTATCAACAAATTGAGGAGATACATATTGTACAAAAGAAAGCAAGGACTTATCAGATGTATCAGAAATCTGATACAGCGACTTTCGTCCTAACATAGGATTCACTGACCTGTGTTTTCGTTATCTTCCGTAGCTGTACAACAACACATTTCCCCGTCCCCAGGGCTGCAGCAATCGTTGCAAGGGTTGTCGGGACTATGGGGGACCTCGAGACTTCGCCTTATAAGAAATGTTCTCGGCATAGTCTACTTCGCATCAATCTGTTGAGGAACATGTGAAAATGTCATTCTTCTTCTAGCTACACTTTTGGGATTCAAGGCTGTTTGTAATGAGCGCCTTTCACTGAAAGAACGCAGTGCGCATGCTTAAGATTTAGTGCACCATTCAAATCGCAGAGGCTTTGTTGATATTACAGCAATATGGAGAGGCTCTACAAGGGACTTAGATGGGTTGCTCTTCTCGTTACGCATAACATAAAGAATAAAAAAATAAAATCGTATACTACATTGTAATTAAAATCGAATTAAAGCAGGAAATATACCTTAAAATGTCGTATGCGACATATCAGCTAATTATGCAAGAGTTTTTATTTAATTGCACAAAAGCTGTAGCTTTCTGTTAGTTATCCCACATTTTTTTCTCGTCCCCGCAAGTCATTTAGCGGTTTACTACGGCTCACATCACACGCTGAATGATAAGGGCGAGAAAACCGTTGCACAGGCAGTATCGCGAACAGTTCACCGTTTGTAAGAAAGTGTAACAATTTCCAGATCCACGTGATTTTGAATCTGTTTGCTTTCCGAGTTAAAATTGTTTAACTAGCAATTTGCTCGATCTCGATCACACGTGGATAATGTGGGAAATGAGACCACGCCTAAAACAAACAACGTTCGCACAAGATAAAGATGATGGAGACTGATGTAATTATTTGTTTTGAGAAGAACTAATTATTTATGAAAATTAACGTTAGGGACAGTTCTTTTGAATGCATGATTATGCAGAGTGACATTCATACAGACAGGGGATTCTATTGTCGATTCGATATATCACATCGTGAAGGTCCTAAATTTAGCCAATGTAAATGAGGTTGAGAATCTAACGTTATTGCAGAAGAATGGTGTTTGTAATATTGCTACTTACGTGTGAATTCTTCAACGTGAAATAGGACAGAAAATGATCACTCATTCTAATGTATCCTTTAACTGGATAGTTATCTGAATAAATAAAATGTCAGACTTAGGCGACCAATTAAATATGAAAACTGCAATTCGAGAACAGACCAAAATACAGCTTTGAAAATTTATGCTTGCACGATTGTATCACTAAATTATAAAATCATCAGAACGGACAGACTCGTGGCCAGAGACGAGCAAAGTTCTACAGCGAGGTAGTGAAGTTTAAACAGACGCTTTAAAAATTGAATGCGCCTTTGGTTAAAACACAAAGATGCATGTACTGTGTGGCGAGACCATTTGATGTCTCGAATCCACATAGCTAACAATCAGAAAATATTAAAATACCTTCATCCTTGTAGTAAGCATGCGCTAAAAAAATGGTATTGACTCGAAGATGTGTGCATGATCTCGAACTTAAATACGGCCGTTAATTTATGATCAAAGATTTTGGCGGGACATTCAAGATTCTATTACGTTATCTCTCGATGCGCCTAAAAATTAGAATATTTTCTTTCTATGCTGGTATTTAAACACCAGTCTAAAGCAAACCTCTTAAGGTGTATATGCTAACACTTCTGATTTAATAATAAACGACATTATTTTCTTTTCCCATGTAAACAGCGAGAAGCCAACATCTGTTACGACTGCTGCGTTTTCTCATTGACAGTTGAGTCACCATGCATCACTCTGCACAATGGAAGCAAATGTAAAAGAACTAGAAAAATCAATATTTTCAAAACTCGACATTGTATTTAAATCCCGCGCGTACAATTATTTAGATCAATTAGATGTGTCATGGACAATACATGTCCACATGTAACATTGATAAGCTAGAAGCATTTTTCTTCACTGCACGGAATTTTCGTCAGATATTATTCTGCCAAAGCTACTTTAGCAGAAGGAAAATATAGCTTGAAGAATAATTGGAGCTTTAGCAAGTCTACTTGCTCAGGAAAACTGGATTAAATAATACAGCTATGAGCCCAGGTGAAAATAAAGTTTCGTTTCAAAGTTGATGTAGCATTTTGTAAACTAAACATAAGCATTCACGTGCCAAGATCTGTATTTAATTTTAATTTGATACATTAACCAATATGATACACGCCTGATAATCAATATGGTACAAGTCTAATATATATATATATATATATATATATATATATATATATATATATATATATATATATATATATATATATATATATATATATATATATACGGTAGCTTGTAAAAGCAACATGGTACAAGCTTGTATAATCGACATGGTACAAGCCTTTATAAATAATAGGGTGCAAGCCAAGCAATCAATATGGTTAAAACGTGTATAATCAATACGGTAAACGCATCTATAATTAATTAATAAGGTACGCGCCGGTCAAATCAATATGGTACAAGCCTGTGCAATCAATATGGTATAATACCGTATAATCAATACGCCACACAGCTGGCAAGGAATATGGCAAACGCCTGTATAATCAACATTGTAGACGCAAGTCTGGTAATCAGTGTGGTACACCCTTTCATATTGTACATATCTGACAATTTTCTCGCAGGTTATACTATTAAAAAGATGAGATGAATTTCTGAGTATAAGGTGGAGAATCAAACCATTGTACCAGAAATGATATCTTCTGTTTATTTTACACTTTCATTAAAAATAACAGCAAAACTGCCGAGACCTCCAATAAATCAGACCTTGATTTGAGTGCGGTTCTTATGGAGAACATTTCCCGATTTTTCAAACATGCTCTTAAATGTTTTAAAATTGTATACAAAACATAACATGCCAATCCTGGCACAAATTTTTTATTCTGCTCTTCATACCCAGAAATTCCTCTCAAAAAACCTAGTGGCATACCCAGGAGTTAGGTGCGAGAAGATTGCAACCCGTCCATGAAGGCAAAGGTACTCGTCGGCTTCCTACAGAATTTTCGCCACTTGGAATCAGACTAAAGCAAAAAGTACGTCGCTTCTCTCCTCAATGTCTCTTTATTTACGTGTTCCTGATCGTAATCTCATAGTTTATTATACATCGAAACATAAATTATTCAGATTTAGACAAAATTTCAAATTAAAATAAATATATTGGAGATTTAAAAAAGAAAACACAAAAAGAACGCATCTCATATTTTTAATACTGTTCATGACATTTTTCACACGTTTGTGAAATAATCTTATAGAATAATATGTGGGAAAAGAAGATGATAATGAAGAAGACAAGGAAAAAACGAAAAAGAAACGATGATGATTTTTAACACTGTTCTTGTCAGTTTTCTAACTTTTCGTGAAATAATATTAAATAATATTATAGAATAATACTAAAAAGTGAAGATGATGAAGAAGACAAAGAAAGAAAAAGAAACGATGACAAAGGACAATATATGTGATGATGCCATTTATAAAAATACGACTATTATGAAATGGTGTTGACTCTTTCAACTCATTTCAGATATGACTGAACGACTATTATGAAATGGTGTTGATTCTTTCAACTCACTTCAGATATGACTGTAATCTAAAAGCTAACAAAATTCTAAATCATGACTTTTATTCTCTCTCTCTCTCTCTCTCTCATCTCTCATCTCTCATCTCTCTCTCTCTCTCTCTCTCTCTCTCTCTCTCTCTCTCTCTCTCTCTCTCTCTCTCTCTCTCTCTCTCTCTCTCTCTCTCTCTCAATACCAAACTCATTTGTCTTCTGCGACTGGACTTCCATTTCAGTGTCAAATCCAACAGGACCACACGACATCATAAACGTCATGTGCGACAGGTTGATGGGCTGAACACGACAAAAACACGCGCTGTTCGTTTGAAGCTTGACGTTTTTCCGTTATCTGATAAACATAAGTACACAAAAATCTTTTCATTCCCTCATATATCTTTACGTTCCTCGACGTTGAAAAATGCCAGTGACAGGGATGATTTATTTAATAGACGCTGTATGTTTTGAAAGGAAGGTAACAAAAATGTTACTCTTTTGTTTTTATACATGTTACCGTCATATAAAAAACCCAAGATAATAATGCAGTATGGAAACTTCTAGTCCGAGTTTCCTCTGACACTTCCCACCTCATGTCAGATATTGTGACGTTAATGTTGTGGTGTGGGGTCAGAACACCTTGGTCATCTAAAAGCTGGAGTTCGCCATGGATGCGTAGGATAGGCCAATAAATCAGCTCCTCCGCCGTGACGATATTGATTTCGGTTTCGTCCATCAGTATCAATTCAGAATTGGTAGGTTCATTTATCGGACTAGGAATAAGGTAGCGGCTTATGAAACGGTAATGCAAACTTAAACGACTTTACATCAAACTCTACCTGCAAAAAATTAATAGGAAATATTTTTCTTTCTTCCCAGATATTGCGAGTATAAAATTCGTTATATCTTTAATTTGTTGACAGACGAGACAAACAATAGCGTTGAGGAAATTTGACAAGTTACTCGTCATTTTCATTGCTAATCACATGGCAAAGCAAATCTTGCAGCCTACATGTGCATGAACAGAGGTCCAATAGCCACGTAATACCAAATCCGGTGACCTAAGTGGTTAGAGCATCCGCCTCTGATGCGGGAGGTGGCAAGTTCGAACCCTGTCCGAGTCATGCCAACTACTTATTGTAAAAATGGTACTAACAGCTCCCACGCTCGGGCCTCAGCATTAGGAGGTCAGTGTTGAGACTGGTCGGCCTGGTGTCAGGATAATGTGACTGGGTGAGACATTATGTCTGCGGCATGATGCCCACATTGCTAGAAATAACTACAAACTGCAACGCTGCATACATCTTAGTGATATGACTGAAATGTTGTTAAAGCTATGTTAAAAATACAAATAACATACATTTATTCATGTTAAAATAAAAAATATTCCTTGAAGATGTAATGTTTACAGCACCTAAATATACACATAAAACAAGAGAGAGAGAGAGAGAGAGAGAGAGAGAGAGAGAGAGAGAGAGAGAGAGAGAGAGAGAGAGAGAGAGAGACTGAGAGAGAGAGAGAGAGAGAGAGAGAGGGACGGAGGGAGGGAGAAAACAAACAAATAAACAAACAAAAACAGAAATGACACAGTTCTCATCATATCCATTCCTAGCGCGACGCTAAGACACCTATCATTTTTGCAGCAACATGTTCGAAACTAGATTCATCACGTTGAGAGTAAATGTCAAAAATATCTTATTAGCACGTAAATTGTATGTTAGGGTCGGACCATTTATATTTTCTGGGAGGAGGGGGCTGGAGTTTGTTGCGGAAAGAAATCATGCCATAATATTGGTTGAAATCAATTGTTTTAAGGTAAAAGAAAAAGAATTATATCGGATCCGAAGTTAATCCCATTCCTACCCAAATCTACCAAGACCACCAACGAAAGTTAAATGGTCAACTTCCTTGGTTTCAGCTTGGAAATATGCAATCACGAGCTTCAACTGCATAGTACATGTAGCCATTGTAAATAAACCAACCTTGTGACGTCACGTTCAGTCTCGGATGGTGCCGGACTGTGACAGAGATAATACGGTACTTCCGATGCATTTATTTCGAGGAATACCAAGGCAGCAACAAAAAGTAGTTCAGGTGTGGATATTAAATTTAAAAGACGCAAGAAATTCATCCTCAAGATTCCAAACAAACCAATCTCATAGCTTCAAGAATGCATAATAGTGCAGTTTAAAACATGCTACATAATAAACTTGATGTTTGTGGAAAAGTGGAAATCTACCGTTCCAAAAAAAACTGTAACTTTATTTGTCATAACTTGTTATTACACATCTGTGTATTACACGCGTTTCCTCAAGCTCGTTTAACCTGATGAATTCACTTCTTTCTTTCCTTTCTTCGAAACTATTCAAAGGAGGAAAAAAATGTTTCCATGTAAAAATGCGTTGCTTTCAAAATTGTTTTATCGCAACATACCGTACTTGTTAAATACGAAAACCTGGTATATGGTATCGGCTATGTGATAGCTTCAAAAAAGCTGGGTTAAGAATAACTACACTTATAAGTTGCAATAGGATTAGTTTTTCTCGTCCAGGTTTGAAAACTCTACACATCTGCGTTCGTGTGGATATTTTTCACGTGTCTCAATTTGTTTGAAAGTGCAATGGTGCAAAGTTTTGCAGTTGTTTTGGCAGTACATACTGTCGTGGTCAGCGTGACACGTATCCACTAAGAGACACATGGGCTAGGCTATCCACAAATTGGTAGCTTACGATTTTTAACATCTCCTGTTTGGGAGCATGATTGGTCTTTAATTAGGACCCGCTAATATAATGGTCCAACATATATGTTAGGGTAGGGAGAAGTGGAGGAAGTGACAAAGTAGAGACAAGCCAGATCATTTGGGAATCTTGTACGATTTGAAATAGGTGTCATAAAATGATATTTTCCAGAATAGTTATTAAAAAGGTAGATTAGAGAAAATTATTTTGACTTCGACGGCAGTGTTTAAAATTTGACGGTTACAGAAAGTTAATCATATTGGAAAAAAAAAAACTTATTAAGGGGTGTGTTTCTCGGATGAAATTCAAAGTTATAAATATTTTTTTTGCGATTTTCGGTAGTCCAAGTTTTTCTGTGGAAGGGGAAACTGGCTCACTGAAAAATGTCTTTCTTGTTAAATTGTCCAATGACTAAGTATTGAAGAAGTTGAGGGATACGGAAAAAGAGATTTGGCTTTAGAGAGAGAGAGAGAGAGAGAGAGAGAGAGAGAGAGAGAGAGAGAGAGAGAGAGAGAGAGAGAGAGAGAGAGAGAGAGAGAGAGAGAGAGAGAGAGAGGGAGAGAGAGAGGAGAGAGAGAGAGAGAGAGAGAGAGAGAGAGAGAGAGAGAGAGAGAGAGAGAGAGAGAGAGAGAGAGAGAGTCTTCAAGAGACACAAATGTATTGTCTTAATCGAATTAAAACTCTTCACTGATGGAAGTTTTCATGCATTTCTCTTGAACGTTATATTACTTGTGTATTATATGAAATGGTTCGAATTGCTCATTTGTACTAAAAATCATGTATTGCAGGAATTGCATGCGTTACTCTGATACGAATTGTGAAAATTATTTTATCTGTCTGAAATAATATGTATCATGCATGCTAAGAATTGAAATTACTATGTCTATGTCAATGAAGACGCGAAGTCCTTTAATTCCTTTGCACCAGTAAGTTGTGAATTATGTTAACCAAGAGAATCGGCGGGTATCGACCAACATAGTTCAGCTTGTAATGTACGTTATGACGTAATATTTATCAAATAGGTCTAATTTGGTCGTGGTCCCGATTAGGATTACCAGCAGACGATAGAGAAACCTTAAATTTATAAGATTGTGTATCAGTATCGGCTAGCGAAGTAGCCTTAGACTGTTGTGCTCCGATAATGCCGTATCGGATATATCAAGAGTGTGAATAATGTATGGCGCCAGAAAAGAAAAATCCTGACAAATATTTAATTTGCGTTTATTTCTTTTAGGTAAAAAATGCACGATAGGTGCACCACGTAGTGGAAAAAGACAGCAGACAATTTAATCACTGTTGAAGACTCGAATAATAAGAGAGAGAGAGAGAGAGAGAGAGAGAGAGAGAGAGAGAGAGAGAGAGAGAGAGAGAGAGAGAGAGAGAGAGAGAGAGAGAGAGAGAGAGAGAGGATTGCTTACGCTTACATGTGGCAATTTGAGTTCGATCAGACACTCAATTTTGTGATAAAATTTGTTTTATTGGTATAATAGAATGGTTAATTGCATTTCTCATAAATTTTGTAATTATATTTTAAAAAGGAAAATGTATTGTTTAAATGTCATGTTTAATTTCATTTTTATTCATGTAATTGCTTAAATTGTTATATTTTATACACGGGGCGCTCATGTCTCCTTTGCTTAGATCTCTGTCATTCCATCCATTAATTTCATTTTTTAATATTAATGATTACATGATCTGGGCAATAACACCGTGGTCGACCATCTCCTAGATAACGATAACCAAACCACATAAAACCATAGAGATGGGGATCATATCACATAACTATCACACCCTAACCGAAACTTTAGTTCAAGTTACTCATTGTCTTCCTTTTTTAAATTTTTCAAAACAACGGAGAATATAGTGACACACAAAATGAAATATTAAGGAACATTTTTTTTCCCTTTTAGGTTACAATACCCATTAAACCGTTACTCATATTTATTTATTTTTTTTACACCAATACAATAGAACGAAGAATTGAGATCAATGAAATGCCATACTCTTGGGCCCGTAGTTTAACTGTGCAGGTTTTGCAAGAACTTGTGTTGCTAAGTACCCGTTTTATTTTTCGCGTATCACAATCATCGTCCACAATATCGTCATTATGGTCATCGCCGTCCCTCGACTACCACTTTTATGCACCACCCTGCAATTTCATTATCACCATCACCACCATCATCGTCGTCGTCGACACCGTCGTTATCATCTACCACTGTCATTGTCTACCTTGTTATCAGCATCCATATCAGTTTATAGAAAAAGGAACTATGTAGCCGTATTATATATGTGTTAGATTTGTTTTATTTGTCTTATATTCACATCTAGTAATTAATACATTATAGTGACAAATCTGATTGCATACGTAGTAGGAGCATGTGTTAACGATTTGTATATCTTTTCTTTAAAAAGGATCAAGTGCTGTAATGGCATGGTTGAGTCTTTGCACACACCTGTAATGGTATGATTGAGTCTTTGCACACACCTGTTCAACATTTAAACTGAGAATAGTTAGCAACTGGTGCATTTTTTTTCTCCACATTTTTCTTTGCAAGGTAAGAATGTAGGGACCCTGATGAAAGTTATTATCTATTGTCCAGAACTTTTTCACTTTTGTTACCGGCAATGGCCCAGTTGACCAGAATTAATAGTGGGATTGTCTGTTTCACCGGCCTGAATGGGCACTATTTTTCTTTTGAGATCGTATTAATGCAAACCAATGTTTTTCATTCACGGCTGCGGTGCCGGAATAGAGATGGCGGCCAAGGTGACCGTTGAAAATCATAAATTGGACTTAAGGGCCTGATTGCACAACGGGGCCGACAACAAATCTTTGGACCCAACAATAATGGGTTATTTAATCAGGGAACACCCTAATTTCAGCACTAATGGTCAATTTAAGAGGACCTGTGTTTAATTCAGATGCCTCCTCAGGGCAGATGGTATGTTCAGCATTGAACATCGTCCGTTCTAACCCGCGGCGATGCACTGTGGACGGGACATTAGTTAAAACCAACGGTTTAATTACAGTTGCTACATCCAGGTTTCAAATCTACGCGTGAGACACCTAAATGAACATAACTTTCACTTTCGTTGACAGCCCGGAGTGTCGGCAAAGACTGACCAGAAACTACACCTTGAAGTCCTATAGCTCAGAGCACCATATGCCGACAGAGAGGGGATTTATACTCTCGTAATTCTTACGAGTTCTTTTATGGGAAAAAACAAAAACAAACCAAAAAAAAAGACACTTTCTTGTTGTCTAAACAATGTGTGCTGTATTTCCTTTTCTAAACATAAAAATATACCTGTTAAGACTTTTCAAAATAGACTCTCTCTCTCTCTCTCTCTCTCTCTCTCTCTCTCTCTCTCTCTCACACACACACACACACACACACACACACACTTCAGTCGAAGAGAATCATGAAACAGATTGGCGAAATCTCTTCAAGTTATTAGTGGATTTGAGATATCATTGCATTAAGGATGGATCAGTGGAAAAATAAAATAAAATATTTCTCAAAATAAATGTGTTGTCTTACCAGTAAAACATGTATGAAATACATCAATCTGCGCATATTATTCATTGATCATTCATTAATTAGTCGTTCCTTTGTTTAATGGGTTAATTCAAAGTTCTTTCTTTCGAACAATCTGGACTAGTCAACGGACACACTAACATACATACATACATACATACATACATACATACATACATACATACATACATACATACATACATACATACATACATACATACATACATACATACATATATATATATATATATATATATATATATATATATATATATATATATATATATATATATATATATATATATATATATATATATATATATATATATATATATATGTATGTGTGTGTGTGTGTGTCTGTGTGTATGTATGTGTGCGTGTGTGAGTAATGGATAAACCCAGCGACACACAAGCATAGCTTATATATTTTTCCTTAAGGTCTGGTAGATTGATAGACACCTCAATAATACGAATTACAGAATGGCTGACGCCTCAGACAAACAATATGGTACGCTGAGAAATCTCATAGCTTCAAGCACCACGTAATGGAAAAATTGGTTTCTTGTTAACAGTTTATTTTTAAATGAAAGAAAAATATTTTCCTACATACAAAACATATACGTGGCAATGATGACGGCTATCCTTGAATTCTTGTGCAAAGGTGTGGTGGGCCATAGGAAATGATTTTATAGAACGATAGTAGAGACGGGATTCAAAGCAAAGAAAAATAGTCTGGCTTTGGGTACAAAGTATGGTTTACACGGTTGTTGCTTATTAAGCAAAATCCAAAAGATTAAGACCATTTAGCACATTAATAAATAACAAGGACGGATCAGCTAAAGTGTTTTTGTGGTGGGGAAGGGGTTTCCAAAATTTCAAAAGGTCCCTGACTGTCCTCGAAACGGCATCGAAACAAAAGTCTATGCATCTATTTACTCAAAGTGTGAAATAACGTGCGCAGGAATAAAACGATGGTCAAATTTGAAGTGACCAACGATGGTACATTTGTGCGTATGAATATTTTTTTTAAAATTTAGCAGGGACCTGGTCAGGAAACCCTGGACACCCCACCACTCTTTAGGCAATGAATACAACCTATATATAGTTCTAAGGATGAAATTAATTCCTATATTTGATGAGGATTCTATGTGTATCACATGTACGTTTTTGTGAAATTTTTCGTGCATAAAATGTACAGTCTGTTTATGTTTGAGTGTACATGTAGGATAGACAAAAGAAGTGTTAATGTTTGAGTGTACGTGAAGAATATACAAATAGAATGTGTTCATGTCTGAGTGTACGTAAAGAATATACAAATAGTGTGTTAATGTCTGAGTGTACATGAAGGATAGACAAACAGTGAATTTATTTTCAAGCGTACGTGAAGGATATATAAATATTGTGTGTTTATGTTTTAGTGTACATGCAGCATAGACAAATAGTGTGTTAGGTTTGGATGTACATGAAAGATAGACAAATAGAGTGTATTTATGTTTGAGTGTACATAAAGGATAAACAAATAGAGTGTTTATACTGAATGTACACGAGGGATAGATTTATATGTACTAATTGGATGGAAGTGTGTGTTTCAAAGTAGCCTCGCACGCACGCATAGAAGAATGGAGAGAGAGAGAGAGAGAGAGAGAGAGAGAGAGAGAGAGAGAGAGAGAGAGAGAGAGAGATGGATGTCGAAATACCAATCCAAACTATTTTTCCACATACATACATACATACATGCATGCATACATACATACATACATACATACATGCATGCATGCATGCATGCATGCATGCATGCATGCATGCATGCATGCATGCATACATACATACATACATACATACATACATACATACATACATACATACATACATACATACATACATACATACATACATACATACATACATAATGCATGCATGCATGCATGCATGCATACATACATACATACATACATACATACATACATACATACATACATACATACATACATACATACATACATACATACATACATACATACATACATACATACATACATACATACATACATACATACATACATACATACATACATATGTATTACATACATAATACATACATACATACATACATACATACATACATACATACATACATACATACATACATACATACATACATACATACATACATACATACATACATACATACATACATATATATATATATATATACATATATACATATATACAGATATATTTATATATATATATTCATATATATATAGATATATATATATATATATATATAGTTTTCTTGGAAGTTATCTAAACAGAAGGAGGGAGGACAGTGATATATTGAAATGACAGTTATATTACAAGCATATTTTCATTTTTCATGAAAAATATTTGAAAATAAATATATTTTTCTAAACAGTTGAACTTGCTGCAAATAAAATTTGAATATTACAAATATAATTATATTTATAATCCTATTATCCTATGTTGGAAACGGGACGTATAAACCACGTGGTGATCAAAGGGAAATGTATTGATAGCTATTTGGACCAATTTCAACTTTAGGAAAAAATTTAGATTAAGACTAAAACGTTGTTCGTTGCTATTTAGTCGCATAGGCTAATGTGCGGAGTACATGAATTCCTTTGTAATATTCCGAATCATCCTTTGATGTTTAGAGAGCAGATGTTTCCTGTCTGAAGTTTAAGTAAAATGTTATTGTTTTCGGAGTAAATCTGTTGTAGGATTATCGGCCATCTCTGATAAATATATTTCCTTTGTGTTGGCATACCCCTCAAAGTTTCCTGGATTATTATATAAATAAACTAGCTCGTAAATTGTAGTCTTTAAGTGTCAAAACTTCTATTTTAATCAACAGGCACACTAAAGTCAACAAAATGTCTAACATAAGGTGGTAATTATAACATAATAAGCTTAATCAATTTTGTTTTGGATTACGGTGTAAGGGGTCTCGAGTGGCCAAGGGGTCTAAAGCGCTGACCGTTACGGATCACTGCTATCTCACCTCCGTCTGGGTGAGTTCTAGTCCAGGCTAGGCTAACGCGAGTACGGGAGAAAGCCTGCCAGTGGCTTATCGTGGGTCGTTTGTTCTTCCCGGGGTTTTCCAGGGTTCTTCATCCACCATTAATACTGGCAGCCATTTACAACCTATCTTTTGCTGAAAAATACCGTGAAACACTAAACAACTTGTAAAACAATTAACACACACACACACACACACACACACACACACACACACACATACACATTCTTCTATTATTTGGTACTGACAATTTTGCTTTTCTTTGGGGATGGGGTGATTTTGTTTTGATATTTTATTGTTTTATCTCACGATAATTTATTTGCTTTCTTTGATTTACTTTCTTCGAAGAATGGATATAATATGGTGTTAGAATGCTATAAATCAGATTAGGATAATGTTGTTACCGACGGAAATTTCTACAAAAAAGTGTCACGCCCCTGTTTATGAACATAACATTGTTGATCACTAATACAATTGCGATAGGCCACAGTACAAATCACGAAATGTCTAAAAATACCACAGTACTTTTGTTAATTTTGCAGGATATCAACAATACGTTCCATTATTCCATTAAGCGCTTGTTAGTTATCGTCATGGATGCTCTTCAAATCGACACTTTTTATGTAACGTATCTACCTAAAGAGATTCCATGATAATGATCCGAAAGGATGAAAATGTTACTGATATCGTGATCCCCGTGTACCATATTTTTTGTCGGATACCTCAGCCCTTGTGTAACTTGTTTTATTGAGATGTCTATCTGGCGAACTAGATGTTGGGAAAATATCTAAGCTATGCTTATGTCTCGCTAGCTAAGTATACGTTTACCCATTACAAACACACACGAGAGAGAGAGAGAGAGAGAGAGAGAGAGAGAGAGAGAGAGAGAGAGAGAGAGAGAGAGAGAGAGAGAGAGATGTTATTTCCACAACGCCTAAAATATAACCGAAACGCAAAGTAGAATCTGATGGACGAACCGAGAGACCAATAAAACGCGATCATATGCTTAGTGGGACACAAAGTTGAGTTCAAATCATATAGATAAATTCAACTGACAAGAAAATTATTTCGTTTGCTATCAAAAGTGGTTAAAGATAGGTTGCTGTTACTGCTTCTCAGTATATTTCATTTTATATTTTATTTGCCGGAATAGTAAAATATTATTTACGGTTCTTCTGTTTAATATGAAGACATATTATCTTCTTCTTTTTCTTTTTCTTCTTCTCATCATCATCATCATCATCATCATCATCATCATCATCATCATCATCATCATCATCATCATCATCATCATCACAATACTGAGCCTAATATCCGATCGACAACTAAAACCGATCTTCAGATTCGGCGGTCGAAAACCAACCATTACAAAAGCTCATTCACTGTATCAGCACCTACTGTATGAAATTCCTCACCCATGATGATACGTAATTCTAATTCTCTTGCTTCTTTTAAAAGATCTTTAAATAAATTCTTTCTTGATCAGCTTGAATGACCTTAGTAAAGTCTCTGAATAGAAAATTTGATCATTATTTCCATAAATAATATGTCCAGGTCTTTTTCGATATATACGACTTACGTTATGCTGAAATGTATATACATGTGTATATAATTTTGTTCATATGTTTCCAAGTGTAGTCATATATATTCATTCATATAAAAAATGTATGAATGAGTGTGCAACGATACCTGAGTATGCACATGATTTTGTAATTTTTATCTTAACAAATTACACAAGATGAGAACCATATAATAGATGGGTCTATTCTTCTTCTTCTTTTCATTATTATTATTATTATTATTATTATTATTATTATTATTATTATTATTATTATTATTATTATTATTATTATTATTTACCCTTTTACATTCTATCAAGATTGATCTTCATTTCATATTTCCTCAGATATTATCCAGGTTTTCCTTTCTCAGACGATATCCAGGTTCGGCGTCGCATACATCCAGGATAAACTTTATCGACTTATTTACTTGCTATTATCTTGATCGTTTTAAGTAACGTTCGCCGCCGGCAATAGAAGATTATGATTTCCGCTAGGTTAACGGCGCTCATTATAAGGGATATTTTTCTTTCTCCACAAATCTAAGGTACCTGTTTCTTATGTAATGAAACCCGTGAGAAATTCGGACACATACCTACATTTATTGGGGTTCATTCAAGCATCGTATTATTAGTCAATTCTAGCATTGACTTTTTTTTCACCGTAAAGGAATCCTTAATCAAGGCGTGCAGTAACATTAGTGGTTTGGTAAGGCCAAATGATTTTGGATGGGCAAAGACCGCTTTAAGATCTCTGGATTAGTGACTTTGGCTCAAACGAGGCCGCCTTATGATGCTCTACGTAATGCGTCCGTTTGATTTTCTCGTGGTATGAGATTAAAGCGTCTTGCTTATATCTTGTCTGCAAATTTATATTTTATTCAGATTAAACTATAATTAATTATAATACTTAATATGTATTATGTTGCTATTTTTTAAACTTGTGCTATCGTCTTGTATTCTTACAAAAATTTGTTATCTCTTCTAAACTTTTTTTTACCCAAATCGGAACACTTCTGCATAGCAGCAGTCTCACAATTCAAATTAGTATCAAATATTACTTCATTTGTTTTGGGTCAGAAGGATGATTTTCGTTTAAAATGCTGTCCACTGCATGCTTTAAACAATTGCTTAAAGGTTTCTCTATTTTTGCTCTTTTTCTTCTTCTTTTTGTATATCCAAATTTGACGGGACATCAGCATCATTTGCCAGGACATATTTTTTTTAAAGTTGGTCAAATTCGGTTCTGCAATTGTTGTTGTTTTGTTTTTAATTAAATTGTGTTAGAGTATATTTGCTGTAACTAACGCCACCTATATATGATTGGAGAAACCGTACAGGTTATATAAATCTGAACAGTGTTCATGTTAGAACACTTTCTGTTGTTTGTTATATTAAAGTTCAATTTTAAATAAGTAGCCGAAAGGTTTACTGTATCCATTTTTAATTTTAAAGCCCATGGTGCCAGTTAGATTTATGAAAAAGCTGGTGAAATTTTCTTCAGTAGTGATTGAGAGGAGATCGTTTTAAAGATTTGCTATTTTTAGCAATGGCGCCCACATTTAAAGGGAAATTGTCATCATTGGCATACATTTGTAAGCACTAATTACAAAATATGCTTTCTTTCAAATCAAACTCTGTTGATCAGTTTCTAAGAAGATGTCGATTAAAAAAATTAATTCTATTTTTAGTAACGGCAGCCATCTGTGATGACGACCATGTTTGATGACAGATAAATATAATTTGAGCAAATTTAAAGGCTCTTCGTACCATAACGCTGTCCGTCAAATTTGGTCAAATTCTGTTAAGCTGTGTTTGACAAGACGCTTTTTCATTTTCTTTTCCATATTAAATAACGGAGATAATAATTGATAGCGATGACAGCCATTTAGACAAGTTTGAAAGAGCTTTATCTCAGGATGCTTCGATCACGTCTAGTAATATTTCCGTAGCGTTTGTTGAGAAGAAATTGTTTTAAAAAAGCAGCCGTGAACGGTGAACATACGACGGATGAAGCAAGATGTCTAAAGTTCACTTGACTTTATGATCAGGTTTTCTAAAACTGAAAAATTTGGATAGTTTATGATGGCCGGTTGATTTGGTCAATAGTTCCGTTATGTACAAACGACACGTATTGGTATGACAATCAACCACAAAATACCAAGCCTTAATTTATAGATGAATTACTTAGAAAAATGACCTCTATGGTGGCTAAAGTACTCAAAGCGTCCGCTTCTGATGCGAGAGGTCGCGGGTTCGAACCACGGTCGAGTCATACCAAAGACATAAAAAAAATATACTTGCAGTTTTCTCGCTAGGCGCTCAGCATCAGTAGGTTAGTGTTAGGACTGGTGGACCTGGTGTCAGGATAATGTGACAGTGCAGGACATGATGCCACAGTGTAAGACGTCACTATAAACTGCCACCCTACAGATATCATAGCGAGATGACTGATATCGTTAAATCTTCGCTAAAAATCAACACACACACACACATTTAGACCAATACTCAAAAAGCATTTTGTGTATATAAACTACGTTTCTTCTCTCTGCTACAAGATAATTTATCAGATCCTGATAAACAGTGTTTAAAGTGTCTATATATTATCAACCCAAACTTTCAGAAATTTGTTGCTTTGAATGGGGTTATTTGATAATATAAAGTAATTTATTAAAATTAATTCATTAAAATACACATAAGGGTTTATATAGAGTTAAAATATATAAGTAGAGTTTAGAAAAGTGACTTAATAAATATCATCTTTTATGAGCAGGTATTTTTTTTAATGTAGATTTCCGCTGTGACAAGTTTCACTGTTCTGACTGTTATGAAAATGTGAGATGATTATGATTTTTAGCGTAGCTTTAACAATTTTTCAGTCATATCGCTACGATGTATGCAGTGTGGCAGTTTATAGTGATGTCTAGCACTGGGGCATCATGCCGCAGACATGATGTCCCACCCAGTCAATTTATCCTGACACTAGGCCGACCAGTCCTAATACTAACCTCTTAAAGCTGAGCGTCAAGTGAGGCAGTTGTTAGTACCATTTTTGTAAGTTTTTGGTATGACTAGACCAGGTATCGAACCTACGACCTTCGGCATCATAGGCGGACGCTCTAACCACTAGGCCAGCGGATCGGTTGACTGCTATGTAGGAGAGACTTGTAAATCTTCTCTCACGAAAGCTCTGCATAGAGTCGGACTGCAGTGCGGTCTGGTGCTCGTTCGTCTACTGGCACTAGATGAAAGCATTTTGGTTGCCCTAAAGCATCAATCTGTTGAGTGAAAACACGGACTAAGGTAGTACTACATTGTCGACTTGCCAGCTCTACATGGGCACATATACTGAACCAGGTTGTCTTCGACCAATTCTATAGCTGGTGGCTGTGGCGATAAAGCATCTCGTGCTAGCAGTTCTTATATCCTTCAGTCAATGTTGACATTTTCCATTTCAACAATTCGTGAGATCGAAAATGAATGACCAATTCCTGTGCGTACAGATGATGTCCGAGAATCGTTCTGTGGGCAGTCGAATCGTTACACGTTGGCTTGTTCGTGAGACACGTTGACACGTCCACGACGAACCCGAAGATAGTGTTTCGAAAACAGCACAGCATTAGCTTTGAATCCACGTGCAGATTCCGATCCGTGGCCATGGAAGAGGTCCAAGTGTGTTTGTACTTTTAAACTAGCTAGCGACACTTGTTGAAACATTGTACCTGTTGGCAACATTCACAACGTTTAGCGCGTATTTGTACCAGTGACAATGCAAACTGATCGTGTGGAAGAAAACAAAAGAGCGGTATGGTGACCCCCTGTATTGGTCGAAGCGTCTGAGATTTTCACTATTATATTTTTATCAAACTTTGTACTCCACCCACTCCACCCCACCAAAATTACATAGAATTGCAGGTGCTAAACATATCTATATTTTTGTGAGGCGTTTATGAAAATCGGCTAGAAATTGTACCTAACGTAAACGGTAACAATTACTCTGACGGTATGAAAGTTGGCCATGTCAACAATGGTATCATGGCGTTGTTCAACAGCGCACGCTAGCTCATCGACGGAAAATAATTCGGAGCAAGTTTGGAAAAAGTTTTCATTGCAACGACTAGTATTACACTCGCCAGATAAAAAGCCCTAGGTAACATTTAAGCTGTCAAAGTCTTAGGTTATGAAATGCAAGAGACCGGTGATATATCTGCCGAGTTAAGGCTGTCGGAATCGCATCCAGGATTGTTAGTGTATAGAAAAAAAAGAAGAAAAGATCGTGGTCTTGGAGGGCAAAGGGTTCCCGAGCAGAGGAGATATGCTGATGTGATTTCGCCATCATTGTGCAAATATTAGTAACACTCACCATATTTTTTGGAAATAAAAAATAAATTTCAAGAATATCATAAAACTGGCAATCTCAACGCCATCATTGTACAGTTCATTAAAACTGTTTACTTTATCATACCATTAGCTACCATAGAACTTTTGCAAACTAGAACTAACGAAAATTAAAAGTTATACTTATAAAGGTATTAATTACATTTTGTTATTTTCATGACATGAGTCGATTAAATGTGATAATATAGTACATGTAATAACCTCAAATTATGTTTTAATTCTCACGCGTAGAACTTGTGTACTTGCAGGGCACCCCCATTGGACTCTTTATTATATTAGTATCAATGCCCATTCACAAATTTAAAAAAAAAAAAACGTGGCTCGATACGCTTATGGTGCAATAATTGTAACACGTAACAATAAAAACTTTTTAATTTGTTTTATTTTTCTTTTCTAAATGCATCTTATATAACTAGATTCTCCGTTTCTCCGTAAGTAAGTATTCAGATTTTTATAAAGTGTTCAATAGCTGACGATATTTATACATAGTGAGAGACAATAATAGGACCAGATGGATCCTGTGTTTTGAACCTGCTAACTAAATTGCAAGGGTTCATGGTTATTTTAATTTAAATGAAAACCTATTAGGCGAGACATAATCTACCAAGTTGTGGGGAGATAAATAATGTAATCCAATAACTGGGATTCTCTTTCCATTCCCTCGGTGCAAACCCCAACATAGATTCTCTTAGGTCTCACAAGACAGTTTTTCTTTTGGCAAATTTTCATCCCACTAAAACCTATTGCAGAAAAATGATAATAATATTACAATAAAGATACAAAAAACTAATTATTGATTTTTGTTGACATGATATTTGTTAGATTCTTACTGAGGTTTTAAGGCTAATTCCTTATTCAACTGGTGGTTTTTATGCTGAACTGGTACTACCACCAACCCCTCTTTTTACATTCATTTTTGACAGAAAAGAGCTTTTTTGAACATTATTTTCTGAGACAAGGCGGCTAAGAGAATCAGTATGTACCTTACTCAGCTTTAAAGTTCACTAGTACTATAACAAATAAACACACCTTTCATCACCTGCATTTTTAGATATTTACGTCTGTAGCAGACACATGTAAATACGAAAGCCAAGTCAGCTGCTCATTTGCAGTCAAGTTACGCATTTGATTACGCATTTTATCTTCAATGCTAGTCTAGGTGTGACAGGTAGACACCAACAAGCCAACCCATTTGGAACAACAGAATGTGTGCGAATTTATAAATGCTAGGGTTGAGATAATTAGGCTCCCGTCAATTACCTTAAATATGAGAGAGAGAGAGAGAGAGAGAGAGAGAGAGAGAGAGAGAGAGAGAGAGAGAGAGAGAGAGAGAGAGAGAGAGAGAGAGAGAGAGAGAGAGAGAGAGAGAGAGAGAGAGAGAAGCTAGCCAGTGACACATTAGTCTCTGATGTAATAGCAGCAATGGGATACTGAGTGCGCAGGGGGAGTATGCCAACACTGATGGTGACTTTATGCGTCTCGTCGACGAATATATAAATAAAAAAGGCATCTGTAATTCCCCGTATACATTCAAATATGGTCTATCCGAAGGCCAGATGGATATCGACCTTTGTGACAACCATATGTACCGACCGGAGGCTAGCTTGGAATCAACGCATTAGTACGAAAACACGTTCTATCGTTGGAGCTACATAGCTGTCGGATGTCAAATTTCCAAGGGATGATTTATATAATGATGAATTAAAATTTAACGACCAATCCACATTGATAAAATTGTTCGTTTTAATGTTAAACAAACCAAGGAAAGAAAGATCTCGACTAATATTCAACGTACGTATACCACTTATTGTACGAAAGCGAGAACGATTGCAGAGGATACCAAGTACAAGAGTAATTAGTGTAGTTGTTGGTGAAAAAGGAAAAGTGGAAACGACAGTCACCAAAGACCTTATTATTATCCTGGAAACTATTTTCTTTCATTGCATGACAGTTGTACCGATGAAGAAAACTAATTGTTTGGGAAGTCCATGTGTGCCTTGTGACTGTCCACGATGCATCTGGACAATATCAGCCTGTCGTCAATTGTACTTTGTTTTGTCTGTATTAATTTAAAAAAAAAACAAAACAGATGGACCTTCAAAGTTACCGACAAGGAAATATCACTGAAGTAAAGTTACAGCTCCGAGATGAAATCTCGAAGAAAACCGTACTTCTCGCGAAATACAAACGTATGAAAACTATTGCAGAAGAATTTTGTTGACTCACCTCAGAAACAGAAGATGGTTTATGTGTAGAGGGAATCACGACTACAGGGACTGTCAGAGGCACGCCAGTCGACTTTTTACTATTAAGACTATATCGATAGTAAAACGGTGTCGCATGCGATGTTGTAAAAAAATTATGTTATGATTTCTTCCAAGAGTATGTGTTCATTCTGAAATTCTTGCAATGTCAGAAAAGCAGTATCAGCACGTTTAATATACTTCAACTTGTGGTCATTAAAGAAAATAACTGACCACGGTGTTGCTCAAGATCTTGTTCGCGGAAATGGAACGAGTTTTCACGACTTCGTGCGCAGAACCGGGGCTTTAAAGCATTCAAGGCAAAAACGAAACATGGACGTTGATTTAGATGCGGAAGAAATCGAGCAGATGCAAAACTCTCTCTGGCATCGCGCGGGTTGATGTAGACAAAATAATAGGTGCTTGTGCGTGCCCTTTGGTTGGTTTAGTCCGGGTTTGGTTCCAAAAAGAGCGGGTTTAGATTTTTGGAACCATTTCGGTAGCAAGTTTGTTCGCAAAGTCATGTGGCTTTATTGGCTAAAAGCTGGAGCAGAAATACAAATTTATAATACCCACTAACACATTTTTTTATGGATAGATATAAAAAAAATAGGAAAAGGACGTTACAGTGATTGATTTCAAAAACTGCTTCAATCAAACATTGAGTAGTAAACGAAAAGCACCACCAATCACACGATTGTGGCTCGCATATAGATTGAATGAAATTGTGACGATCCCACTCAGTGGGATTAAATTGGAATGTACTAACGTCAAAGGTCAAACGAAAGAGGCTAGTTTGTTTTCTTTGGTGTGTATATTGTTCATTCGTCCTCAAGTTGTTGCATGGAATAAACGATCCAATACAAACTATAATCCTACATCACACAATTTTATGTGGTTGCTAATTCGTTCCAGCTCGATAATATAAGTTTGAACTAAAAGTCAAAACATTTTACCTCGTTATTGCTTTGTAGTTAAAGTGAAATTGTTGTTTTATGGTTGTATGTTACGGTGACTTGCATAACACAGCTGCAAACACCTGCTTTGTGCAGCAAGTAGTGCATTATCATTGTACATTATTAGAACCGCAAATGATTCTTTTAGGCGGGAAGAAAACAAAGACTTGCGTTACCAGGCATCAAGTTTCGGTTTTAAGACAAACAAACGAACAAACGATAACAAAACGATGGAACGGAACTTATTTCTGGATTATCATTTAATTTTTAGCAGTAAGAATGATCTGTATTGCCTTAGTAAAATTGCTAGCAAAGAAGGAAAGGGTCAGCCATAATTGCTTTTTATTTGTATGGACACAATTTCAGTAAATATGTCAGAGCTTGATTATAATCTGAGCAAATATTGTCACTAACAAAATAACCGCTACAATTCACGTTTTTATGTAATCGTGTTTGGTTTTAAAGACAAGTAAGAAAAGCACAATTTCTATTTATCTGTTTCCGTAAAGTTTTGAGCATTGTTGTCAGTCTCATTGTGACGAACAGTATGGTTGGGGGAGGGGTGCTCCTAATATTTTATTTAAGCTATTATAGAAGTCCAACCCAGGCTCTGTGTGGTTGGAAGTTAAATTTAGTGAAAGACATATATAAAGCTCCAAGCTCCCCAGGTCATATAAATATACAGGAAAGGATGAAATTCAATGAAAAACAATTCAGTAATCAAATGACTCAAATTTCCAATTACACTTCTTCCGCTTAACACTTTACTAAGTCTATCGCAGTGTCAGATTGATTTCCACCCGTCCTTGTATTTCTACTCACCTGTTGTATCCTTTCTATCTCTTATTTCTCCCAATTCCTTCTCCAATTCCTCCCCGACTTTTCTATAAATACCTTCTTCTCCTCGAATTTCTCTAGACTCCTTCTCCTCCTCCTCCACTCTCTCCTCCATGACTACACTTATATCGGCTTCAAATGTCTCGGAACAGTCTCGATTCCTTCTCCAACTCTTAAAGGCTTGGGACCCAATGGAACCGGAAGTTCTCTCTCCCCTGAAAAACTTCCTGTAAAAACACAAGAACGGTACGATCTTATTCCATAACCCTTTCATCTGACACTACACACAATCTATCAACAGATAACTGCTATTTTATTTCTTCGGTCACGCATTCGTTTATATCGAGATAAACATACGTTCTTGTATGGTGCAACAAACGGCATGATACAGCACCGTATGAATTACTTCTTATACATACATAAATAAATTCTGTCATATCAGTACATATTCCTAATCTCGTTATACTAAAAATATCACAATAATCATTTCTTTACCTTACAACTCATACAAAGTACGCAAATATTCAATTATCCATGCTCTGAGATATGCATACGTCCATAGTAACTAATCTTATATACTTCAACCATGTGTCCAAATTCACAATTCAAGCATGTGCAAATTTTAACATAATTAATAAATGCGCTGGTTTACTACGAAGTAACCTAATCATCATCATCATCATCATCATCATCATCATCATCATCATCATCATCATCATCATCATCATCATCATCATCATCATCATCATCATCTTAACCTAAGTGGTCCTTTGGGGCACCACAGCTGACTTTACAAACAATTCTCTCCATCCTTCCCCGTTCTCTACTGCCCTTGTGGAATCTCCAAATCCCATGCCTGTCCACTCCTTAATTTTGTCTTCTAACCTTTTTTTTTCTCTGCCTCTTCTTCTGCACTCTCGCACTGTGCCTTGCAATATTGGTTTTTACGGTCCAGATGATGCGGTAGCATCTCAATTTTGAAGGTTTGAATTCTTTGTAGATCTGATGTGAGCGTCTATGTTTCACAAGCATAAAGAAATATAGATATGACTATCGAGCACACCAGCCTTATTTTGGAACTAAAGACAATATTGGTATCTTTCCATATTAGTCTCAACCTTGTTATTACTGCTGTTGTCTGGGCAGTCTTGCAAAGTAGTTCTGGTTTAAAGCCCTCATCTGTGATAATTGATCCCATGTACTTGAAGCTTGTGACTCGTTCCAGCTTTTGCCCACTGACCTTTATTTCTGCACTGTTGCCATTTGTGTTGTTTGTCATCAGTTTGGTTTCTTCGGCGCTAATCTCTATACCGTATGTTGTTGTGTCAAGGCTCTCAACCAAATCAGCCAGTTCTTTTTCATCTCATGCTAAACCATCAATATCCTCTGCGAAGAGAATGTTGCTGATTGTTCCTCATCTGATGCTGGCAGTGCCAGGTGGTCATCCTCCATAATCCTTTCCAGGAAAATGTGGAAGAGTGCAGGTGACAGTATACATATCTGTCTGACTCCAACTGTTGTTCAAAACCCATTTCCTCTGCTGCCATTGATGAGAACAGCACTAGTGGCTCAACAACATGCACCAAGTTTGAGCTGATGTACTTCCTCATAGTTATCGATAAGGCCTGATGCGATATCCTATCAGAGGCCTTTTTGAAATCTGTAAAGACGGACTATAGATTCTGCTGATGCTGAAGATATTTCTCGCAAAGAAGTCTGAGACTGAAGATTTGTTCTGTAGTGCTCCTTCCTGCTCGGAAGCCTGCCTTCCGAGCAGTAACCTAATAGAGAATTACAAAATTAGTTCTGAACGCAAACTAACAATTTGCTTCATTACACCTCTCATCTAAAAATTCCCTACGTAAGGCCCAGCCCATTTCTCAAATACGCATGTAAGTGAAACACTACAAAGGTAATTTAACATACTGAACGATCCTAGTAATTAAGTGTACACATGACAATTAATATTAAGATGCCGTAATATTCTGCAGAATCGTGCAATTGACTTACTAACCTTTTCAAAGCTTTGTCTTTCATTAGAATCTACTTCGGAGTTCTGCCGCCAGATTACGAGTGGCTTCTTTCTCAGAGAAACCCTTTTGATCTGAAATCCTTTCAGGCAAATGCTAAATTACTCTTACGATTTCAGAAAGTGTCATTCGGGTCTGCATTGTAATTACGCCCTCTATCTCAATTTCGATTTGACATCGCTGTGAACCGATCCAATCAAACTTTGCGGATAATGTCCCTCTCGCTGTCTGTCAACGTGGGGACGGATAAGGAATCGTTTTATTCTCTGGTGGGTCATGGTAACTTTGCTTAGAAGTTCAACACTAATCATGCGGCAATCTTTAGACACCAAACACAAGGCCGCGGTAATATTCCTAAGTCAGGTAGATAATAGCTTATACTTGACTTTAGCTGGGAGCTAAGCCAATGTCACTCTTATATAAGGTAATTTTCTGTTTTGTGCTGTCTGAAATGTGCAATGACTTTCTAGGCAAAAATATAATTTCAGCCTACCTATAACCATTCCACTACAATTGACTTGTTTTTGCTTCTTTTGGGCAAAAAAAAAATAAATAAATAAAATAAAAATCACATGAGACGACTGTTAATTTTTTAAAACCTACTCTACAAATTTTATGACGATATGAAGAAGAGCATCAAAGTTCTAAACGTATCATCATCATACATGAAAAGCTGTATTTGTCACACTTAATGAAATGTACATATGTGTACAACTCATCTTTATACAATCGACCGAACATTCCTTGTCAACACAAAATGATATGACTTTGAGGAGTTTTAATTTAATTTTTGTCGTACTAGTTCACAACTACGCCAATGGTTTAAGGCAGTGGTCCCCAACATTCGGGCCTCGGACCGGTACCGGTCCGTGGATCAAATGGTACCGGGCCACCCCAAGGTACATTAAATTATTTCCATTTTATTTACTGTTGTGTATTGCTCTTGGGTTTATATTCACTTTATATTCATTTATATTTATATTTATTTATATTCATTTTTGGTGTAACTATTTTTTTTTGAAGGCATGTTTAATACAATTAAATTAAAATTATTAAATCAGAACAATTTAAAATATAAACAATCGACGTCTCCCCCCTTCCTCAGCGGGCCGCGGTAAAATTACCAAACTTTGACCTGTCCTCGGCAACTAAAAGGTTGGGGAACACTGGTTTAAGGGAAACAATTTCAATGCGCATAGCATAAGACTGCACTATTAATTTCCCTTTACACATAACTCTTCATTTGGCAGTTAAATGCTGCTTTTGAGAAGTAAATTGTTTTAATAAAATGTTTTGAAGGTGAAGATATTTACAACTAATATTATTTTTATGGCATGTTAGCAAGAGTCCGTAGTTGCCAGATGATATCTCTGTAAAGGATGGAATAATTGGCGCCTGGCAGATAATTGATTGTAGTAAAAATAAAATAAAAATAAAATTTCACACACTTATATATAATCTCGTATCGTTTGCATTCTGTGTGGCCGTTATGAACGCAGGAAATTCGCTTTTCAACTATATTCATCTAAGAGTTGTCTATCTTAGCCTGGTTGAATATGGTACTCCAGCGTTTCTGCATTCCGTATACTCGACCCTTGAGTCTTCTATCATCGGATTGTCTTTTCAGTATTGATCTAGACTAATCTTTAAAATGTATGCCTTTGTGGCGTTGAGTAGTTATAAAATGGGGATTTGAGACCACGGTTACCTATTTTGGTTCGACCTTCTGGCCATTCCCCCCCCCAACTTCAACCCCGAGGCAAAGGCGAGTGCAATGCGAAAGATTGCATGACATTTATAAACGTGGGTTTGGTCCAAAGATGCGGAGTGACCAGCTCCGGCAAAAACATATTTGTGGGAAAGTGGACTTATTTGGCCTCCAGTTGATCCCAGATTTCATCAAGTCTTTTGTAAAAGTTTCTTTCATTTGACCATTGTTGTTGGATATATTGTTCTGTTATATTTATGATAAAGTGTCTAGATAGTGTTGGAACCATTATAATGTTGAGAGCTTATTTAATGGCATAACAATATTTTTTTCAGTTTTGTGATATTTTTTGATCCAGCAATGCTATTTTTCTTCCACATCATCGAATCCAAACATCACAGATTTTAAATTATCAAATAGGGGTGTATATATTTTTGGTTCATATCAGATTTTACACCTGGGTAAAGTTTAAGATCAATCCATATCAATTATAATCTGGTTGAGCTGATTATGTAAGATTCTTCAACTTATTTTGCAAAAACAGAACCATGCAGGCTTTGTACTTCCACAATAATTATTTGTGGCAAAAGGTCTATTTGTCAGCTTAACATTTATTTACCTTTCAGTGTTTTCAAAGAAAATATTGTGATGACCAAAGGTTTTAACCATTTGGTCAATATTTTCTTATATGCAAATTAAATTTGATTTTAGTGTACTAACTGTATTAACACTGTTTTGAGTGGGTGTGAGAATTTCTAAATAAAGACATGCTTCTTGATGTAATTGTAAATAAATTAGTTTGCCAGCAAAACAAGTTACTCTCAAGATAGATGTGACATCAATTTTAGTTGCTGAAACAATCATTGCTGTGATGAGTCTGCCAATCACATCAGCAACAACGCAAATGTATTTGCAGATTGAACATATGGTGGTATTCTTGGCTATTTCATCTCACAGCTGTTGTTCTCTTTTGTTAATATTTTCCATTTGGGTTTTGAGACTATTTTTATTCATCAGGGTTTGATCTTCAATGAATTTTGCCCCACTGTAAATATGGGTACAACTCAAGATTGCCCTGGTGTGTCAGTGACCTTTTTGACCAGCAGAGTCTTCTAGCAACAGAAACTTTGTAGAGAGAATAAAAGTATTGCATCTATATGTGGGAACAGGGTTCTCAGTGACATACACATTTAGGTATATATTGACTACAGTCTGATTAACCAGATTCAGGTGCTGTAGAAAAAAGTAATAAATCAGGTACAACATACTAAAGTCTTTCTTAGAAATCTGCAGACATATTTTCATTTTTTGGATGCTGGTGCATGTACAACCATGGCATGTGATATTCCTGTGCAGCATAATTGTTTTGAAGTCAAAGTTTCTTTAGAAGGTTCTTGATGACTCTTCAGCCACAGAGAAACTTTGTCGCACCCAATTGGTCAAATGTTATTGTATTAGTATTCAGCCTGCATATACACAACTGAGCTATGGTATGAAACGCCACAAAGTGACACCTTGTTTGTACTTATTTGCCATGAAAATTGCTGAATGCTTTGTTCTGTTAAGCCTGTCATGATCTTGAAAAATGAGAGCATTCAAATGCCCTCGGATCCAATAGACAACAAGAAATATGTTTCTGTGGTCATCAGAGTGGCTATCAGAAGCATCCTCTGTGTTAATTTTAACAACACAACTTTGCTATCAGCATTCCAAATTGGTGTCTGCCTTTTGGTTTTACACAACTGATTGTTTGGCTCCATAATAGTTTTACAGATGTCTCTGCAAAACCCAGATATGTGACAGGAATCACACATAAAAACGACACTGAATCTCTATGAAATTGTCATTGAAGTTTTGCAAATCCAACACCGAAATTCAGGTTTGAAATTCTTATAGCAGTGTCACCAGAACCAAGCCTGGCAGACATACTATTGGGATTTGGGTCAAAGTTGATGCAGCTTGTTTGTTTGAATTCTTGTGAAACATCATAGATGGGCCATCAGATTTAGCATAATCGCCACTATTTGGTGAGTCAGAAAATTATCATGGCATTGTCAACTATGTCCAAACATGCTTAGTTTTCCTTTCTGCAGATGACATAATGCATGCTGGTGAACAATGAGATCTTCCTATGTGAATTTCTATGATGCAGGCATATCTCTGAAATGTTCAGGAACAGATATGTAATCCATTTGTTCATGGGCAACAATGCATCATTGGTTTTGACATCACTGGCCAATTAACCGTTCCATGCATTTATTCAAGTAATTAAATTGCTTTGTCTAGACCCACACAGTTGGTGGGAGAGGGCATAGTCTTCTCAAGTAAATTATGTAAAAACTATATGGATCCCAGGTAGTGAAATGGGAGTGATATGGAAAATGGTTGTACTTGAATTCATTTGTCAGTCAATATTAATTCAACTAACAATTATCTGTATTTGAATTTTTTATGTTTTTTTTTTACAAGCAATACTCTTTTTCTTCTTTGAAACACATATTTACTAAAATGTGTAACCCTACATTGGTACGATTAGAACTTGTATGAGATATAATGTTCATATGGGTGCTCTTCCTCTGCTTAACTGAGAAAGCATATTTGGTCATTACAGGTGTTTTAATGATTTGTCACTATTTGGACACCGAATAAGACATCAATTTATTGAAATTTTAATCATGTATGTGTGTTTATGTGAATGTGTGTGTGTAAATGCTTATTGGTAGAATACAGTTATTTCTGTAATTATTTTGTTGAATTAAATGTTCAATAACATCGTTTATTCATTTATTTTGCATCAATTTTGACAACACCTTGTACTATGGTCTAACACTTTGTATTAACATCTCCATTAATGGAACACAATATACTCAATTTACTGTTTCATACAATATACTTTAATGGACAACTGTTTCAAGGAAACAATGAGAACATGATTATCTCATGTGAACATTTTTACAACATTTATCTACCAGCTCCTACATGGGTAGAAGCATGATGTAAACAAGGTACCAAGAATAAAAATGTAAAGTCCACCTATTAATATATTGATTGAACATTTAATAAAGCGCAAATACCGTTTCAGAGGTGGTATAAATTATATATGAGTTTTACAAGAAACCATCAATCTCAGTGTGAGTAGATAACTTGCATTTCTTGAAAAGTTTGGTCTATATAAATAATGATTCATTGGAAATATTGACAGTTTCCAAGTACTCATATAGACTGAGGTAGTTTCAATAAATATGACTTTTATTCTTCCAAAAATGTTCATTTTATCTAGGCAAATCTATCATATTTTAAATTCTTAACCAAGTGTTGTCTATATTAGTCTACAATTCTGCAGTTAACTACAGTTCTAATTGATCCTTTTACAATTATTACCTAATCATTCTTCATGAATCTATCAATTTGAAAATCCATGCAACCATTTTAATGATAAATATCTATTATATACAATAAATTTTTATTGAATTTCACAAATAACATTAACGAGGCTAGAATTTTAAATGTAGGATGTGAATTTATGCCACAAGTGATGTCATGTATCACCTATGCACTCAGCACTAACACCAAAATTCATAGACTATCAGCTATCACCCCCCAAAAATAATGGAACAATATGAATGAAAGGCCTATGCATACATGCATGTATACACACACAGATATATATATATATATATATATACATATATATATATATATATATATATATATATATATATATATATATATATATATATATATATATATATATATATATATATATATATATATATATATATATTCACAAGCTTGTATAACACCGACTCAGTGCCATCCAGGGATAGCACTGTCTGTTCTGTCTGGTATATATTTATAATTCTTTATAATACAAAAATCCTATATACCTTGAATTATTTATAGGAATCTGGAATGACTGTATGTATGTATATATATATATATATATATATATATATATATATATATATATATATATATATATATATATATATATATATAAAAGTATGAATGTATGTGTGTGTGTGTGTGAATATCACACTCTCTCTCTCTCTCTCTCTCTCTCTCTCTCTCTCTCTCTCTCTCTCTCTCTCTCTCTCTCTCTCTCTCTCTCTCTCTCTCTATATATATATATATATATATATATATATATATATATATATATATATATATATTTTTTTTTTTCTTGCAGTAATTACTATGTCGACTCCCACATTTTACTTCTTAAAGTTTAGTTGCTTTTGTCCAATTACTTTTGTAGCATAATGAATTAAATTCCGTCAATAATTTCTACAAATCTGAATGTCTTCAAATTAGCAGCTATTGACTAAATTAAAAATCATAGTCTGTGTATTTGAATGTATTCCGCACAAAAATATAAATTCCCCGCCCTTGTGCATAATAGCGGAATGTTTGAACACACGAATGTCTTATGGGTAAAATACATCAGTTAAATTGAGAAAAATATACGAATATTTGCAAGGCATCCAAATTTAATTGCAGGCCTATTGAGTGAAGTTTTTAAATATTTGGCTTCTTAAAGATTCTTTTAGGAGTAAACAAGTATAAGATGCTGAAAACATGGGAGTAAACTGTTATGAGATGCTGAAAACATGGGAGTAAACTGTTATGAGATGCTGAAAACATGGGAGTAAACTGTTTTGAGATGCTGAAAACATGGGAGTAAACTGGTATGAGATGCTGAAGACATGGGAGTAAACTGGTATGAGATGCTGAAGATATGAGGGTAAACTTGTATGAGATGCTGAAGGCATGGGAGCTAAGTGCCTTTCTCAAGGACACTCAGAGATATTCCACCCAGGCTGGCTTGGTTGGGTATTGTACTTGAGACCAATGCCCTAAGGCGTGCACAGCACCTTATAAGCAGAGCAACCATGATGTGATGTAATAGATGGGGCTGTTCTTTTGTTTTTTTTTTGTTGCAATAATTACATAAAGTTTACCTGTATTGACCCAGTTTTGAAGTGTGTTGTTTGTTTTGCCAAGGAAATATCCATCAATATCCATCTTTCATTTTTCATTAGTTATAACAATGCCTATATATGTCTGTCCTTCCATTCAGTACACTTGTTAAGACAAAGTCACTCCTATATTTATATGAGTTGCCATAAAACATGTTACTGTATATATATATATATATATATATATATATATATATATATATATATATATATATATATATATATATATATATATATATATATATATATATATATATATATATATATATATATATATATATATATATATATATATATATATATATATACTAGTCACTACCTGAATATACACCAATTGACCAAACACCATGACCCTGCAATTCTTTAAAATATATTTATTGCCCTTTCTATTACTATGTCACAATATTTTTAATATAACTTGATTTGACCCAAACGTTGTTCACTGGTTGGTTGGACCAGCTTGTGTGAAAGTAAACTGGACATGTAAAAATCAAATGGATCTCTTGATCAGATGAAAATAATGACTGAGGAAAATTTAATTGGGCAAGTGGCCATAAATTTTAATTAACCCTCCTCAGAACTCACAGGTCTTTGGCTGGCAAGCCAGCAACTAAATTGACCCATCAAACCTTTAGTTTTTATTATTGGACTGGAAATTTGGTAAATCCTATAGTTAGCACCAGAAGATACATATATCAATGAACCAGCATGCTTCTGCAATTTGTTTTCAGTTTTCTTTTGTAGATTAATATACACACACATGATGCAATCTTGTAGGTGAAAGTAGTCACCAAAAATGCACCTATATCATGGTTCCAATAGTTTAGTTTTAGAATTATTGATCTTTATTGAATTCAAGCTGAAAATCTGGCATGATATAATCTAATGAATTGTCTGATCTTTCAGAAATTCAATTGGATTGCCATGAAACTTGAAAAATGTTTTCATCATCATCTTAATGTTGACATATCTGTTTCTGTTAGAGATATTTACTCATCTTAGATTGATTTAGCGATTTAGTGTATGATAGGATTTTGTAAAGTCAGCTTGTCTTGCATTGGATTGTCTTGTAACTTTGTGTTTGTTACGGTCATCATTTGAAAATGTTCATATAAATCATTTGCTTTTGAAATTTTATTTTGATGTATTGTCGTGCAGTAGAATTCATTGGTAGAATCATGTTACTGCTACTGATTGTGGCGCCTTTTTGAAAGGATCATGAAAATTGGCAAAAGTGATGACAATCATTTAAAACTGCATGCACAAATTGTTGTTCTTGAATGGTTTTTGTACGGTTGTGCATATTACAGTTGGGTACAGTATACGACCAAATTTTGTTAATGCAGTTATGCAATGTACTTATTGGATTGCCCTGAGTGTCTGTACTTAATTAGTATGTGACACATTGTCCCTTTGTATTTGTTACATGTAAAAGAATCTGTCTTCACCATGTGACAGATTTTATACAGCTTTTTTGAGTTATGTGCAAATGTGTATAGACTTGTACATTATCTTTTATTAAGTTAAACGACAAAAATTCATGTGAATCTTATTTTCATTCCCAATTGTTTTATTGTGATAATTTTCTAAAAAGATTTGGTGCTTATGGATTTTGTAGACAGTTTTTACTTCATGAAATTACCCAAAATATAATTTTATGTAACTATCAAAATGATGTTGATTATGTCACTTATCAGGTACCAAGAAAGGTTTGGTTATAGATTTAAATTAGTCTCTTTTTACATTTTTTCCAAAAACAAGAAAGCCAAGTTCAGAGATATTTAAACAGGCAGTAATAAGCATAGCATGTTTGCTGAAAAAATATTTCCTGTACATGTATCTGTTGATGTGAGAAAAATGGAACAATTTGATAGAGTGTGTTCTGCTTAAGGTATTTTTAGACTTTGCATGATTTGAAAATTAAATATCTTACAGTACTTTGCCTAATGTGTGGTATTTCCAATGTGTGTGTGTGTATGTGTGTGTGTGTGTGTGTGTGTGTGTGTGTGTGTTACAGATTTATGTTCCCCAAGTACAGTTCTTGGTAAGAAAGGTTCGGATCCATTATACAATAACTATGAGCCGAATATACTCATGAAATGATAGACTGATAACTTGTAAATATACATTTTTAATTTCATGAACTGTACTTAAATCATTTTGTTGCATGTACAAGGATGGTCTTCTCTGGAAAATAATGCATTTATATAACAGAACTTGAATCCATTCATCATTTAGGTTTTGAGATGTATTTATAATTGAGATCTGTATTATTTTGTTCATTGAATAGTAATTGTTTATATTCAATAATTAAAATGTATATGACAAAGAGAAAAAAAATATTTGTTGCCTGGTGTGAAAGTGTTATTATTTTACCATGCAAAATATAAATAAATTGAATTTGGTCAAAATTTGAGCATATTTGCACTTTTTATTCATTGGAGTAAATTTGTATTTACATATATGATTTATGTTCTTGTCATAAGGTTGACATATGATGTAAGTGAATATTTTATTGTATTCATTTTGGCAAAGTGGTAATCATTGTCATACACTGATAAACAGTTTCAAAGTACGCATGCGTACACTTAAAATTAGGCAAGAGTTATTCTTCTTGAATTGCAAGTAAACGCCGACGTAATGTGTGCTTTGAAGCTTTAACTGTAGGAAGTCAAATCATATATTTGATTAGGCAAATAAAATAATATAATAAAAAAATATCTTTTTCCAGTTGGAGAAATGTCTCTGTTTCTCACTGCTGACCCTCAACTTTTTCCACAATAGTATAAAAACAATGTTTGGCCGAAATTGATTTGTGTAGCTAATTGAGCCGATTTTACGCAGTACTTTTAAGTGCTTGAAATATTTAAATTATATATAATGCTTATATTTCTTTTTGTTGTAAAAACCGCCAAACCTAATTTTAAAACCAGTGAAATAGGAAACACACATCTGAAGGAAGTATATATATATATATATATATATATATATATATATATATATATATATATATATATATATATATATATATATATATATATATATATATATATATATATATCGTCGCTAGATTTTAATTACCTTTCATCTGTTGTCGTTGTGATACATTATTTGCACTCCCCGTTGATCAGGAAACTTTATTAATTTATCAAATTACAATTTTTATTGTACCTTTAACTATTTGGTTTCGTATCGCTGGTCGGAACGAAAACTTTTACCACTTTTAAATAATGAAAGATAAAGCCTTTTGTATGGCGCTAAATAGCCTCATTATGATGGTGCGCCGTAAAAGTTCAATCATATGTCACAAGGACAGATGACTGTAAAATATAAAAAAATGCCTAAAAATGCATAATTACCTATTTGCAACGTTTTAAATTACATATTTCTTTCACATATGTCACATATAAATTCGTACAAAACTACTTTGTACATAACTTGATGTCAATGACATGCATTTGCACTTCATTAATACACAAATACCATTTGTGATAATGAGACATAAGAAGGTCATTGACCATTCAAAAAGAGGCGTGGGAGGGTGGGGGTAAAAATGGCGTGGCAGGGAAACAAAACACTATGGCACAACATCGTCCTAAAATGGCTTGTGTGAAACGCTATGCCAAAGCCCTTTTGTTTAAGTCAAAACAATATTGTATTTCAGAAGGCTTAATTTTCTTTATACTAATTTATGTCTAAATATCTTTTTCTTTTTACTAGTATTTAAAAACGAAATAAAAATTACTTTCATGTATCATGAAAGTTTGTTTTTATTTAAAATTACTGCAAGATCAAAAGTTAACTTCTTGTTTACATGCATTTTATACAGAGCCTAGTAAGTTTACTCGTACATCCGGGCTCTATTAAGCAAACTGGCGGCGATTCTGAAACTGTATATCGGTGTATTCATTTTAAGTTACAAAACTACACAGATTCTTACACTTTTGGTTATGCTAAGCTCTGTTGAACTTGGGATCAAGATGTCAAATTAATATCTTATGTACATTAAGTTTGGTACCGAACTGTATACCTTGACCAATTATCAAAGTTATTTATTACCACTATAATGTGACACAGCTATCTTGTTATGTCAGTGTTGCCCTTGTCATTGAGACCATCGGGCCATCTTCCCTGTCTTTGATAGCATAGATTTCAGAGTGCAATGAAAACTTGCACTGTATGTACATCTTGAGATGGTGGTGTGTTGTTCCTGTGATGTACTGTAGAGTGTATCTATACTATTCATAGACATGATAATGTTATGGGATGAACTGTGGTCTGTCATCTGTTTATCTGTTTGCACCAAGATTGTTTTTGGTAAACTACCTCGAGTACTACAATGAAACTTTACTCGCTTTCATTCTAATGTCTAATGGTCCTAAATGAAAATGGTGCCATTCAAACATCCAATATGACCACCACAGCAGCCAGTGTTTTGTAAAATATTGTTATTGCGACTTGTTTTCAATACACGGTAAGATAAACATGCGTTTTTCACAAAAGACTTTCTAAGATGTCTGTTTGGTCCAGAATTAATAATTGTAGGGACAAGCTAGTGTTGTTTCGCAGCTTTCTTAGTTTATGACCAATCCATTACTATTACTTATTGGATATTTCTTAATGAATAGGTATAGGACCATCATGAAATTCTTGCTATTCTTACACCACCAAAATAAAAGGAAATATTGTCATGTGGTTATTTTGTGATGCCATTGTTAGCACTTCTAGAAAGCTTGTTATATTAACATTTAAGTTATCTGCTTTGATATTAAACACAATATAAATAAACTGGAACGCAACCATTTTAATAGCACAGTCAATCGTTAGACAAGTGCTTGGTCTGTCCAACATAATTAGTGTGGAATGGGTGGGTGTGATTTGGATTTTTAACGTAGCTTTAAAAACAATTTCCAGTCATAACCCTACAATGTCTGCATTGTGGCAATTTATAGTGATGTCTATCATTAAAACATCATACCGCAAACATGTAGCATGATGTCTCAGCCAGTCACAATATCCTGACACCTAGCCGACCAGTCCACTGTCCCAGCCAGTCACATTACCCTGATACCAGGCAGGCCAGTCCACCGGAGTTGTCATCATAATTAATAATAAACAAAGAAAATCCAGTAGATTTATAGGGCGAAAGGATTACAATATTAAAAACTTTAACATTTTTGGGATTTAATTTACACGAATAAATGGATAGTATTACGCATGACACAACATTACCATAAGTATTTAATTTAGCCAGAGAAAATCTACACAAAAAATGACTCAAAATCTACCGAAAATGTTCCATATAAACTAGCATCGGCTTACTGCAGAAATAAATATTTGTTTCTTTTCATATTAGAAACATTTTAAAGGACGCGTTTAATTATCCCTAGGTCATTGCAAATTAAAGTTACCGTACCCTTACACCTAACCGTCACTCCCCAAAATATCGAACCTTAACTACAATGTGAACAACTTGGCAAAGACTGCTGAAACTTTGCATTCAGGTAATAGTTTACAAGCAGAGCTAATAATAAAAAAATTCATTAGATAGAGTGTTCTTCCTGCTTATTTAATCATATAAAATATTGATTTCTCTACATCGTCTGTACTTTTTCGCACAAGTACAACTGTATGTTTAGCTACAAAAATCACTTTCCTAACACTTCTACAAAATCCAAAGATATTTGACATTGGAATTGTACATGAAAATGTTTTTCTATCACCTTTTAACATTGATTTACGCACCGCAAATCCTAAGTTAAAATTTGCATTCATCGATAATACTGTAGGGGTATCAGCAGCTCCCCCTGCAGCTCTCACATCACCAATAGTCACGTTTCTACTTTCTGGAAAATCAGTGGAAACATCATTGATGGACGAGCTGATCTCGAATAATCGTCACTGTACCTTGCAATACCAAGTATTGTTGTAGCAACGTCAATGTCTTTCTGAACTGATTAAATATTTTTTTCCGTCGATCATGTACGTAGCGCTATCAAACAACGCCATAATACCATTATTAACAAAACCAGCTCTAACATCGGCTGCATATGCTACTGGTGCTGCAGGATTAACGTTATTTAAAATTTCACTTTCGACTTCAATAAATGCTTCAGCGGGTAAGAAATATCTACTTGTATCCTGAACCTGTAATTCGATTTGTCCACTCTGATCTGGAATTCGGGAGTCATAAGAATACTACTGATAATCACGCACAGACCCATCTTTGACAACTGGTGCGTCCATGTCAAACGCGGGGTCAGAAATACGCTTGAACATCTGTATTATTATCATCTTCGTCTAACACGAAAACCACTTCCTGCTATCAGACTAGCGGTTATATTTTTTTTGTTGTCTTTTTCGACATTGGGACATAAACTAACTCTGCTAGTTTTTGATTAGCGGCTTGATTTATTATTTTACTTACACTTGCGGGCACAACTTCAGTGCTAGGTAATTTCACTGGTTGAGGTCGGACGGGTTGTGGTCTGCGTATTAATCGCATTAGTCTATCTTTAATTGCTGAAAATGTTTTGCTAGAAAGGTTACCAACAGCGCCTATACCTTTTCCACGAACAACATCAATAGCTTTCATTCCTAGCTGCTTTGTAATTGGTATTGCTTTTGGGGGCCATCCTTCTAAATAGACCCCGAACAACATCTCCTAGTCCATCTCCGTAGATTGCTCTGTATACCGGTAATTGAGAGTTTATTACCCTGACCATAGTATGTCCACGTTGAGTACTATGAACGATCATTTTATTATTAACTGATTTGACCACTAATTGTATCTAATCACTGTGTTGGTCATCGGCGATAAAGTCGATAAAGTCCTTTAGTTTAGGTTAATTGTACTTAATGAAGTAGAAGAGTTAGGTACTGATCGGTACATTGACCTTTGACCTAATTATTACATAATATATGATGTGATTTATCCCATATCACCCATCTGAAGTTCAGTAAGTGTTGATGTGAATAAAATACAACTCATAGTTAAAACAAATCATTTTATTACAAAAATATGGTTTGTTAGTAAAGTACAAAGATGAAAACAGCAACTGAAAAAGTTCAAAAACAATTACATACACATTAATATAAAACACAGCTAAGGTACCTCGTACAATTGTTTCTGACAAGCGAGACTAAGTAAATTTGTCACTTGTACATTTCCAAGCTATAGCACAGGTTATTGAAAAAAAAAATAAGGCTGGCTATAGGTATAACGGTACCAACTGTACTACCCCAGGTGGGCGGAGCTTAAGGTGTAGCACTTTATCGCCGATGACTACCACAGTGATTAGATACAATTAGTGGTCAAATCAGTTAATAAAAAAGAAATATTCAGAAATAAACAACAAACAACTAGCTGTGATTGGTGCATTATGTAAGAGTTGTACTTTCTGTTAGGCTTTAAAAAAAGTTGAGCCTCTCGGCAACATGTGAGATTATGTTAATCCATATCTAGATAACATTTTGTATTTTTTAAGATATTTTTTTTAAAATGTGGTACACATGACTGAAAATGTGTCCGGTGGAATTAGCTAACTATTACCCTTATCTAGTTCCAGCAGAGTTGTCTCTCTTCAATGCAATGGAGTACCTATTTTCGTTGTTATAAAATTAACAATCTAACATTGTTCTCTGTGACAGTGTGTGACAAGCGTGCTGAGGTAGGATAGAAAGTATATTTATTTCGCAAAACATTAGCATTGCGGTCTATGGAAAAACAATTGGTACCGTGATACCAATTAGCGCCTAGACGGATGATGGACCAGGAAGATTCTGCGGCGGGTTCGGAACAATTATTAGAACCTAACGCATATTTACTGCTGAGTAGAAGCTAGTACAGTTTCGTATTTAGCATAGGTTAGAATTTAATAAAAAAGGTTTTCCCTGGTTTCCTCATTAGTTATACTGGCTATTTAAAAGAGACTTTGTACATCTTAGGTCTTGTTCAAAGAACCTTTTATTCCCTTTATTTTGATGTATTATTGATGGTTGTAATATGGGTTAGAGAACATATAGCTTGGCCTTACTCCAGATGTTCATCTTTCAAAAAGGTGCTAGCTCTACTTGCTCATTTTCACTTCTCGAACTTCAGAGGTAAATTGTAAAAAATAGAGCCGATAACTTTTTTTTAAAAATACATTTTATGTATTTGGTAATTCATTCATTGCACTTTTAGAATCTGGTATTGTCTAGTTTGGCAAAATTCATTTTCCATATTTTAATAGCTGACAAAAATAGTGTACTTTAGTGTACTTTAGACAAATTCAAGTTGATTTTTGGAGTACAAGGGAGCAGTCATTTTAGTTATCAGTGTCCTAAGATCATTTAAAATTTCCAAAAGTACAATATCCAAAGAAATTTCAGCCACATTACATGAAGGTAGTATATAGGTATGCCAATATTCTCTCCACTGTGCTTTTTTTTTTAAAAATGCAAACAAGTTCACCTTGCATACATCTCCCTCTCAAAAGTACATAATAACTGGTGAGCGCAACCAAATGGTCTATTCCTCAAATAGTTCACTTCTCTAGGGTTTGTGACCGTAATGGTGAAAATAAAGGTTAATTCGCCGGATTGAATTTATGCGATGGTTGTCCGAGAGTGATGAGAAGGTACGTTACTGTTTTTTTTTTTTTTTAATGGATATGTGTATCTTTCAGTCTTCGTACGATTCTGAAGCGATAAAATACGCGTGAGAAAAGTCGAATCGAGCGGACGGTTGTGGTCGAGTTGCATTCCTTTATTTTTTTTTATAATACAGTTAATGTAATTTCATGTCAAAAATTTCGTCGTGCTTTATTGATAAAATTGCAGACTCATGTGGCATAACTACGCCAATTTATTTTACCGTGTAAGAGCTTAATAAATTAAAAAAAGAAAAAATTATTTAACAAAATGAATATACTTTTTTAAAAGTAGATTTCTAAACTATTTGGTTTTTTTTTTAAGTGAGGGAATCCGTTCGTAGCCTCAACCACAACAAAACAAGTTGAGGCTAAGACATCGCAGCTATCGTCATACATGTACTGTATGTATTATTACGTGTATGACGGTAACTTGTAAGCAGTGATAAGAGCCCTTGTGTGGTTGATCACGCGGCTTCACTGATTTGATAGTGAACCAGTTCTCATAATTTTGAAGCACAGTCAAAATTATTTTGTAAAAAATAATTATATAGACCGCATATTGCTATTAAATCTTTCCATACATAATATATGTGAACCAAAAACGTAAAAATGGTTAAAATTGCTGTTAAACGTAACATAGACTTCACTGCTTAACATGCCAATGCGTAGCGGTCTGTACTGTGTAACTTTGCTACATGCATATTGAAGGGCTAAAAAGGCATACACTAGGAAGGAAAGATATATATATATATATATATATATATATATATATATATATATATATATATATATATATATATATATATATATATATATTTTTTTTTTTTTTCTTCAGCTGCCTTGTGAATCTCAACATACTCTGTCTGTATCTGCCTTCCATTTTACATATTGTATTTTCCACAACCTCCAAAGAAAGCAGAAGTATAATTCACACCTGTTTGCATCTCAACAAGTTCACAGTTGGCTTAGATAATCACTGTCCAGTAGTTGTCCAAGCTGACAATATGTCCAGGAGAGTTTTACAGAGCATTATGAGCAGGGAACAGAGTGAGGGAGTTGGGGCAAGAGTGAGAAGAAGCATTGGTGGCACCACAGTAAGTGTTGAGAAGAATAACTTCAATTACATATATACTCACAGAAAAGTCAGATCCCACTGCAAACCATACAGACCATGATCTGTTGTTGCACATTTTACCAGCAGATTGGATGTATGTCGTATATTCCACATATTATGCCTAAAAAAGTACAAAGACCCAGATGGCAAATATGAATCTATGCAGTTTTGCAGTGTGTGTATATATATATATATATATATATATATATATATATATATATATATATATATATATATATATATATATATGGTACAAATACACTAAACCCTCATTCCAATGCAGTCAAGGGGTACCAAGGAGTATACTGCCTTATAGGGAAACCATTCTTGAATGAAAACATTGTATGTATAACCACTGAATTTTAAACTAGGATTCATGACTATGACCATATTATAAGGATCTTGTAATGTGGTAGTGTTGTATTGTGAATTGACTTTTACTTGTGGTGTACTTATTTTCATGGATTTCATGATTGATTCAAAACACAATTAAATTGTTCATCATTAAACTCAATTGTACATGATTAGATTTAATTGTACATCTTTGTCTTTTCTGGAAGATTTGAAGTACCAAAGAAAATTATATTTCTAAACCTGGAACAAAGATACCACAAAATTAGGTATTTCATTGTACCTCCCCACCCCTTCAAAGTTATATGAACTTTATATATTGTGTAAAAATGTAAAATTATAGTTCATGTAGATTTTGTTGATTACTTGATGCATCAAATTCAAAATTGTAGTCAATGGCCATTTTCCAGAAGCAATGCAGGCAATTTAAATGTACCAGTCTAAATGTTATGGGAAACTAAATGGATGAGTTACCCTGGTATTATATGTCACAATGTTGAAACATTCTGGATTTTGCATATCGAGTAAACTTGGCATATTTTAAATGTAAGGTGAGCAGTTTTGCATTTACAGGATACACATATTTAAGTTTTTCATTAGACTTTTTTAAATTTTTCCTTAAGTATGTCTTCATAAATGTTTAAATTTTATCAATGATTTATGATTTTTCCTATAAATAGTTATAAATATATAAACATAATTTAATACTTTTGCTTGACAGTTTGTCATGTTTTTTTCATGGATTGCTTTTATTGCTTCACAAACATGAATTTAAAACCTCAAAGAATAAATCCACTACTTTGGAAACATTATTCTTTTCCAAAAACACATATTTAGGTGTCAATGAAAACGCCATTTTGCAAGTAATCACAGAAATTATTACCCATAAAAAACATGAATTTACAGTAACCGTTACAATAGCATTGTTGCAACTATGGTAGTTCCTATTTTCTGATATATCATTAGCATTATGTCCTAATTAGCTCACAGTTTTCCAATTATTATTGTTTCATAACATGTCCCCACTTTTTTACAATATCATTAACATTATGTCCTCTCTGGTCCCCACTTTTCCAAGTAGCATTATGAATTTGTATCATATCTGGTTCCAACATTTCCAAGTAACATTGACATCAAATTCTAACTGGTTCCCACCTTTCCTTTGCAGTTATATGGACAGTCTTTTATATGAGAAGGGTACATGCAGTAATGGGTTAATTTATATAGAAAAAATGAGCTTCTTTGTTTTGATCCACATAGCTGTATATTTCTGTCCACCTAAAAAGATGGAATACATTCTTCTTTCTTATTTCAATATAAACAAGCAATTTAAGCCTAAAATAGATTCCATTCTCCCATTTACTTCTCATTACCCACAAAGTTTCTTACAGGGTATTTAAAAGTTAAAGTATTTTGAAATAATGTTATAACTTATGGTTTATCAGTCATTTTTTTAAAGTTTATTCAGTAAACACATAAGTATGGATTCTGGTTGTTATGAGTCTAGGCTTTAACAGTATGTAACAGAAAAGAGTGAAGACAACAAGCTTTGTAAAATTTAACAAATAATTTATTTCCCTAGAATGCCTAGTGAAAACAGAAAAAAGAACTTACAGTTTTACAAGTCAAATAAAAAAAAATAATCCAAGAATTAGAAATAGAAGTTCTATTATTAAAAAGTCCTGAGTGAATCTCAGTTTGAGTCCCGATGAAATCCAAAATGGAATGTGATGATGTCTCTTGTAACCTACAAAGTTCTGTTGTGTCAGCAGTTCTTGTTGAATAACAGAAAATATTCTAGTTTTGAAATTCCAGTGAATATCTTTGGCCAAGAATTTTGTAGGAGCACTTAAGTATTTGCAGAGAAAATAATCACTTGAAATTCAATAGAAGTTTCAAATTCAAACTGGTCACAACATAATGTAACTTGGTATCTCAAGTGTTTTAAGCCCAACTGAAAAATCTGATCAAAACAGTTATGCCCTAGTTTTTTTAAGATGCAAAACATATACCCAGATGAGGGTCAATCTTCTAGAACAATTATAATTTTGTAAGTAACCATAAACATGTTTCATATCAAGGTAACAATCTAGATACAGTGTTGCTATTATTAGGTGCTTCTCAGTGAAATAAAAAAAACATCAGGTCAAATAGAACTAAACTCTTTTCTGAACAATATCAAATTCAGTAAACAAAGTTACATTATAATAGCATGTAATTGAATTTAAAAAAATGTAAAACTAACAAACAAATGAATTAAATACACTTAACATGGTATAAATAAGATAAAATTGTTCTGTTTTGCTTCAGCTGCGAAATTTTGATCCATTTCTTATGCTTGATGAATTCCGTGTTAAAGCACCAGCTGGTTTTCCTGATCATCCACACAGAGGTTTTGAAACAGTAAGTTTTGCATAAAATTTTAAATGGATGTGTGCTTTTATCCATTAAATTTTTTCATGTACTTCCCATGAATAGTCTTTATCAGTTTTCTTTGTATATCCTGGATCTCACTTTTCCATTAATATTCTGAATTCAGTTTTCCATTATTATTCTGTATCTCACTTTTCCATTAATATTCCATATTTATCTCAATTTTTCATATGATCTTATCAGAACAGAAGAATACAAAATATTGTCTCAAAATCATGGTTCAATATAATGTTGATTCACTGCTGTTGATGGGTATTTTCAAATTCCACTCATGAAATCAAAATTATGTAGCCTTAAAGTCAATAAAAGTGATACACACATTAGTTTACATATGGCCCTGCACTTAAAACAAATACACTGCAAATGCTTGTGCAATTGGTAAAAGTGTACATAATGAACGTCTACTGCATACATGAATACAAAAATAACCAGTACAGGGTTAACATACTGTTATCACAAAGATGTATCATAGCTACCTTTCACAAAAGTTATGTTCTTCTATAGTCAGGTTTGCCTATTAAAGTGTTTTCAGAAGTATAGTTTCTTAAATGTTGAAACATTAGGGACTTATTTAATACCATGCTACAAGCTATTGAATACAGTTTGTTCAAGCATAAACAAAGGATTTCTTTAAATCCCCTGTCTGAATGTTTGGTACATAAACTCCACCTGTAATCTTTGGGATGATGTTCCTTATAACTTTAAACTCTAGTGTTTAATTATTAAGACCTTGAAAGTAAGAACAACTTTTCTAAAAATATAATCCTTAATTGTCATCCATCTGTAATTGTTGAAGAGAGATATTGTAGATGTAAGAATAGTTTTGGGGCCCCGAGTGGCCGAGTGGTCTAAAGCGATGTCCGTTACGGATCACTGCCATCTCACCTCTGTGTTCGAGTCTAGGATTCGGCTAATGTAGATAGGTAAGAAAGCTTGCCAGTAGCTTCTCGTGGGTAGGTGGTTCTTTCCGGTGATTTCCCGGTTTCTTCCTCCACCAATAATACTGGCCGCCATGAATAGCCTATCGTGTGCTGAAAATGGCGTTAAGTCCAACAACAACAACAACAATAAGAATAGTTTTAACATTTAAATGGCTGCTCAATTCGGTAAGCAGTTTAGTCTCTGTGTGTAGGAGGCATTTGGGATGTACAGCAGTACATAAACTGTGGAAAAGCTACTATATTGTACACTTTTTGGATCAAATGATATAACATAAATCATTCAACCCATTTTAAATTATAAAGTGTATTTCAAATTGGTTTGATGATAAAGTATTACTATTAAGGATGCCTAAAAGTTTTAACACAGTTAACAGTTTCAATTTTTTTCCATTGACTACTAAGTACAATTCCACACATATGTCTTCCAATTGTGATGAGTAGATAAACATTAATTAGGTTTTCTGTCATTTTAAGCAAAGCTTATTGTCATCCATTTCATAGCAAATTGTAAATCTTCTTTTTGTTTGCTCTCAAAAATGCTATCAATGTTTACATTAATATATAGTGTTGCATCATCTGCATACATAGAGAGTAAATCAAGCCCTGTAAAAAATCATGTACCTATAGTGTGAAAAGAGAATTGATCTCTGTGGTACTCGTTTGTAAATTTCCTTAAAATCAGATACAGTACTTAACTAGCTGAAAGCTTGTAATCTGATAGAGATAGGATGAAAACAACCACTGAGGGTTTTGTATGCATACTGACAAGTTGTTTGTGTTGTAATGTCATCTTCAGGGTTTTGTATGCATACTGACAAGTTGTTTGTGTTGTAATAAGTCATCTTTAGAGTTTTGTATGCATACTGACAAGTTGTTTGTGTTGTAAAAAGTCATCTTTAGAGTTTTGTATGCATACTGACAAGTTGTTTGTGTTGTAAAAAGTCATCTTTAGAGTTTTGTATGCATACTGACAAGTTGTTTGTGTTGTAAAAAGTCATCTTTAGAGTTTTGTATGCATACTGACAAGTTGTTTGTGTTGTAATGTGTCATCTTCAGAGTCCAAGGCATAATACAGAGAGTCTTATGCAGATCAAATGTTTTCTTTAATTTCCTGTTTCTGTTATAAGTTGATTAATTTGTTCCTTAACTCATACAACCATTGTTTGTCTCCAGGTAACTTACATGCTGTCAGGATCATTTCTGCATGAAGATTTCTGTGGTCATAGAGGTGTGATAAATCCAGGTGATCTTCAGGTAAAATTAAATTGCCTTTCATTAACCTGTGTTTTGCTTAACTACAGTATAATTTATTGGTAGCAATGATCATACACACAGGACTCTTGATCTGACAATTTTCTAATATCTATCTATCTATCTATCTATCTATCTATCTATCTATCTATCTATCTATCTATCTATCTATCTATCTATCTGTCTGTCTGTCTGTCTGTCTGTCTGTCTGTCTGTCTGTCTGTCTGTCTGTCTATCTGTCTATCTATCTATCTATCTATCTATCTATCTATCTATCTATCTATCTATCTATCTGCACATATACACACATACATATATACACACACACACACACACACACACACATATATATACATACCCACGACCTCTTGCATCCGAGATGATGCTGTACCCACTAGGCTGCCGGTGGGGTGGTGGTGAAAGGAAATAAACATGATTATTAATTAGGTCAACAGAATAACTTGCACTAGGATTATTTCAGTTACCATATATATACTCCAAATTATAATCAAAACTCTACATGGGTTACATACCTATTCTGAACTGCTCTAGTGGTTAGGGTGTCCGTCTTGGATGCGGGAGGTCGTGAATTCGATCCCCGGTTGAGTCATACCAAACACTTATAAAAATGGTACTAACAGCTGCCTCGCTTGATGCTCAGCATTAGGAGGTTGGTTAGTGTTAGGACTGGTCGGCCTGGTGTTCAGGATAATGTGACTGGGTTGGACATCATGCTACATGTCTTCGGCATGATGCCCCAGTGCTAGACAAGACCATAAACTGCCACACTGCAGACATCATATGTATATGGCTGAAAAATTGTTAAAGCTATGTTAAAAATCAAAATCACATCATGTCATTTCATGTCACACATCACATACATAGTCCAAACTTTATACAGGTTACATATATAATCTAAACTGTATACAGGTTACATATGTACTCCAAATTGTACATGGGTTACATACATGCTTTAAATTATGCACAGGTTACATATATAATTTTAACTATACATGGTTTACATATATAATCTAAATTGTACATGGGTTACATATATGATCTGAACTGTTCACAGGTTGCATATATAACTAAACTGTACTCAGGTTACATATATATTCTAAACTGTACATGGGTTACATAACATACTCAAAGCTGTGCACTGGCAAACAAGTGTTTTATGCCATAAGTTTTTTCCCCAGACTTGGAACAAACCTGAATGTAGTTTTGTATTTACCACATATTCATTTGTACAACTTTTCACATATTTTTAGCAGAACAGATTGAATAGTTGCAAAATTTTATTCAGAACATTTAAGAACACTGATGTGATAGCATCACTGAAAACATATTTCTAGCGTGATTGTGTTAAGGAAATAAATTAGAAATTTCATGTAAAAATATGCAAAATAAAATAGGTTTGTAACAATAGTTTTACATGATATGCCAAATTTGTTAATTTGATCCAGACTGTCAGAAAAGTATTTTTTTCTCCAAACATTAAAATACAAAAAGGCCAGAGTAACAGAGTAAATCTTGCTTATGCCAAGAACTTCTGCCATATAAATTAAAGTTTATAAAGAATTAATGTAAATATTTCCATATTTCAGTGGATGACAGCAGGGAGAGGTATTGTCCACTGTGAGATGCCAAATGGCCCTGAGGAGGGTCATGGTCTTCAGTTGTGGATAAATCTGTCTAAGAAGGACAAAATGGTCCAACCTGCATACCAAGAGCTACTGGACAAGGATATCCCCAAATCAACAAAGGATGGTGTCACAGTAAACGTTATTGCTGGGGAATCCTTTGGGATAAAAGTATGTATAGCAGTAACTGAGTGTTGTCAGGAGACAATTTAATTCAGTTTCTATTTTATTGATTTATTTCAGTTATATTACTCATTGTAGGAATTTTTAATTACATGGATGGTTCATTTTATTCATTACTCATGAGAACAAATGTGGTTTTTAGTGGGGACTACATTATGTATGAGAGAATGCTTCAATTTTATTTCATTAAATTAAAAATGAAAAAAAAAGCCTTCTCTGCATACAGTTTGGTCCATTTTAAATCTTTGCAAGCAAAAAAAAATTGCCTTTGTAATGCCCACTCATTTTTGAAAACAAAGTCTTTGTACATTGATAATGACACAGATTCTTTCAAAGAAAATACAGTGGCTTGTTATTGAAGATGTTGCATGGAGCTGTAGGGCATGCAGATAAACTACTTTTTATTTTACATAAAATAATTTTATTGTATTTTAGTCACCAGTGTACACAAGGACACCCACCATGTATTTGGATTTTACAATGCAGCCTGGGAGCAAGATGGCACAGGCCATACCTACTGGATGGAATGCCTTCACTTATATTCTGTCAGGGAAAGCCTTGTTTGGTAAAAAGAGTTAACTCCCCTTTATCAGCATCCACCATGCAGCATTCTATAAAGGCTCTCTTTTCGTGGCAAATGTATTTGGCTATGAGATGTTGATTTAAACTTTGTACATTGAGTATGATATTTCACTCACTCAGATAATGGTACCATAGTTTCTACTATTTTCATTTGTTTTTTTTTTCTATATATAGTACCACAGACATTGTGAACATGTGTACTATCACTTAACCAAACTGAGATGGATTCTTACATGATTGTCCACTTTAAGATAAAATGACTCTACAGAAGGCTAGCTTTTACTGACAAAAATCTGAAGATCTGCCAGATATAAAAAAAATTACCTGACCAAAGAAACGTTTGACAAATATGAAAACAATTACATAAGCCAAACAAAAATGTTACAAAAATTACATAACCCGGCATACAAAACTTTACTTCCTTGCAATAACCTTTGAGTTATAACCATATGTAAGACCTTGTTTCATTGCACTTCTTCATGTATAAAACCTTTCTTCCTTGTAGTAATATGCAAGTTATATGCAAATGTAAATTCCCACTTCCTTTAATAATCTTGAAGTTATGTATGCATATAATACAGTGCCTCCTTGAAGTAACCTTAAAGTTATATCCAAGTGTAAAAGCTTGCTTCTTTGTAGTAACCTTATTGTGTTATTTTTAAAAGTAGCTCATCATAAGTAGTTATGTTAATTTTGCAGCTTCTGCAACATTTTGAGAAGAAAAATAACTTACTGGCAGTCCCAGTGTTACATTTATGTGCATAATATTAGATTGACTTCCTTCAGGTCCATCAGGAAATCAGACAGAAGGAGTTCCACATCACACACTTACATTTACAAAAGAGGAAGGTAGTCTTGCAGTTGAGAACAAGGTAATTGTTATTAGTCAATCTTTTAATTTTTGAAAGATTTAATGAAAGATAAGATCCTTAGGCATTTCTTATTCAGATGACATTATAATGAAATAGAAAATAAGCATCTTTCTCCATAGCTGATGATGGCATATGCAATCTGTTATACGACTGGGAATTATATACTCTGGAAATCAGATATGACCGTTGGCATTAAGCAAGGTTGGAGAGGGGGACTGTTGGCAGTAAGCAAGGGTGGAGGGGGACTGTTGGCAATAAGCAAGTGTGGAGAGGGACTGTTTGCAATAAGCAAGGGTGGATTAGGGACTGTTGGCAATAAGCAAGGTTGGGTAGGGGACTGTAGGCAATAAGCAAGTGTGGAGGGGGTTCTGTTGGCAATAAGCAAGGGTGGGTGGTTTTAACATTATATCCAGTGTTGGCTACTCCTAAAGTAACTTTTGATCCAAGTCATTATCACATTAGAAAGGAATGGATGTTGTTGATGCTGCACATAATAATGAAGCTTTAAATAATCTAAAATTGTTGTTTTTTTTTAAAGCTGACTAAGGGGTAATGTTTTTAACTTTTTACACCAATAAATCAAGTTGAAGTCAACTGATGGTAGTGGGTGTTTTAAACTTGTATGCCTTTAAATAAAGTTTAAAGAGACTTGGGTGTTGGGTTAACATTTTAAAGGAAAGTAAGTAAAAAAAATGATTATAACATTGCACTTGTGACATTTCAGATTTTTTGATTTTATAATGATAGTCATGCTGCCTTAGTGTCATTTTCAGTCTTTTATTTAGCCAATACAATGACTTTTAGTAGACTGGACTCAACATTAATTAGGATTATTTTTTTACATGAACAGAAATTAGAGTTGCATTTTATAGGAACATAACCAGGATTTGTATATTTGGTTGTCTGTAATTCTTCACGCCATTTTGTAACTTTGAAATCCTTAATTTATTATTTACATTTCTATTAACAGAGAATTTTGTATTCTTATAAAAATGTGGCCAATATGTGCACAGATTTAAGAATCGGTAAAAAATCGTGATTCCTTCATCCCAGTGAGGAAAAGAAGTGTACAACTTTTTTTCTTCTTTTCTAGGAATCTGAAGCTTGCAGATTTGTATTGATTGGTGGACAACCACTGAATGAACCAATTGTGCAATATGGTAATTATATTCCTAAATGTTTATAAGGTCAGATGTTGTCCTTTGCCAGATAGACACTTAGCTGTATGTTATCTTTTCACAAGACCAATCTCTTTGACTCATGATACAGTATTTGCTACATTATTTTAGCATTAGGCATTATTTTTTATCTTCTCATTGCTTGACAAGAATATAATATTCTTTATTTTTAGTAGTGAGAGGTCTGTCATGCTAACCTTTACAGATCTCTCATACCATCTGTCTGTTGGAGTTTGAGTCTCTGTGCAACCAATGTGGGACTGTGAGAAGGCTTGCCAATAGCCTCCAATTTGGTCAGAAGATTTTTTTCCAGTTCTTCCCAGGTTCTTCTACCAATTATACTGTTTGCCATGTATAACCTGACATGTGCTGAAAAAAAGAATCCCATGAAAACAACAAAAGAAAAAGCTTCCATTCTCAGCTGAGTCGAAGAACTCATAATACATAAATTTCATTAAATGTCAGTTACACATATTGGCCAAAAGTTACAAAATGTGTTTTCAGTGAAAGCAAAAAAAAATTACATCCACCATCACTTCATGGACAAAATGCTGAAGCCTGCAAATTCAGTCACCTAGAATTTACATGTGATCAAATACAGACATTTGCTTAGTTCTCTCTTTCAGTATTTATGAACAGTTTGAACAGTTTGAATATATGGATATATGGAAGTCATTTATCATTCACACCTATGTAAAATAATTTGAAGGGCTATACATCCCCACCTTCCTACTAGTTTAGTCAGCTACTTGTAAGAGCCATGCGCCAGGACTTGGCTCTTGCACTTAGCAGTTGGAATAATCTAAAATAAGTCACTCTCTAGTATAATTGCTCATTACAGACAGACACATTTTTGGAAATTATTGTTTTCCTGGCATGTTGTATTAATGGTTTAATCAACACAATATTTTTTAAATCTCTTCTGTTCTGCTGTACTGATTTGTCATATATAACTAGCATACATGATAGTTTTTTTTAGCACTGTTGTCACTTTACTTCAGATATTGTGGATATCTCTAGTGATGCTAAGGCAGTAATTATCTTTTGTGCGACTACCATTTTGTCGACTACCATTTTGTCGGAGGCCTCGAGTGACCAAGTGGTCTAAAGCGCTGACCATTATGGATCACTGTCATGTACTTTAATTATCCTTTAGACAGAAGGCAGATGTTAGAAATGTTATAGGTCTAACATGAAATGATGTACCATATTTCATGTAATTTATCATACTTTAAAATTTATTATTAATTTAAGTGTACTAAAATTTTTTAATGTTAAATAAATAATTATCATTTCATGTTACTCAATGTGTACAAAAAAGTAAAGAGACTGTACCCAACAGGTTCTATGGAATATACGCTACTTAGCAACTGAATGGTACAAACATACAAAATAAACTTATATATTTTCTTTCTCATTCTGCTCTCAAGAATCCAATTAGCATTACAATAAAATGTACTCAAAATAGATTTTTGTTTTTATTAGTGAATGAGAGAGAGAGAGAAAGAGAGGATAATGTCTCAGTGTACATGCACATCTGCATTTAGAGCATACTTCTTTGTAGCTGTTATGTTGTGTAATGTTGGCAAAATTATTAAGATGGCTCCAACATGTATTAGATATGGGTATTATTTATTGGTAAATTGTACACAACAATGAGTCCACCTAATACTCAAAAATTTAAGTGCAACTTGTATTCGTACAGAAACAATTACCTCATCAAATTGCAATAACAAAACAAAGAATTTGCGTTCACATATAAGCATGTGTGTGTGTGAGAGAGAGAGAGAGAGAGAGAGAGAGAGAGAGAGAGAGAGAGAGAGAGAGAGAGAGAGATGAAATAAAATTTTCAGTGTACAAGACTATTTATTCAGGGTAGTTGTTATTTGTAGCTTTTGCAAGAGACAAAGGACTATTTCCATTTACCTGATGATTGTGATAATCCTCACATATTAGGACCCTACTATATTCCAATACCAATTAACACCTCACACTCAGCAATTCATTCTTGTTTTATTACAACCTCACAACAACCGCCTAGCTATGCAGTGTTATTTACACTCTAATTAAATATGCTTAGAGATTTGATTGTTCCAGTTGAGACCAGATAGAGGGCAAGATTCAATAGAAGAGGAAAAATCAGCAAGGTCTCCAGTAGGAAAATGAGGCTCTCTTTAGGGAAATGAAAATCTGTCAGTGTGCTATCAAGGCTATTGTCCATATGGCAGATATTATATGAAAAAGGGATCTTATGCATTACTAAAGATAGCAATAGAGGGACATTTCATAGAATAGATTTGCAATAAATGTTAATTACATCCATATCATAATGCTACAGGCAGGTAAAAGAGATGTTTATATATATATATATATATATATATATATATATATATATATATATATATATATATATATATATATATATATATATATATACATACACACACAATATACAAAATCAATTTAACATTCAAATTTACAACAGAAGATAATAAGATTTTTATATTTTATTTGTGCATGCCTGTAATGAAACTAGAAACTAGACTAGTTGACCAATGGTATGTAGTCTTCACTTTAGCATGTACTGAGATATAATATTTTTAGATAAGAAAATATTAAAGGGCTTTTTAATTTGATAACTGGAATGTATAAAAAAATTAATGAGTACGAAAAAATACATGAAGTACAGTAGACCTGACCTTAGACACCATGATTGCTAAAACATGCTGATTCATTGTTAGGATTCAAACCCACACCTTTTGTTTGAGAGTCTGGCATGCTAACCACCGGGTCACTCCTGCCCTTGCCTCCATTCATCACCTCTGATAACATGCATGAAAGTACTTCTCATTTATTTTACATTCCCAAGCCTTCAGTGGGTCACCTAGACTGGTCTGTTCTACATCCCCAAGCCTGAAGTAGGTCCAAAAGATTGGTCTATTCTACATCCCCAAGCTAGCAGTAGGTCACCTAGATTGGTCTATTCTACATCCCAAAGCCTGCAGTGAGTCACCTAGACTGGTCTGTTCTACATCCCCAAGCCTGCAGTGGGTCAACTAGACTATTCTAAATTCCCAAGCCTGCAGTGGGTCACCTAGACTGGTCTATTCTACATCCCCAAGCTTACAGTGGGTCACCTAGCCTGGTCTATTCTACATCCCCAAGCCTGCATTGAGTCAGCTAGACTGGTATATTCTACATCCCAAGCATGCAGTGGGTCACCTAGACTGGTATATTCTACATCCCCAAGCCTGCATTGAGTCAGCTAGACTGGTCTATTCTACATCCCCAAGCCTGCATTGAGTCAGCTAGACTGGTATATTCTACATCCCAAGCATGCAGTGGGTCACCTAGCCTGGTCTATTCTACATCCCCAAGCCTGCATTGAGTCAGCTAGACTGGTATATTCTACATCCCAAGCATGCAGTGGGTCACCTAGACTGGTATATTCTACATCCCCAAGCCTGCATTGAGTCAGCTAGACTGGTATATTCTACATCCCAAGCATGCAGTGGGTCACCTAGCCTGGTCTATTCTACATCCCCAAGCCTGCATTGAGTCACCTAGACTGGTCTATTCTACATCCCTAATCCTGCGACATTTGCATAGGACTCATCTTGGCTGTTATACAGTGACTATGATCAAGTCCTTTGGACTTTTAAATGACAATTTAGTCCCAGGGTTTGATTTTTGTTTGCTGAATTTCAGACTTCAGGATTTTATGTTTCATGCAGTAGAGTGTTCTCAGATTTAATTTAAATGCAGAATTGAATTAAATTTGACTACATGTATTCCAAGATTGTTACAAAGATAAGTTTTAATGTAGACATTATCTCGCAATTAAAACAAATATATATTATTATTTACAGGTCCATTTGTAATGAACACCAATGAAGAAATCCACCAGGCAATGATGGATTACCAGTCACACAAAAATGGATTTGAAAATGCCGGTAAATGGGAATCCAAGGCTGTCAAAGATGGAAGATATTAAACACATGGATATTTTGTATCACATAGTCGGTATACATATGAACATATCACTTTGTGTGATTCCAAATAAGCCAATGGAAATGGGAATCCAAGGCTGTCAAAGATGGAAGTTAATAAACACATGGATATTTTTTATTTATCACATAGTATACATGTGAACATATCATTTTGTGTGATTCTAAATAAGCTAATGAAACTGTGAATCCAAGGTTGTCAAAGATGATGGACATTAAATAAATGGATATTTTTTATTTATATACAAGACATTCAGGATGAAAGGACAACGCCAGTCTTTATTGGTCATAAGATAGTTTTATTGCTCCTAAGATAGTTTTATTTGTCATAAGATAGTTTTATTGGTCCTAAGATAGGTTTACTGGTTTGGATTGAGGATCTTATACCAGTGTTTCAGGTTCTGATTTTGAGCAATTTTTTGTGGATATATTCTATGATAAGGACTTGAATAAATTGTTTTGAAATTGTAAAAGATATGTCTGGGTAGGGGCAGCACTTCTGTACTTTTAATGACATGAACTCTGTAAGTTGTTATTGAGGCTATGAAGTCCAGAATTAGATTTTAGTGCTGCAGAAAAGATATTCCCTTAATTTATTTGCATGTTACTTCAATTTTTTTGTGGTTGCCATTGGCACACTACATCTGAGACTGAGTAAAATATGCTCCCTCATTTCTTTATTGCATTTTCTCACTTCTTTAGTGCATGTGTTTCAGGTAAATATGACAAATTACCAGTCTGTTTCTGAGTAATATGGTGTCTAGATCTTTGCTGTCTAGAATGAGTTGCATGGTTTTCATAGGTAAATATGACAAAGTACCTGTCTGTTTCTATGCTGTATAGATTCTGGGTCAAAGTAGTCCATAGTTTAGTAATTGTTTTTCATAGGTAAATCTTGCAAATTACTGTCTTTTTCTGTGTAATTTAGCATTTAGGTCTCTTCTGTCTAAAGCAAGGTGCATATTATTCATAGGTAAATAGGGCAAATTACCAGTCAGTTTCTATGTAAAACTAAACAGGAAAACTTGATTAGCTTTTCAAATGTGTTGGTAAATAGAATACCACTATTGACCTTCAAATTTTTACATTCTTTGAGAATTATAATCACCATTAATAAAGATACTATTCAGGTGGCTCTCAAGCAGAAGCAAATCAAAGCTAGAAAATGCTGGCAATGACAAGCATTAGAAGGACAAACCCAAATCATTAACCTTGATTGCTGGGGTAGTATGCATTACAAAAATCTGCACTTCATAAGTAAGGCCTAGTTGTATACTCTCAAGACCCAAATCATTGGCCTTAATTGCATTACAATGAGCTACAAATCATAATACCATGCTGTATACTCTCAAACCCAAATTATTGACCTTGATTACTGGAGAACTTAAGTATAGTATGCTTGCAATGAGCTGTTCATCACACAATTCCTAGCTGTGTACTCTCAGACCCAAATTACCCCCCCATAATTCAGATTTTTTTAAGAATAAAAGAAAATTGTGTAAACATTAATGTATAATATAGTACAAATACTGGTAATCTTTTAACAACATAAAATGGCTTGCAGTAAACATGCATTTGAAGGATGCACATGTAAAGTATTTTATATTCATTTGTTTGTGTCTTGCTTTCCATCTCAGACTCAGTAAGTTTTAATCATGATCTTCACAATAGGTTGGGAACTATGAAACAATTTTATTACAAAGTCTTTGTAGAGCAGTGTTATGGACACATGAATTTGAAGTTGAGCTTAAGGTCAGTGGAATTATTAGTATAAAATAATCTCTTGTTTGGCATAATTTAGAGACCACTGTTGCAGATTAAAAGAAATAAACATTGCAAACTTAAGACTAGAGGTTCCTACTGCTTATAAAGAAACTTACAACTGGTCTAAATTAGTCTATCTAAATCAGCATTTATATTAGATTACCACCACTCTAAATCAACATTTATATTAGATTACCACCAGTCTAAATCAGCATTTATTACATTAGATTACCACCAGTCTAAATCAGCATTTATATTAGATTACCACCAGTCTAAATCAGCATTTATTACATTAGATTACCACCAGTCTAAATCAGCATTTATATTAGATTACAACCAGTCTAAATCAGCATTTATTACATTAGGTTACTACCTTTCTAAATTACCTTGTTTACATTAGATTATCACCTTTTCTTACATTAGGTTACCAACTGTATAAATTAATTTTATATTTGGTTACTACCTGCCTAATTAGTTTTCTACCATTATATTACCAATTGTCTAAATTAGCTTTGCCACATTATGTTATCAATTGCTTAGATTCACTATTTCATATTTCATTACCACCTGTCTAATTTAGCCTTTTTCTCAAAGATGATGCCAGCTTAACATTGCAGCCTTGCTATGTGGAAGTAAATGTTTTTCATGAAATTGGTTTTATCAAATTTTAGAGAAAAATCCTAAAAAGGTTTTAAACCATTTCAAGGATGTACCTTTAGCAGTATATTTTATGCATGAGATGGGGAGAGCATTCGTTGAGTTGTGTCCCATGATACATTCATCAGCTTTAAGTTCATTATTTAATCTAGGATCATTCATAATGTATATTCCCAGCTTTTTAAAAGCTTTAGAAGTTGCTAATGGTATTTCCTGTTGATGAAACTAAAATTCAAAGGCTGGAGTTGATATGTAACATTAACCCTCATAACTCAATTCAAAGGCTGGAGTTGATATGTCCCATTAACCTTCATAACTTAATTCAAAGGATGGAGTTGATATGGCACAATCACTCTCATATCTCAATTCAAAGGCTGGAGTTGACATGACACATTAACCCACACAACTCATTTCAAAGGCTCAAGTGGACATGACACATTAACCCTCATAACTCATTTCAAAGGCTGGAGTTAACATGCCACATTAATTCTCATAACTCAATTCAAGCAATTTTATTAACTACTTAGACTGAGCAGTCTGCCATATAAATCAATAATGTAGTGTAGTGGTGGTGTTTGGAAAAATAAATAAAAGTCCTGATGTTATTTTGTTTAATAGACAGATTGGTGTTAGGTTATGTATTGTCATAGAGGAATGAATTATTTTGTGACTTCTCATTCTGCATTTATCTGATGGTTAAATTACCAGAAGCTAACTTTACAAAAACATTCATGAAAGTGATACAAGATTACAGTGGTTTGCTGAGACCTGACTTCTGTTTGTTAGTATTCTGTTTTGAGTATTGCAAGTATATATTGTGGCATCAGTGATGGAATGTCTTTTCTATTGATGCATATATTTTTGTCTTAACATTGATATGTTTGATCTGTATATAATTTGTACCTGTACATGTTCTCAATTTGAATTTTGGAAAGGGTTTAAGTATTAAATTTATCAAGAAAAGAACAAAACATATATTGTTATTTTTATTTTTAAGAATTCACCATTTCTTATGATTTCAGTATTTTACATAATGAATGGAAAAGGCAACCTATTGCTGAACTTTAACAGCTATTACAGCAAATAAAGATCAGAAAATGGTGGTATTATGCAATAATTACTGACTTCTAGTTGAAACAGATTTTTCAGCCTTTGAAGATTAATCCTTTTGTCAACCTTGAAAAAAATCAGTAATTATATATGCATAGTGTTAGAGGATGTATTATTTTCTCAGGAGTAAACTTTAACATTTCTCAATTGCTGTGAATAGAACTTTCTTGTAGACACTGCTTACATAGTTATCTCCTCCTAGCCAATAGGTGTCAGCAATAGCATTGGGCATTAAGGTGCTGACAAAACCTGGTTACCAAGCATGCAAACTTTGTACTTTTGACATGTTATGATAAGGGATCTGTTAGCTTTACACTTATTTCAAATTACTTAATATGTCAGCTCATGTAACACAACTAATACGATCTGAGAGTCATTTACAAGCAGATTCATAATGTACAAATTGATCAGTTTTATGTATTGAGAGCCCGCCTCTTTGGAGATTCTGTACTTGTAATAACTTAAGAACTATAAAAAGTTTCACATTTTGATATGTACATATAAAAGGAATGAATTTAAATATTTCTGGTGTGATACTGTTAATAAATATCTCAAAACAAAGAAACTGTGATGGCTAAATCAATAAAATATAACATTGTTTTAATATGTGTGTTTACTGGATTTATCTACATATAATATCTGCACAAAAAACAATTTCCTTTTATCAGCTTCATTCTTCCTTCCATTCACTTTTTCCTCAGTGATCATAATTACAGATGTACTGATATGTGTTTAGTATTCTAATTGATACAAATATTACACACTGAAATAACATTTAAATAATCATGTATGACACAATGCAGTGGTTTTGACAATAATTCAGCAATCAATTTTGGGTTGCTTTTTAGAGAAGGTGTGTTCTACAGGAAGTGGTAATGTTGATAAGAATTTTTCAATTGACTTGCTTCCTTCATATTGTTTAGTGCCATTTATATCTATTTATTATCTTGTTTTGATGTAAAACTCATATTTTTGTAATCTGCTGGATTAATATGTATGTTAATATTTCCTAACTGTATGAACATATCTAAATAGTTTTAAATAGCATATCAATTTGCCCAATTTGTTATTGTTATCTATATTATTATTTATTTAAATTTGTATTGAATTTATTTCTACACTGCTGTATGTTTCATTTTCTAATGAGTACTTGTATGAATGAACAGTTTTGTGTTTGTGTCTGAATAAAGTATATTTATGATGCAGATTTTGATATGGACAGCTTCATCTGAATAGGTGGAATTTTTTAAATATGCTTATCTGACACATCAGCACAGTTCTGACTGTATAACACCACATAAATTTAGGTATCTCAAAATTTGATATGTAAACCACACTCTTTATGCCAATGTTTCCCAGGTGAAATAACATTGAGCACCATTCAGGGCAAAACTTAGGCCTCCATCAATTGCCTCTTGTAGACAAAGGAACAACTATCATGCAATTACTATGCATATTTTAAGTTTTCTGCAACTGTCTTGAGCCATGTTTTATTTGTCAATGCCATCAGTTTTTTTGCTGGTTTGTACTAGGACTGTTTCAGTCTCTCTTTGCATACCCCACCTCTTTCTTTTTTTTTCAAATAGAAGTTGACACCATTATTTATGCAAGAGCAATAATTCACTCGATTTATTTTTCCTTTATTATAAAAAGTAAAATAGGAAAAACAAGAATAGCAAATGGCTACTTTTAAATTTAAAAGAAAGCTAAATCGCTATTTTCTTCTGGATGGCTAACAGAGGTATCTTAACTTGAGTAGGTATCAAATATTGGTATTGTGTTTAACAGCATGTCAACAAAAGTTGGTTATTTAGTGTGAGGCTAATATGATTAAAGTGCCTGGTCCATGGACACAACATGATAACTTTAACAATTTAATTATCAAAGTTATAAATGAAAAATGTGAGAGGAACTTATAGTATTATGAAGAGAATCCAAAATAATCCTTATAAAGGTCAATGAAAGTCCCAAATGAATGAAAAGTTCCTTGTAAATTTAAAAACTGGAAATGTACTGTTCCTCCATGAACAGTGATGTTGTCAGGATGGCATTGTCCATAATTTCTTTGTGTAATTTATAACAGTTCCAGAATAATATAATAGTACAAATAATGAACACTTTTTTTGTGTCCAATGAACAGGCAAAACAATCGTTTTCTGCTTGAGTAATGGCTAAGTTGAACGGGGAAGCCATGAGTGGCCAAGTGGTCTAAAGCGATGAACGTTACGGATAACTGCCATCTCACCTCTGTCTACGTGGGTTTGAGTCTAGGATTCGGCAAATGTGGATATGTGAGAAAGCTTGTCAGTAGTTTCTCGTAGTCTGTGGTTCTTTTCCCAGTTTCTTCTTCCACCATTAATACTGGCCGCCATGTATAGCATATTGTGTGCTGAAAAATGGCATTAAATCCCACAACAACAATAACAACTAAGTTGAACGACAAACACATCTGCAGACTTAAAACAGGAAATCAAGAAATGTGCAAGACTCCAAAATTGGAATAAATCTAATTGTTCAGTTCTCTCCTTATATACACTGTAAAGTGATATTTCAAAGCTAATTAGATTAACGCTTACACACAACTGACCCCACTTGACAAATAACACTACTTATTTTATGTTGCTTCTACCTGTTCATGTGAAAGCCCAACCAATGGGAAATTACAGAATTATTCTAGAAACATCGAAACCTCGTCCTATGTAACTATTATCTCTTAGATACTCATGTCATGTATGCAAAATTTAACTAAAGAAATTCTGTACGATTTACTACCATGAATAAGAATTATAATCAGATAAAGTCATGTACCAGGAGTTACAAAAATAGATGTACATGACCACAGCTATGGAATTGTACAGGTACAATCTGAAACTATCCTTTTCTTTATTTTCTTAAAGTCTATAATGCAGTTTTCAGATTCAGATCACCAAGATGTTTCTACATGGACCAGTTGTCGTAAGAGGTAGAGGAGTTTGCTGCTAAAATAAAGCTTATAACACATTATTGTAGCTGTGCATTAGTATAAAGGTAATAAGGATGTACTTTAATCTGACCTGGATTATTTCTCTTTTCTTTCTTATTCCTTTTCAAAAATGACTGCTTTTTTTTTGGGTATATAAACGTTTACTCCAAATATTGCAGTCAAGGAACTAGCTACCTTGTATATGACCCTTGTAGCAAGGTTAAATTAAATTTTACATGTATTTTTCTTTTAATATAACAGAATGGTTAAAATGATTGTGTGAATTGTATGATGAAAAGGTTATTGACTGAGCATCGAAAAATATTGGGCCCTAGTTCATATGGCTTAGAATGCTTTCACAAGGGAATCCTTTGTCACATGCACTTGGGACCAATATTTTTCAATAGCCAGTCAATAACCTATACATATTTTTTGGGTATGGAAGTCCAAACACAAGAATTGATATCACTAAGTGATTTTTTCTAAAATAATGAAAGGAGACACTTCAACATATATAACATGAATCTCACAACCAACTCGTTATAATGATGTCTATTATTAAGTTTGTTTTGATCATTTCTATCGATCACTTTTTGAGAAAGAATTCCATTTTTAACTGCATGTTGTTTTAGGAGGGGTGTGGAGAGCGAGTAGGAGTAATGATCATTTAAATTAAATAGGTGACTAAAATCTAGTACAGATGGAAATATTTTGATAGAGCCTTTGTACTGTCTTATGCAATATGTTATACACGGCTAAAAGTTGGTAAAGGTGTAAATATATCAATAGCACTGTTTAATATGTTGGGCATCATCAGGTTTCTTCAATTCTCAAACTAATGAATGAATGGGCTTTGAATTTGTCATCCTTCTTACTTTCAGTTCGAGTGTTTGCTGTCTTGCTGTCGTTTGAATCGGTTTAACGAAAAATGTAGCCCATCTATATATCCTTCCATCCTTGTAATCATCTACACCTTCATCCGTCCATTTGCTAGTTGCCCATCCGCACGCTAGTAGTAGGAGAAAGTAAGAATCCGAGCTCAACAACCCCCTCCAGACCTCCAAACAAATACAAAATACCTAGGTAACGTAATAGAAAACCTATTGCAATCAATAATTGCGTTAAGAATCCGAGCTCAACAAATACAAAATACCTAGGTAACGTAATAAAACACCTGTTGCAATCAATAATTGCGTTAAGAATCCGAGCTCAACAACCCCTCTAGACCTCCAAACAAATACAATAGAACACCTGTTGCAAAATACCTAGGTAACAGGTAAAATTTAATTACGTGATCTTCCAGAATAAGCAGAATGATATGTCAGACTCAATTTTCCAAATCATTACGATTTAGCAGAGCGTGGCGATTGTGGACTAAATTACGCATTAGAATTCCAGTAAGGTAAGTGGTGTTATACCTCATTACCAACTGTTAATGTCTCAACTGTAGATATCAAAAATATTTCATTATCATGGTAATAGAGGCTAAACTTTACTTTACCGCTCACATAACGACGGGACTCAAACAAATCTTTTATTTGTGATTTGTTAAGAGGGTATTTTTTGTCGATAAAATACACCTTTGACCGATCAAGATCAATTGTAAGTTTGGTATATTTTTGCTGACTAATCGGACAGTGAAAGTTGTTAAATTCCGCTAGCAACTTTTGATACAATTGTTCGAGATAATTAAAATACTCGCTGTCATCAGATCTGATGAGCGAAAGTTTTAACTTGTCACGGGTACCACTAAAGCATATGCCTGATGTTTCATTATTAATTTCAACTGTCAATGGTTTGCCGTCCATCATTAGGTATTTGATTTTGCTACTGTAGCTATTTGTTACTGTCAAATTTTCAAACATTATTTTTAAAGTTTAGATAAAATTTTAGTTTGCAAAGATAATGTCAAATATATCTCTATCATCATGACAATACCCAAGTGCAAATGTATCTACCCCATTTTCGCAATAACGTTTATCATCAAAATTGCTCAAACCGCGTTTGATAAGGACATCTGTTTCGAGCTTATGATGATTTGTCCGAATTGACATAGCTCTTATAAAACTAACACCGCCATCAAGCGCATACTTGTAGTCATCAAATTTTATAAACTTTTTAACAAAATCACGAGGCAGACCTTTTGCTTTTTTTGTTATTTTATTATTGTCTAACAATACGGCATACATTTTACTACGTAATCCGATAAAGTATTTGATAGCGCTCGAGTTCATTTCATCTTTGAACTTACCAATAACCTTTTTATTTGTGTCGTCATGAAATTTACTGTCACGTGGGTAATCAGAAAGATCAAACAGATATCTATTATCATGCATGTCCTGATAGATGTCCTCACATTCGATTTCATATACGAGCGAATCAGTATCAGTAAATAATAATCTACTAGCCGGCCATTGATTTTTAACAAAATTATAATGAAAATCGTACATCAGCCACTTTGATAAATCTAACACTGAAGCTCCAACATAGATCGGCTTGTTTAGTTTTAGATTTGTTTTTCTTCTTTGTATCGCAACAAGATTCTCATTAAATATTTTCATGCTCACAAAATCATCGTCTGACACAAGTTTGTTTCTGCGATTGACATCATTGACTAGTTCGATATTTACGCGTTTCCTAATATTCTCCATCGTCTTACCAAAAACAGAATTGTTCATCAGTTTGAAAAAGTTTTTCTCAAAATCAGTTTTTGCCGCAGCTCTTCTTGTAGTGTTCGAGTTAATATAACCTCTCATCCACGGCGACTGATTAAATTTTAGTACGCGATGAACTTTTCTCAACACGAGACCAGCATCGACTGCTTGTTTTAAAGCTTTGTAATGCAAAACATAATTACGTTTATGAAGCAAATTTGGTACTAGTTTCTTTACCATAGAATGTTGCCTTGGTGATGCTAACGCTTGTTGTTCTTTTGATAACAAACTATAATCTATAACCATCGATTCCGCACAGAAAGGATAATCGTTATGTAATTTGTGTAGCGAAGTTGGATAATCGAGATCAACTTCAACGAAATACGAAACATCGTCGGGTATCTTTTTTCTGTCTCTGATAGAAATTGATCAGCCGTGATCCAATGAAATCCACCAAACGGCATTGATTCTGCCATCGAATACCCGTACAAGTTATTGCAATCTAGATAAACTATATACTTCGAAGGAAGGTCAGGATTATACTCTTTCAAATATTTGTTGTTTGCTTCAGCATATTTCTTCGTTATCACGCTAATACCGCCTCGGATACCTTTTTCGATAAAATTGAACATATCAACATCAGTTAGTAATTCCAACCTTACCTTACTAAACTTTAACAGAGCATCCCATGACAGTCCGGGGGCAGAATAATACCAGCAAGGATCTAGTCCGTAATTATTATAACTCACTTCTCGAAAACTTTCAAAAACATCTGCTAATAATAACACGTCAGTTTTCAAATACAAATCATGATAATCACCAAAAGTCTCACAATCAAACTCTTTCCAGATATCTTGTGCATACCTGTACTCATCATCAGTTATATTTTCATTTTTAAGTTGTGAGTAAAATTTATCTTTGCCAGGTAAAGATGTTTCATCAAATTTACTCCAGTCGTCGAGGTATTCGTATGGAAAAACTCCTTTTTTAGCTAGTAGATTAAATTTATCTCCAAAACAGTCTCTTAGGTTATCAAATTTACTACAACCTTTTACTAGCTCATCTAACGAGGCTGCCATAAACTGCAGGCTGTCAATAAAACGCAATTTACCTAGCGTAACTGACATGTACTTTTCAAAATTATTTGGGATGCATTTGATGACGTTATCGAGTTTTAGACGAGATTTTATATCAGGATTACCAAAAGCTTCTACTATAATATGGCTATCATATCCTCGAAAATTGTGAAGAATAACCGGAATAAAATCTGGAGCATGAAATTTTAAATTACACTGATTATGAGCCGCTCCACGATACTGTCCAGTCAAATGACAATGGTCATGTAATTTTTTGTTGTCAGTATCAAAAGCTTTTTCACAAATATGACAAATTTCTGCTTGCTCGTGATCGGATTCTTGTTGAGGTGTTAATTTTAACATTAGCGTTACTTTTTTCAAACGATAAGTAATATTATCAACTTCATTAATCAACTGCTTGAGAAGCCAGACAGCTGGATTTTTACCACGATAGAGTTGGATTGGTTTAGATAATCTCGAATCAGCGCAACAAACTACCTTGTACGCTACTCCACATGGAACATGATTTTGAATTTTTCTTGTACTCGATTGGTTAGGATCATTTTCTACGCCAAGTACAGGTTGAAGTAAGCATTCGAAATCGACGTATATGACGAAAGGAATTTTTAGTTTATGATTATGATGGACAAACTGTAACACGCTATCTTTTTTAGATGGCATTGTTATTCTTTGTACGTCACTACAGTACTGCAAATGCTTTTGTAATGTTTCATTGTTAGTACAACCATGCAAGCAGCGATAACAAAAGAACTTTTTGTTGTTATTTTTATTATACTGTCTTCCAACTAGTCTGTTAAAGTTTTTGATCCAAACGTAATGATTTTTATAAAACAGTAAATTGATAGTCGATTGTGAAGCTTTTTCTGAAATATACCTCGGATAGACATTTTCTTTTTCATCTAATCCGAAAACGTTAATCGAAACATTATTTTGCTTTTCAAACTTTGGTATTTGATTTTCTGCCACTGGAAAGTCAATACCAGCACAATTTAATCTTGACACGTGACTGATATACTTCTCAACACGATCAGCATTTTTTTCTGCTGGAAATAGCGCGGAAAGAACAGCCCATTGGAAACATTTGCTATCGACGTTTTTTATGTTTATACAGCACTGTTTATTTTTTATTTTTGGTGGCAGGTCGATATACGAACTACCGCGTAATGCGTCATATTTCATCGTGTGAAACAAAATTTCCTTGATCATTTCAAACTTCCAACCCGAACCTAATTCGGTAAATTCTTCTATTTTTTTCCAAATTTCTTGGTGTATTTCATTAGATAGTGACAAAAGATCACTACCAAGTAAAACACGTCTAGATTTTGCGTTGATGTAAGGGTCTGCAATTTCCTTGTTAGTAGATTCTTCCGTCAAAAGTAGTTTTGAAAATATAACGTGATATTGCACTAACAATCTTAGACCCTTGTGTTTTTCAAGCTCACGTTTTACAGTCGTCTGTAGCAGATGAAAGAGATTTATTGTAGTAAAATTTACTAAAACAATTTGATTATCAAACTGATAACTATTATCAAAACCTGCAAAAGCAGTCGCTATTTTATCAGGTTCTCCCATAAGACTTCTCTTGGCTATATCACGCAATTTCAACATTATTATATTATAATATAATCTCTAATTGATAATTTACCGCACACTGCGCATGCGCTAGAAAAACAATTAGAGATAAAAAATATCACCTATAATATAATGACAGTAAATCTGACAAGCGCACGTGAGCAAGAGGTATATCATGTTTATCCGAAGTACAATCTGTACGCTGGAAATGAACTTGGTTCGGTTATTAATATCATTACTGGAATATCTGTTGGTAAAGCAACGCCAGCGGGTTATACGATTAGTGTAAAGGGAGATAATACTGAAAGAATTACGATGTTTAGAAAAGATTTTATTTACACGTTATTTTGCGATGACATTCCAGAGGGGAAACGAGTATATCATTATAACGGTAAAGTCACTGATGATAATATTGAAAATTTATCCTTACAAGACGAGTTTCAGCCGCATCCGGTCTTTGATTTATACGAGGCTAACGATCGTGGTATTATAAGAAACAGAAAAACGAAAAAAGTTCTTAATAATATGAGCAATATGGGATATATCAGTGTGACTGTTAGAGGAACATCGACAGATCGAGTTTGTTATACTGGTCATAGGTTTGTTTACGAGGTGTTCAACGGATCTATACCCAATGGTCTGGTTATTAATCATATCAATAATGTAAAAACAGACAATCGATTGGAAAATCTGGAGCTAGTGACCCAACAGGAAAATGTGAGAAAAGGACGAGGTGGTGGTATTAATTTTAGATGCCCAATAAAACCTGTTATTTCGTTAAACCTTGAAACGGATGAGGAGATCAAATTCAAATCAATTACAGCTGCGGCGAAATATTATAATATAAATCCCAGAGCAGTAAAATTTGTAGCTGATGGAGCAACAAAATCAGCTTTTTCAAACAAATATGATGCTAGTATTATTTTTAGATATGATGATTAATAATATTTTGTAATTCGGTTTTAGTCAAACAATGATGAGCAAATGCTATAATATCATCGCAATCAAATTTTAGCGTCACTACTGCACTTTCATTAATTTTATTTTTTTCTGCTTCTCTTAGTAATATTTTATGAGAATCACCTTGCATTACAAAAATCTCAACGGAATATGAACTATAACCTGACAAGCATTTTCTTACCGCTTCAGTCAGTTCGTGGTAGTTTATTATATTAACTTTTTGGTGATATTTGACCTTGTCAGTCATCTTATAACAACAAATTAGATAAAAAGTATATTATAATATGGATATGATGAAACGACTTGCTAGCGATAAGGTCTCCACAATCTCTAATGATATGATAGACAAATCCATTGGTTATAACGAAGATGATATTTTATATAACAACGAGTCTGATGATGATGAAATAGTCACCGTCGTTAACAGATATAATTATAGCAGACCAACCACTGGAAAATATAATGTCAAGTATCACATTGCTAAAAAAATTATAAAATTTAATTTTACCGTTACCGAACAGCAGGTATTTTTGCAGTTAATCAGACCTTTTTTAAACATCAAAATTCCAGACCGACAGAAAAATATAAAATTTGATTTCATCTTTGTTAAGATTTTTAATCTTATGACGATCTCTGAGGATCGCAGACAATATCTAATATCATTATGTAAACCAGTAAAATGCAAATCTATCAAACGAAAGTATGAGGAAATTTATAATAGCATTATTTCACAGTCGATAAAATCGACCGGGTTGGAATCCAGCTGTTAAATTTATCACTATACCCACGCCATTTGACTAAACTTTTATCTCCTTTTTTCCTAATCACTTTTTCGATAACGAAAACATCTTGTTCAGTTTTTTGTAGTTCTTGTTCGTAAAAACTACCTACTATAGGCTCACCTGCCAGATCTTTTAACGCGTACGTTACAGGTACTGTTAAGAGTACTTTATCAACAACAAATACTTCTTCGCTCCAGTTTGGAGTAAATCCTTTTTCAAATATCTTTTTAGTCAAAGAGATTCTAACTTTATCACCGACCTTAAATTTATGTCTGCGGTACATGTTTTCGTTTGCTAATATTGGATTTTTGATAGCGTCATTGGGTGACATTTTGATGGTTCGATGTTTCGTGTTATTATATTCGCCTACGATTTGAGAAAGGTCATCGATGTACCTGTTGGTGTTTTTAGCTGTCATATGTTTGTGTAATTTTTCGTTTAGCGTGCGATTAAATCTCTCGACAACAACGCTTTTGCCTTCGTTTCCTGTAACATATTTTTTAATATTATTTTGTTCTAGAAACTGTTCAAACTTTTTGTTAAAAAACTCGGCTCCATGATCAGTCCAGATTTTGTTTGGTTTTCTTTCGGTACTCGTTATTATCTGTTTTAACGCATCAGTGATTGACGTTCCTGTTTTATCTGAAACTGGCAGACTAAAAGCGTATTTGCTGAAAACATCTATAACGTTAAACAAATACTTCTTTGGAGCGCCATCAGCGCCAACGTTAAACTGAGCCAGATTGGATACATCTACCAAATCTATTGCCCAGATATCATCTACAGCGTTTGCAACAACTTTACGTCTCGGAAACTTTTTTTTTTAGGTCTGTGTAGTTCGACTGCAAGATCATCGTATAATTCTTTTCCGAGTCGAGACTCTCCGAGTCCAAGTTTATATTTTGCTCCTATCATTCCCTGAACAAATCTTCTATCAAAACGTTCTCGTAGATTTGTTGGCTCCATATCATATAATTCGTCTAACATTACTTTATCACAATCTGCTTTCGAGTTTTCATGATCACGATAACAGATATCGTGACGCATTGCTATTGCATCCACTTGATTATAAGGCTCTTGTCCTGGCAATGGATTGTCGTTTTCATCTAGTTGTTGGTCTAGCGGATTGTAAGGACCAGTATACCGATGACCTGGCAAAGTCCAACCGCCTTTTGGTTTTGGTAATTTACCAATTAGTTTATGTATATCTATACCTAACCCTATTATTTCTCTGTTGTTACAACGTTGACAGTACGTAATGATTTTATCTTGTTCTATGCAAAGATCTTTGTCACAATCACAATTGCATTTCATTTTATTTTATTTTGTTTCATAAGATTAATCGTCGATCAAGATAACTCTATCAACGCTAGATCCTACTTGTTTTTTCAAAAACATACTTTTCTTTCTACCACAGATTGCACAAATACTTTTTAACATCGTTCTATTATTTTTCGTTTTTTCCGTCATCTCATCCTTGTTCTCTGTTTTAGTTTTGCATTTGAGACAGTATGTTGACATTATTATATCAAGGAGTTTAGATAAAATTGATTGCAATATTATCATTCGCATGAGAAGGAAGCTCATCAAATTGTAAAATAAACTTTAAAAAGTTTTTACTCCCAGAGTTTTTACTCTGGTGCAATTGTCTGACAAACATGATACAATAATAACCACAAGCTGATGTTCCAATCGGCTGTAGTTGATTAGACGAATAATTTATTTTATCAAATTTTTTAAAAATATATTTTTTTATGAGATCGCTTGGAGGAAGTCCGAACGAATCAAAATAATTGTTATCGTGGACAGCAACCCAGTGGGTGCCAGAGCCATCATTGAAGTTTTCAATATTTACAACACAAGAACCGCCTGTTGGTACGTCATCGAGTTCATCTTTGGAAAATACTCCTCGAAATCCAACAACGTCCTTCAATTTTTCAATGATGTCAAAATTGCTCAATAACGTCTGGTCCCTGGTAGAGTTAATCCGCGTCCGATTCCTAGTAAGTTTGGCAGCAGACTTCCCGCTAGTCCCGCTAAAAGTGGAGCGAAAGGAATAATTCCTCCTTGTTTTGTTTGTTTGCGTTTTGTTGTTTTCTTTTTTTTCGATGATTTTGTTTTTTTCGGCGACTTTTTCGTTGGCATTTTATTTTATACTGTTACATAAAATTAACGATAGATTTGTTTGATACCACGACCTTCGACTGCTTTCTTCGTTGCGCCAGAGACTGCTCCTGACGCAGCCGCAAGTCCAAGTGTACCAAGTACTGGTAAAACTTTGCTAGCTATTATTGATAACGCTGGTCCAAAAAATCCACCTTCTTTTGACATTGCAGTTACCTGAGAAACAGATAATTTCAACACAAATGGTTTTCCTTTGTCGAGTTTATTGATTTGTTGTTGCGTTAGCATGACTTTTACTGCAATTTTATTTGAAGTTTCCGGAGAGATCATCAAAGAAACAGAGCTGCGTTTAGCAACAGCTGCTGATAATTTTTCAACTTGACCAGATGTTAGGTATATTTCTCGAGTTGTGTATTTGGTTTTCATAATGTTATATCCAAGTTGTTAGATTAAACTTGTACTGTCATTTTTCCTTTGATTGAATCGATGGTCAGAAATCGATCACTAACCAATAGCGCGTATACGTTATACTGTTCACCTGGCACAGCGCCCAGTGTCCACGTGACCTCAATATCTGCAGTCGATCCCACAACACGCTCCAAATGTTTTGATACGTCGAAGTAAAAGATGGGATAGAGCGTTCGAAACTCATCTATTGATATTTGAGATCCACTGTCCGCGTTCTGATATTTTTGCATTGCTTCCATAAGATACATGTACGGCCGAGAGATGTTTCTGGTGGCGTCTATGGTAAAATTACATTCGATTGCACGTTCGGGATACTGTTTGGAATTTACTCTCACAAATATTCGTCTAACGTCTGGGTTATCGAATACGGAGTTGTTTATTTCCTGATTGTTACGACGTGCTTGTCGTTGAAATACGACGAACAAGTGTCGCGGTAGTTGTTCGCTGGGCGTGGTCGTTACACGCCATGTGTAATCAGTCGCGTTGGGAATGGCTGTTTGATAAATCCTGTTCTGTTGGAAGTGTATCTTTTTTGTAAAGGTGGCTAGTAAAGATTCGAGCTCCATCATTTTAGCTAATGAAGGGACAACCCGAGGCATCCACAGTGCTAATCTTGTAATAGAAAACTGTCCCTCAGCCACTCCACCGGCGTGTATTATACAATCGTTTTGATCAGCTCGATCTAATATAAGCGTATGTTTTATTCCTCGAAACACTTTGTTATAATCACGGCAAAATCCAAAGATTGTACTTAACGGAAGCATCATCGTTATTTGGCGAGATTCTGCGGCAAATGCTTTTCGTTTGGTAAATCCCTCGTTATATCTTATGTTACGTGCACTAATAACACCGTTTATTAAATTTAACATCGCAACACCATCTGCGGCTGCAGCTGGTGGAGTTATACCAAGATTACGACAAGCGGCAATAAGTGAAACTCTTGTGGCGTTTGCATCAGCAGCTGCACCTGGTGCGGCTATACCAAAATTATTAGCATTAGCAATAAGAAAATTTCTTACAATTCCAACATCTGCATCGGCATTAGCTCCGTGTGCAAAAGCACCACTTGAAATAAACTCGCCAGAGGTAGTTGTCCCTAGTCCAGTATCTTTGAACCACATCATATTTGTGGCTATTGATCTGGAATAGTCATCGCTAAACGAAACGATGTTTAGTATTGTACTCGCTATGGGTAAGTGCATCGAAATATCTTCTACGGTTTGATTGGCCAGTTGGTATCGTGCACTCTTAAACAAGCTCCAACCATTATTGACGAGAGCGATTTCTGCATCAGCTGCAATATCACCACCTATCACAGTTAATATTTGACCACGCACTTCTAACATTGCCTTATGGGGTAGTAGAAACACGTCCTCGTCTCTTGTGTTAAAAGTTCTAACCCCAGTTTTATTCGGTTCGTTCGAGTTCTCATCGAGATACTCGACATACTCTAATTCTGTTACAGCATCGTCAGTATCAATTTCTTCTGCAAAGTCGAGATAGATTTTAGCTGACATTTATTTTATAATCGTTACACAAAATTAAAAGGCAGCAGGGGTCATCGGCGCTGTTTTCTTTACAAGTTTACGTACTATTTCTTCACCACTCGGCGACAATAATTTTTTTGTTGTAGCTATCATAGCTCGTTTTGTTTCTTCTGTTGGCGCAATATCTGATATTACTCGTTTTATTTCAGACACCGTAGGTGTTGTTGAAGGTCCTTTAATCTTATCAGCAATCTTTTGCCCTACTGCAGTGCCTGCTGAAGATGCCGCCCCTGTAGCGAAAGCTTTACCAGCGTCAAGTGCAATGGGCGCTACTTTACGCGCGATTCCTGGAATATTCTCTGCAATTGTTGTAAATATATTTCCAAAAAATCCACCTATGATTTTTCTTCGATAAACTTTTCTTCGTCTCATTTTATAAAATTATGTACACAAAATCACATGCCTAGGCAGTGCGTAGGTGTAAGTAATACGTGACTACCTCGTTGTTCACGTCTATTTGTCGTCCAGATTGGTCTGTGAGTTGCATTGTAATGCTTGTAATTTGATTCTCAGGTGTTATTGGATAGTAGATAATCTGTCGCGGATTGATTTGCATGAGAGAACCCGGTGGGACTTCTGGTGAGAAACTGTAGATCGTTTGCCCGCGGTTGCCTTTTGACGTATAAGATCCAGATGCGATAGAGCAATTGATGAGTATTGTATTTACTTCTGTAATATTTACTGGTAGTTCTCCATCAAATGTCAAAGATTTATCTTCACCGGTGGTATAGTATAAAACTCTAGTAAAACCTAACATCTTTCCAAAACTTCTTTCTTCAAAGATGACTTTCATATTTCTTTTCACTGTTATCCTAGCTCGTAAGGTGTTATAATTCGCCGCTAATTCGAAATTATCAGCATTCCCACCAGCTTTTGTTAGAAGCTCTTTTATTGTTCTGTTTAGATCAGTAATGTTATAAGCTCCTTGTGGAATCTGTAGTTTGTATTGTATATCAATAAACTCTTTTTGTGATGTTGGAGATTGTTTAACATTAACGATTAAAATTTCATCATTAATCCCAGTTTTAATATTCGGCATGGCGTTCCAACAAGTACAAGAAATTAATCCAATCTCATACTGTTTTGCAGGATCTAGTTCTATTGGTGGGTTGTAATTTACTGTAAAATTCGCGCTGTTTCCTGTTATTTGTGATGAATCAAGCAATAATGTTGTTTGCATTATACTAATATTTTAGATAAGATCGCGGTGTAAAATTTCGTACTCGGATGATGTTAGTAATCCACTCGATCTTAGATGATCAAGTATATCAATAATTTCGTTATCAATCTCTACACTTTCATTACCAGCTTCTTTAGAGGATATCAACAGCATTAGCCGATCGACTATGTCTGCGTTTGATGTAAAAACTTTAACTCCACCTCCTTTTTTTTCCGGTAATCTTTTATCTCGCTCATCTTCGTATTTATCAAACAATCTTTTAAAATCCCAACCTTTCTTATAACCTCCTGGTTTATTTCGATATCGTTCTGATGTTTTAAGAAAAACCTCAGCAATAATTCCTTTCCTAATATAATTGAGTAATGTTGGAATATTTCTTTCATCTTTTTCATCTTTAATATCATCATCAGCACGTGAGCCATCTTTTACAATTCTTTCTAATTTTTCTATCAAATTATCATAGTTTTCTTTTGACCAATCTCGAATAGTATTAATATTAGTGATAACATTTTTTTCCATAAACTTTTCATACTCAACATCTTCTATTTTAACCCTAGCTTGTCTTCTGTAAATTTTTATAGATTCTCCAAAAGGTACCATTTTTATCACACTTTCTTGTAATATTTTTTGTTTCTCAGTTAATTTCTCAGTTTGTTCTGACAATTTTTCCATCATACTTCTTATCTCATCTGGATTAACCGTCAATCTTGTTATTGCGTGTTGAAGTTCAAGAGGATTGTTCATTAGCCTGTCAAACTCAGCTTGTCGTGCAGCAGGATCAGCAATGTTTCTTACAAGTTCTTCTGCAATTTTTTTATTTTCTTCTTTCGATCTTTCTCCAAGTAAACCAAACAAACCCTTTTCTTTCATTTTTGCTAGTTCTTCCGGAGACAATGTTGGTATTTCTGGCTGCTTGCCAAGCATTGCCTCAGTAACAGGTTTGAAAAATTTGGTTCTTTCTTCTTCTGCTTGAACTTGTCCACGTCGAGCTTCTTCCACCTTTTTCTTAAAAGCTGCTCGAGTTTCGAGAAACTTTTTTAGTAATTCAATTTTCTGTTGATGTTTGTCCATTATTTTTATACGCTTTACAAAATTATATCATAGAAACGTCTCAAGGCAACAACGAAACATTTTGGTTGGATCACGCGCTAGCTTGTCAAATAAAAAGAAACTATATCGATCTTTAGTTGCTCGATGATATAATTCGATAAATTTATCTTTTGTAACATCACCACATTGTTCGTTTGCCAATATTTCTCACATCCACATTATCTAGTCCGGGAAATAATATGAAACAACCCGTATTTCGCCTAATAAACCTATCAACATTATAAAAACCTTGGGCAAGATAAACAGAATTACATCTTTTATTACGTGATAGTGAAAAATATGATCTAATCTTGTTCATTTCCTCATTGTTTAGCGGAATATCATCAAAGACGATTATCTTCTGCTCTGACGAATCGAGTTCATTCACTGGAACGAGTTCTTCTGGTTGTTTTATCAAAAATATATCATCACCAATGCCAAGTTCATCACGAAGTTTATCATTATACTCACTTAGTAACTCGTATTTGTCTTGTTGGGGGTTGATGGTGTAAATATACACCTTATCATAGTTAAAGTTATTATTGAGTAAAAGATTTAATAACAAATTTGTTTTACCAGATCCAGTTCGCCCAACAATAAGATAATGACAGTCTGGAAGTTCATTGTTATGTTTATGCTTCACCAATCGCTCGGTGTCAAAGTTTATTATCTTCGCCATCGTATAATTTTATGTTATATTAATCCAACAATTTTGTGTAGAACGGTATGTATAATGAGCTACTATACAAAATTTGGAACATTAGCAGTAGATTTATTAACAGAAGGTTACCAGGGTGACTTATCCAAGTATGCGACTCTTGATAAGCTCAAAAATGAAATCAACAATTTGTTAAACGTTGCAAGTGTAGATCCAAATGAAGTTGTAGTTTTCCAGGACAAACAAGGACGATTAAAGACGAGTAATGTACAACTATCAGATGTACTAGTACGAAATCCTACTGCAGTTGCTAATAATATTGTTACTTTTAACAATCAAGGTAAGATAGAAGATTCGGGTAGGTCAGTTAACGATTATGTTAGAAAAGCAGGTGATTTATTTACGGGAAACATTGCTATGAACCAGAACAAGATCACATACCTTGGAAACCCAACTGAGGATAATGACGCTGCTACTAAGAAATATGTTGATGATCAGGAATCAAAGTACGTGTCGGCGCATGGCGGTATAATGCGTGCATTTCTCAACATGAACAATAATGGCATCAATAATCTTAGAACACCAGAATCTGATTTTGATGCTGTAACAAAGAAATATGTTGATGATATCAACAATGAAATCACCAAGTTCAAAACTGATTTTACTAATCACATCACCACGTTTTTAAATTTTCGCAGAAACATAAACAAAACCAATAACGAATTTTTTGGAAGTCCGCCATCTGTTGATATTACACTCGATAATATTAACACAAAACTCAACGATATTATTAGTGGAATTCCTGGTATTGTTGAGAAAACAAGTATGATTAAAATTCCTCACAAGCAGATTAAAAATATTGTCTATACTGTTGCTTCTGGAATGTCTACTTGGTCGCCGCAAAATAACACTCTCAAACATACTGCAGAGGTCACTGGTGTGTATAGATTGTCCGTGTTGAGCAGTGCAAAGTTTAATATATTTACATTATTTCCATGGCGTCACTCGACTGATAATTTCTCTGGAACAGTGTCTATTGTGTTAAACAAAGATGTTGAAGAAACTTTTATGCTAATAGCAGATGACAAAAAATTAACTGCTGCGTCATATTGGTATTGTCTGGAATTTGTGGCTGAAACACCTCAACTAGTTACTTAATCAAGCCTGAGATTATGTGAACAAATATTATAATGAGAAAAAGTATAGTTGATTTCAATCATATTTCAAAAGATATTCCAGGACAGGATGTTGACGCACTAATACAATACTACAAATATTATCATAAAAAACTTTGGTGCGTTAAAAAATGTTATAAATATTATAACAAAATACTTCGAGTAATATCATATCTACCCTTGTTAATGACTAGTTCTGGCATAATTTCAAGTGGTATATCATTAAACCCGTTTTTGTTAATCATATCCGGTGTTGGTGTTTCTCTTACAGCAGCTTGTAAAAAAGTTGAACCTAAAATTTCGGTAAAAAAGCACGGCTGCTTAACATCAATTATAACTTACAAAAAACTACTTGATCAAATAAGATCTTACCTACGAGGAGTAAAATATAGTATGGACGATTTAATACGTGAATTTCGTATTATTGACAACATGTTAACAGATATTCTTCCCATGAGGATCAGCAAATATGAGAAAGATTATCAAAAGAAGTATGATATAACATAAAATTTTATATAATACCACTTACCTTACTGGAATTCTAATGCGTAATTTAGTCCACAATCGCCACGCTCTGCTAAATCGTAATGATTTGGAAGATTGAGTCTGACATATCATTTTGCTTATTCTGGAAGATCACGTAATTATATTTTACCTGTTACCTAGATATTTCGCAACAGGTGTTCTATTGTATTTGTTTGGAGGTCTGGAGGGGTTGTTGAGCTCGAATTCTTAACGCAATTATTGATTGCAACAGGTGTTCTATTACGTTACCTAGGTATTTTGTATTTGTTGAGCTCGGATTCTTAACGCAATTATTGATTGCAATAGGTTTTCTATTACGTTACCTAGGTATTTTGTATTTGTTTGGAGGTCTGGAGGAAGTTGTTGAGCTCGGATTCTTACTTTCTCCTACTACTACGCTTGTTCTATACCAATCCAGCCATTTGATTTATTAATAAATCTACATTTAATTACTAAAATGAACTTGAACAAGTATTATGAAATGGCATCACTAGAGGGGACCGCACCGGGTGACAGCATCGGAGTAGGTGACACCAAAATGACTGTCTATAAAAACAATGTTGCATTTTTTTGCAGGAAAGAGGTCCATGAGGGTGACACCACGAGTTACCGCACAGTACTGTCTATAAAATTTTTAAATTTTGTGCAGGAAGGAGGTTCATTAGGGTGACATCACGAGTTATCAAACTTTGTGACACCAATGTTAGTGACGCCATTGGTATTGTGGCAGTGAAAGTGCAGTGCTTTATCTCCAGAGAAAAACCTGATAACCATAATACGTGTAGCGGGTATATGGGAGAAATAATAAAATAAGTAATGTCTCCGTGGTTTCTTGTAATTGAGTCAGGCTTGATGATGACTAGATGAATCATGAGGAGAAGAAGAAGAGGAAGAAAACAAACCTGCAACATATATCAATGAAATATATAAATAATTAAAAGTAAAGGAATCTTATCACACACAGACAATTCACAAAACCCCAAGGCGCGGAATTATTATAAACTATCACAATGCAATTACTAAAAACCTAACCAGCTCCGTAAAGTATTATGATGTACAATAGTTATTTTCTTAGATACCATTCACAAGATATTGAGAAATTTAATGTGCTCAGAAATGTTGAAGTTGAATCTTCGAGAGTCATTGGCGGAGTGAACAATGGAACAGGGAACTTATTAATGTACTCGGCGGTTGCATGTTAAATACGTGCAATGCAAGCAACGCACATACTATTAATTTACTTTTATGTACCACAGAACCACGTGCATGCCTGCATTATTGATAAAGCAAAGTTGCCAATACGGGGCCCCGGGGGCTCAATGGACCCCGTATATTATCGTCTGATATCACAGGCAGTGTTGTTAATAGTACTGTAACCATATCTATGGACAAGGCAGGATAGCTATGGTACCCTATGTTGGATGTGCGCAGGGCCCCAAAAGGCCTTAATCCGGCCCTGATCACATGTATATCGACACCGGATATCACTTTACAGAATATGTAAGACCAAAATAGTAAACACACACAAGTAACACTCCCACATCCCACAAATAACAGTGGTTAAAATAACCGCATCTGATCATTTTAGGCAGGATTGGTAGTCCGATACACTGTCACGACACTATGATATTAAAGTACGAAACTGATAAAAGTGAAACCAAAACGTTTAGTAAAATTCAACAAACAATTCATTTCCCTAGAATACAAAGAGAAAATTTAAACGGAACTTACAATATTTGTAATTAAATCCTAAATAATCGAACAAATTGTATAAAAGTCCAAATTATAGAGAATTCCGAATGAATTCCAGTGGTTTTCCGAATGAATTACATCTTGCATGTGCTGACCTACCAATAGCCTCGAATAAGCCGATGTACCAACAGATTTGATGTATCAAAATGATATAGTCCATAATGTCTCTGAATGAATTCACAATAATTATAACTAGTATTTAAAGTCTAAACAATGAGCACTTCGTAATTCCAAGAAACTATTTATATAAATGAATCCCGTTGAATCATAACTGGAGGCAACTAAAATTGCTTTCACAAAGACTGAAGTCAACATAGGAATGAACAATTATTTACTACTTGTAACATATACAAACTATCACATAAACAAACACCTCCCCCACGACCTAGGTCATTTCCAATGGATTTTTTTCCCATCAAATTCGTAAACAAGGTGAGGTCTGTTTATTTAAATTTTAGCAAATTACCTGACGTACATCAGACAGACCATGTTTTTATCAAGAGGAAAACCAATGACATGAACTCAAATCCAAGTAAACATATTGCTTACAAATTATCATTATGTACAATCTACAAACATGGACAGAAATTAGCTGTGCATATTTGTACAAATAATAATTACAGTCTACAATCATGGACAAAATGTAAACACACAATGTATATATATATATATATATATATATATATATATATATATATATATATATATATATATATATATATATATATATATATATATATATATATATATATATATATATATATATACACACACACACACACACATAACAACACTTAGCCACCGCGCTGTCTCTTTAATAATGGATTATTGTCAAGTATACACTTTATCTGTGTTATCTTTTGGTTTTGTTTTGCTACGCTTTATTTTATGTTTTTTTTTTTGTTAGCAAAATAAACAGTTATCATTGTCATAATTGTAGAATAAGAATACTCGAAGTTTACAAACATTTTTAACTCCAAGAAATATGAAACCCCCATAAACATTTAATATTGAGACCAGTGCTGTCTAAATGTCTAAATGTCATTAGAGTAGCGGTGTCAAAATCTTGAAAATGCTGACCATGTTTTACCACCATGGTGTTAACATCTTGACTGTTCGCTGCAGCATCCCTAGAGAAAAATGTCCTGTCGTTGACAGAAAATAATCAAAAAAAAATTAAAAATAATAATTAAGTAGTAAATTATTGCGGATATACTTTGTCAAATATTCATCGGAGACCCACTAAGAAAAATATAGCGTATATCTATTTTCAGTGGCGTAGCTAGACGGGTGCGGGGGATGCGGACCGCACCGGGTGACACCATTTTAGAGGGGTGACACCAAATGAAAAATTGCAAATTTTACAGAGCAGACGTTTTAAAGAATGTATTAATATCTATAACTTAACGTTGTTACAGTTCTTTAATACTTGTGCACGCTGACCTTCAGTTAACTTGTTTTTATCTTCTCGTCATTGTGATACTGTTGACTTATTACATGCTGAATAAATTAGAATGAATCTGTAGTAGAAATCTGGAGGGGTGACACCGTGAGTTTACCGGACTGGGTGACACCAACCATAGCGACGCCACTGTCTATTTTCTACACAAAAGAAAGATCGCATTTAACTTATGTTAAGCATATCAATGTGCAACCTCTTCAGACGATTCACGTTTTTAAAATTATATCGCTAGATGTCGCCACATAAGACTTATGTTCATATTCCTTGTGTTTTGGCTGGGAGATATGATATATGTTTCGAATATATCATAATCAAGAAAGACATAAAATCCATATTTAAAATGATTTAAAAATAATATTATCCTAGTTCTCTATACACGTTTCAAATGAGGATACAGATACGGTGACCAATATTTATAAGGATATTTTAAATCAGTACAAATTATTAGTGAAATCTTCTTTAACACACAAACACACACGAGCAAGAACGACAATAAACAATGAAACGATTGCAACCACCACGACAACCAGTTAGAACAGCAGAGGAAGCATTTCAAGACCCTCCTGGTGCAACTGGAAAAGGTCTAGGAAGTGGTCTTATTATTTGTCCTAATAATATCCCTGCTGATGTTGATCGACTAGAAATTCTCATGGGAGTAAAACGAGCTGGTAATAATTCAGAAATTATTCATGAAGCATCTGATATTTGCAAACGATTATTTGCAGGCGGTATCATGGATTGTATATGGGTCTCTCATTGATGAAATCGCCGATGACTACCTCAGTAGTCATGTAGTGATAAAGTCACTTAATTATAATATGATCTCGCATGGTACTCAACGTGGACCAACCATGGTCAAGGTAATAAACTCAATTACTGGTATACAAAACAACCTACGGATATATTGCTAACGAAGCATTCTCAGCAATCAAAGATAGACTATCACTATTAATATGCAAACCACAACCCGTCCGACCTCAACCATTGAAATTGGCCAGCACTGAAATGATGCCTGTAAGTGTAAGTATAATAATAAATCAAGCTGCTAATCAAAAACTAGCGGAGTTGGTTGATGCACCAATGTCGGAAAAGGAAAAAAATATAACCGCAAGTCTGATGGCAGGATGTGGTCTCACTTCTCGAAGTGGTCTTCGTGTTAGACGAAGATGATAATAATAAAGATGTTAAAGCGTTTATCTGATCCCGCGTTTGACATGGAAGCACCAGTTCTCAAAGATAAGTCTGTGTGTGATTATCAATATTATTCTTACGACGCACGAATTCCAGTTCTGTAACAGGTTTAGGATACAAGAAGATATTTGGGCGTTTATTGAAGTCGAAGGTAAAATTTATAAAGCAGATGATACTGAATACGATAACGATGTTGGTTTTGGTTTTGTCAACAACGGTATAATGGCGTTGTTTGACAGTCACATACATGATGGACGGAAAAAAATATTGAATCAAATTAGAAGGATGATGACGTTGCTAGGACAATAGTTGGTCTTGCTCGATACAGCGATGATTATTGAAGATCATCTGGTCCATCAATGATGTTTGCAAAGGATACAACTGATCATACAGCTCACAAATATGTTAATACAGGTAATGTAAGAAATGCCACAGGAATCGCATAAATTCATTCAGTATTATCGATGAATACAAATTTCAACTTAGGATTTGCATCATGTAAAGCAATGCTCAAGGACAGGATGTTTCTTTTTATGCAATTCCTCTTTCACATATATTTGGATTCCGCAGAAATATTAGAAAAGTTATTTTTGGAGCTAATCACACAGTTGTACTCGTACGAAAAGGTACCGATGATGATGCAATATGGCACGCCGAAAGAGCTGATGATAATGCAACCATAGCACTTCATGGAAAATTAGTACTAGCAAAACTTGCATTGTGGATGCTAATGATGACTTCATCAATAGCGGAAGAAGACCGGTTGCTATCTTTTATGAGTAAAGGTGGTAAATCATGGTTAACAACAACCACAGATGCTTTTCAAAGTAATATTAATGGTTTATTCACATGGCAAATAGCTTCTCAGCAGGGTGTTTCTGCACCGAGATATATTTATTGCGCTTCAAAATACTGCACAAGTATCATGGTATTTGATAAATTCGGTGTTTAGGAGGTTTCATTAGGGATTAATGAACATTAAGAATCGTCGGAGGATATTTTGTTAAATTTCGATTAAAATCATGTAGCATGTGCGTATCATCGATTAATGACATTCATGGGGCGTGATCAAAACATTGATACTGATTTACAAATAGCTAGATTTTACAGCGTTGTATCCATTTTATTACTTTTCACTAAAACATTTAGATTTATTCAGACAATCAGTAGTTGATATACATTTTAGAGCTCGTGTGATTCGAGGAGTTATTGCAAATTACAGAGCAATCGCAGTTATACTCAGCGATAAATCTATGGTACTCGAAGGTTCTGGTGGACGAATGAGAGTCGGTGATGCTCCAGTACAAAATATGTAAATAAACATGTAATTAGATCGCTTATAATATTATATAATGTCATATCATTATGTTAGTGTAAATATGACTCCTGGTCAGAGTAAAATGCTACAATCATCATCCAAAACAAAGTATGTTAAAAATATCTCTGCGGCGAGAACAAATCGAAGGTGGTCCGAAAAAGCTTTCGTTGACAGAACGTCAGTATAATCTCTTCAATGAAGCCAAGCGATCAAAGACTGGGGTACGATATAGAAACATACAACTTCTTCTAGCACAAAATACCTATTTTTAAGTAATAGAACGCTTGAAACACATTTCTATTAGTAGACTGCTGAGTAAAAAATTTGTTTACAGCAGCCAGTGCAGCTTTTTCCAAAGTTTTCACTTCATGATCTTCAAGGTGATTTTTGATATCACTAGGAATACAGTTTTTGAACTCTTCAAATAATACCAGTAGTTCAAGTCTTTCATAATCATGTTCAATTTTCTCAGACAGACACCATCTCTTGAATAACTGTTCTCTTTTCCATAGCAAATTCAACTTAAGTTTGTCTAATTTCTTTTTGTAACTTCTGAATTTTTATCGATAAGCCTCTCTTGGCCATTTTGAATTCTCTGCTACTTTTTCCAAAGGTATAAAATATTTGTCTACTTCCTTTTTACTAAAAGGGGGAACTGATTTGATATTCTCTAAAATGTTAAAATTTGAATTTACATCAGATGTGGAATCGTGCCTGTCATTTGCCAGATCCAATTTTTTTCATTTTAAATTGCATCTGTCTCTCTTTCTCCCTTTCTTCTAATTTAATTTGTTCCTTTTGTAATTATATTTGCCTATCTTTTCCCCTTTCCTCAATTTGTCTTTGTTTTTACCCTTTCTTTAATTTATCTTTGCTTTTCCCTTTTTCAATTTGTCTTTGTTTTTCCCTTTCTTCAAATTGTAATCTCATTTGTTCTTTTTGTAATAGTGTTTGTTTTTTTTGTAATTCTATTTGCCTATCCTTTTCTTTTGACTTTTTTTCTAATTGAAATTTCATTTGTTCTTTCTGAAACTCAAATTTATATTTCACTTTTAATTCTGCAATTTTATTGTTAGCTTCAGTTAAAGTCTTACTGACAGAGGCCAAAACAATTTTGTCAAAGACATTCTTTTCTACCAAATTTTGAACTATAATTTTCTTGATTTCTTGTTTAGTTAAGAATGTTTTTGCTTCAGATACTTCATACTTTCTGGCAAATTCAAGCAATTCATCATTCTTAAAACTATCCAACTGTTCTTGAGCTGGAGTAGAAAGAAAACCCTCCACTCTTGACATTTTTATGAAGAAAGCCTGTTTTTTTTCTCACTAAAATTTCAATTAAAATGAACTAGGGCAATTTCAATTTCATTTTTTTGCGAATTTCAAATATTAAAAAGGACGAGCAGCCCAATTTCATTTATGTTACGTATCGGCTCGTTCAAAGTAACACAAAGAAAGAGTGAAGACGTCAAGCTTTGTGAAGTTTAGCAAAAATAATTTTCCTAGAAAATATGAAAAAATGTAACTATGTAAAACAAGACTTACGATTTACGGAAACGATCTAAATTGTTTGTTCTAAAGATAAACATAAGTCCTGTAAAAAGTTATGAATAAATATCTACCTACATAGCTACCTAACTTACTTACCTACCTACCTACCTACCTACCTACCTACCTACCTACATACATATGTATATATGTGAAAGTGTGTATGTGTGTGTATGTCTGTGAATGTGTCACAGAGAGACAGGCTCAGTGTTTAGTGTGTCTGACGCGCCACGAGAAGGGCGATGATATAAACCATGTTCTGTCACAGATACATAGTCTCTCTAATACAGTCATATATGACTCATTTCTCCACACAGTTGAGGGCCTCGGGTGGTCGAGTGGTCTAAGACGATTGTCATTATAGATTATTGATATCTCACATCTGTCTACGTGAGTTCGGGTCTCAGGCTGGACCAGCATGGATATGAGAGAAAACTTGACAGCAACTTCCCGTGGATCGGCTTTTTCCCCAGGGTTTTCCCTGGTTCATTCTCCATTAAATATACTGTCCGTCATGTATAGCCTATAATGTGCTGAAGATGATAATCTTGATTTGCCCATTGATTGGTATGTGTGTGTGTGTGTGTGTGTGTGTGTGTGCGAGAGAGAAAACCTTTAGCTGACACATGTATTGGTCTCCTCTCTTTCAATAAAATAAAAACTAAATATTGTTTCACATCCTCTTATGCAAGCCTTTCCCATATAAAAACAGTAATATTTAACTTGATTTGCCCAATAATTGATGTGATAACTTCAAGTTAAATGTAAATAATAACTTTATTTTCAAAATATATTATTATGAATCTTTAGCAATTAATATGAGAATTTCGCTATCCAATAATATATTGTCATTTGAACTGACAGTTGCCCTAGTTTATGATAATTAAAAACATTTTGTGTCACGTTAGTGATTCCATGAGCATACTTTTAAAACGTATCACACTTTCATTGTCATTCACAAGTGAAAGTACTCGAATCACCTGACCAGTAGTTTACAAACAATGCTATTTTGATATAAAATACTTGGAAAATTGTTTTCAGGCCAATTTAATAATTTTTTTCAATTTAGTTTGCTCGCAATACTGTTATGTTGTAGCCGATATATAAATTTTCATATTTCCTTAAAAAGCTACTATTTTGAAATAAAATGATTTTATCTCTAAATTGGTTTTGTTTCAATTTCAAAATGGAGATAAAATGAGCATACACATATGTAATATCTCTATTCAGTACAGAAATGTGTTCCTTGAAACAATTATAGAACAACAAGTAAAGGATAAGTGATAAATCACAACCATGCCTGACACCAGCGGGGCATTCAAATGTTTGAATCAAGCCTTTGGTCTCCATAAAATAAGTTTTAACATTTCCGTAGCTATAAGTCGTATTGATAGTACTTTATTTCTTATGGTTCCATTAATCAATTTATGCTTTAACGCATTTCGATCTTTGCAAGAAAATGCTTGTACATGAACAGTAAATAATACATAAAATCAACCCCTCTTTTGTCTTACATTTTGCATATAAAAGTACTCAAACATATTAACCACAGTTTAATAAATTCAGATATAAATTTACATAAATATCAGAATGGAGGATATCCAAGATTCCAGAAAGCAACACAGCCAAATAGTTGTTTATAGAAGGGACTAAAATATAGGTATTATTTTATTCCTGTCGTCTTAAAATAAAATCACTAGAACGTTCCTCAATGTCACATTATTTAACCAGATTTTAAGCATCTATTCAAGCTTTGCATTTATTCTTCATTTATACCTCTATGGAGTATTTCATGATAATTTCCAGTATTCTGGTTTATTCCGAAGGGTTGATCAGCTTCATGGGATACATTCAATGGTTTCATACAAATCACAAATATACCGTGACATATACAGTCTCTGAATCCATTTAAGATGAATAAATACGATCCAGACGCACGCACCTTTAAGATGTGAAGTTTTAAGTTCCTCAGAAACATCAACGAAACCAGTGACAAGTTGACTGTTTGCTAATTCATCAACTTGTTCATTTGTTTTGTTGATTAATTTTAATTCTTCCTCTTGATGTTACTACGCCTAGTAATGAGGGCAACTCTGCAAATTTTGCATCCACGTATTATTTCACTGTAGCCACTTCTAATCAATGAAATTCTTGATAAATTCCACCGACAAACCAGAGTCTTTCATTCCTCTGATTCTACTGATTACGGGCACCTATCTTGCGTTAGAATTTTCAAGTCTAATTGATTGATATGGAAAATTTCAAGCTCGTCGTTATCGACATCAACGACAAGCTGGATATTAGTCAGTAAATTCTGCTCTGGTACCAAGCCTGGTCAAAGGTACCTCGATGCATCGTCGATAGGCATTCCGTATACTGTTAGGTCTAGTTTGTAAGTGATAATGTAAACTTTGGTGAACGCTTAAGTGAAAAGCAGTGCTTTAGCAACAAGATGTCCAAATATGGGGCCGTCCAGCCGAGTTTGCAACGGCAGAGTAGAATAAAACAGCCGTTGTCGTCCAGCTCACCGGCTAAATAATCAACAACATAAAGTGGCGGTAAGTTGATGCTGGATATATGTGTTATGATATGCATGTTCGTTTCAGTCTTTATAAAACATCACTGACGGGCCAGCCGACCTCACGTAAATATTGCTATATCTGGTGATACCAATAATCGTCGTGGTGATGTCAACATTCTCAAAGGTTGCATCAATTTCACTTTACTCGATGAGATGTCGTTCGCTGTCAAATATGCATATTCTGAAGTTGTTAACAAATCCAACGTTGACATAATATTGTTATTATCGACATTTATCACGTTTTCCTGATTTTCAAGAAGGCCTCATATGAACAAAAATACCTAGCCATGTACTGCACTTGCAATTCTTGTTTTAATGGTATATGAGATTACTAAAAATCATTGGTGCAGCGATCTACCCTCATAGGCGTACCCATATCCCATGCAGCATTGGGAGTATCTTGGAATTTTGCCATTACAATATTAGCTTTGTCTCATACCTTTTGTGAGATTATTGTTATCCGCGTCTTTTTGGCAGATTTATAATCATTGATTATACGTTGCTGAACTGCTTCATTGATGATTGTTCTGGCATCGTCGCTGTCGATGCAATTGTTACTACTTTTGGTGGTGTTCGAGTCAACATTTGTTGCAGTTGATGTCGAATCGATTTAACCCCTTGTAATCCCAGATATTTCAACCAATCCTCAACAACGATTGCGATGCTATCATTTAGCAATTGGTGCAGAGAGACTAGATCCGCGGCCGCCTTTGGTGCGCCTCTGAATAGTCCATGAAAAACATCACCAAGGCCTTTTCCGTAATAGATCATAAAAACGAGTTTTCTCAAGATGATAACACGTACTGGTAATTCTGGCAATATCTGCGCAAACTTGTATCCCATGCTTACGATTAGTTTGTCCTCTGGAATCTTGTTAGTATCTTCGGGCCAACCAAAAATTGTTCTCAGCGACGAATGGGCAATATCATCCTCTTACTGTGGATGTTCAATTTAAATGGCAGAGCTGAGCGTGGTCTCGTGTTTACGTCTATTTGTATATTTTAAAATCGCGCTTAAACTCCAACGTAATCATCTGTCATATAGAAATATTTTATTTATTCAATATCTTACGTGCCCATGGGAAGCTCAGTAACATTCCAGGTACATTCCAGATCGCCTTCTGACGAGAACTTGAACGAGTTATTGGCTTGGAATCTACCAAATGGTTGCGATCGTATATTAGGTAAACTTCAATAAAGGCGCAATGACGCAAGTGCGATCTTGATTGTACGGTATTTCTTCATGTGATTGGCACAGATAAAGTATCATACAACATGCATTTCTGGTTACTTTGATAAGATCGTAATCATTGAGATAAAGCTCATTGTTGTTTGCATGGACACGCCGAACTTCAGTATTGATGTCGCTATGAATCGGCTCAATATTCATTATTCCTTTTTACTCTTTTTCTTGCTTACATGTGAATGGAGTTGCAGGTGGTTGAGTCGTGATAGGTTTTCTCGTGGGGGCATAGGTAAGTATTCGCTTGTGGATGACAATGTTTTCTTGTCTTGGGATGTGGAAACGTGAGCGAGGGTTCAGGTTTATCTACGGGTATGTTTATATACAATTAGCTGGGTTCGTATGATTGTCATGACTCGCGTTCGGGACTGCGTCTGCCTGGAACTGAGTATTCTCCCACATGTTCTATCCATCATCCATTGCCTTGTTCGGTGCTAAACTTTTTTGATGCATTAACCACGCTTGCAAAATGTTTGCACTGGTTAGATCGTCAGGTGGCTTGTTTACCAAACTTCGAGTTTGTTTTCCTAAGACATTCACTGCCCATGTGTTTATTAGGTTATTGGATGGTATATTTAAGACTTGCTTTATCCAGTCGGGAATCTGTTTACAGCAAAATACACGGGACTCACTATGATCGACTGGCAAGCTTATTTTTAAAGTATCTGACAGTTTCTTCCATTTGTGATTTGTACCGGGTGGTAATTGTGGAATATTCAAATTTTCCGCGTTGGCACCTGCATCGAGCCCTTGTATGCCATTGATAATTACATCTTCTTCCTCTTCATCCGTTTTAGTGTCCTCTTTGGTTTCCACAATCACATCTGGCAAGCGTCCACTGGCTTTGGCTGTTATGAGAATCGAACCCGGTTGTTTCTATGTTCGCCTCGTCGCCTCAGGGCCTGCGGAGACTTTTTTCAAGGAATTGGCTCTCAAACTATCTTTAAACTGTCTTTCAATAAATCGTTTGTAAGACTCACCGTCTTTCAAAATTTACCCTGTAAAGTACTGTACTCTCGAAATATAGTTATATTAATTTCTACAAAGCTCTTTACCCACTGTCCATAATGTTCATTGACCTCACCGACTGCTCATCAATAGTCAATGTATAGCGTTATGTATATTTATAGTGTGTTTAAAATTTGCCCATGATTGTAGGTTATAAGGATCATTTTGTAAAGAACATATTGCAGTTAACCTTTGTCCATGAATAAAGAATAAACTTTAAGATGATATTTGTTAACATGTTTACATGAATTTGAGTTCAGGACATTGTTTTTTGCACTTAGAAAAAACATGATCTTTGCCAGGTAGATTGCTAAAGTGTAAGCAGACAGAACTAATCTTGTTTTCGAATTTAATGGAAATTTTCATTGTGTTATAAGTATGTCAGGTGACAGTCTGTACACAATGCTATTTACATTAGCATTATTTATTCATGTCTTAACATCTCTATTGGAATAAGTCTTTTAGTTGTGTTCCATTATAGTCTGAGAGGATTTATTTATTTAAGCTGATTTGAAATTGCATGGTGTTCAATGCCTTTATGATTAAAACCACTATTTTGTAATTATTGTAAATTCCTTCAAGATCATTCTGGATTATATCATTGTGATACATCAAGACTGTTAATACATCATAACATTCCGGACTATTGGTACATCAGCACATTCAAGATTGGAATTCATTCGGGACACTCTATAAGACGATTAGGAGTTTAATTCACAATACTGTAAGTTCATTTTAATTTTCACTTTGTATTTCAGGGAAATTAATTCTTTTAATTTGAAGAAAGTTATTGACTTTCGTTTTCTTTCTCTTACTTATTTTAAGACCGCAAAGTCGTAAAAGTAGTTAATAAACAAGTATGATGCTCCTTTTTGATGTGATCCGCATTATGACCTCAAATAATCCCTACCGACCGCTCACAATAAATGTCTGAGGAATGATTATATGTCTTTAAATGTTCCCGACATGCTGAAGGATACGTTGGGACCATCTCTGTCTCTCAGGTCCATTGGAATAAAACCTTTGGCCCCTACGCTTAGTGGAGTAACATTATTCGTTCTCAAACATCACTTAATGACATCTGAGCTAACAATAAAACGGTTTAAAATGTAACAACGGAACCATGTTTTAATACATGAGTCTCATCTCAAAATGTGTTTAAATGCTAGTATAAAGAAATACATTACGCGTGTGTGCGCATTAGAGGAACTGATTATAAAGTAAACTGTTTCTCTATAAGAACGAGTAGTGCGTAAAATTATGTGCTTATAGGCTTGGAAACAGGTCACACTCAACGCTGGAAGGATATTGACCCACTTACGCTAAAAATAAAAATGGTCCGATTGCACTACTTTTTGTCACTGGGAATTATTTGGAACTCATTGCGGTATAAAACCATGGTTGGACAAAGATTAACACTCCTTTATTGAAAGCGGAATCCGGGACAATATTTCTGTGGCGAATCACGGCTATGCTAGAGACAACAATCCGCTCGTGAACACATACGACCTCGTTGTCCCAAACAGTTACATCAAGTATCTTGATGATAACAACTTATATGAAGGGGAGAAGATGAAGTCCATACTTGTTGGTGGGATTGAATGGATTGAAACCATGCAAAACGTTGCCGCTTTCTAACTTTCCTGGTGCATACAGATACCGACCGCTATTATTTGTGAGTGGTTTTAACTGTGGTGGTTGTGAAATCATTTAGCAAGTTGACATGACGGTTTTCAATCGAATTGCCTCATCATTTTTAACCCATGTTTGGGGTTTTATTATTTAACACCGCCGTTTAATGAAGGTCGTGCCACCGACTCGCGAGATCACTTTCGATCTAAGATCTAAGATCGAGACCTCATTATCAATTTCTGCTCCTACTGATGTCCGAATAATCTCTGCAAGTGTGTCGTTAAATCGTATTCTGGTCGTGATGTATGTTAACATATCATATACGAACCCACACAATGCTGTAACGACTCTGAGAAATTCACTGCTGCGGACTTGTTATCGTGAATGTGTGCAAATAATTTTTTTTGTGCGTGTGCAACACTTACTGAATCTTTCGATATCCACGTCTCGGCTTCATTATATCTTTTGGCAGCATTTACAATTGTAAAGGGAAAAAAATCAGCCTGATGAACTTCCTTGGTTGCCTTCATATCAAACAATCCACGGGAAGTCTTTCTTGCGGTGGGTAGACAAATATTCCACAGCGCTTGTTTAGCAAGCAACTCTGTGAGACCTTTGCCGCACATGTTGATTTTTTTAAATTTCCGCTGTACATTGCTTTATCGTCGTGGACTAACGTATATGGCGGCTAGCTTCATTAAAATGAGGCTTTACCTCCAGTGAGAATCTTAGCCTCCATACCCCTATTTGATGATCCAAATGGCGATTATTTTCTGAATGTAGGGTTAATCGTGTTTAAGTCATGGATGAAATCAATATCGTTCGATGCTTTATAAGCAAGATAATTTCGGTAACATGCAACATGAACACGATTTATAGGTGCTTCTCCACACTTTGGTTGATTATTATAATCATGTCCTATATCTGTCCGTGCTCCAGGCCCGAGATAAAGTATCCATGAATGTTTATCACCATAAAATGTACCGTATGGTGTTCGTGGTAGCTTTGCTAAGACATCAGTGACTTCAAAACCAGTAGTTTGTTTTCGAAAATGAACTTGTTTACTCCACATCATGCATATGTTCATGTGATTGCGGCTCTCGTATTATGTGTTTGAACCCGTAGTACCACTTTTTAAACATCAAGAAAGCAAGAGTTGTTTTACAACAATTGATAATTGACATGACATCAGGTTACCAAGAAACAAGAAAACAAAAAATTCACCGTCATAGTCTTCTCTGCTCTCGCAAAGCTCAGAACAACCAAACATATTGACCAATTTACAAACTATGTTTGCTCGTTAATCATTGTACCAGCTAGATATGGGTAAACCCAACTCTTGTTGAATCTCTTTATGAGCTAGTGAGATAGCATGCATGTGATTGTGTACTCGAAGATATTATGGAAGTGCTTCAGTCATCAAAGACGTTTTCGTAGTCCACCATTTATTTCTTTCCCGCAATCGATGAAGCCTTTACCATTGATGATCTTGACCCGTGAATAATCTTGTGTACGACGATTTAATTATTGATCACCATGAAAACCTCGTGATGATACTTAAACGAGGTTAACATAAGAGCAGAGACGTATTTCATGCAACACAATGGTACGCCACGTGCATAAAGTGATCCAGGAAAACTGCAACAGGCTAATATTATGTCGCATTGATGCGTACCGCCTGGCTAAAATCTCGTTGGACTTTGTGTGCTAATGACATAGGATGAGCTTCAACATATGTTTGCGAAGGTTACCCAGGAATCGTAAAGTTTCCTCACCACTTACTTGACTGATGTACGGCACAAATATCGAACTGGTCTTGGTATGAAAATTCAAATGATCGTTGAATTTCAGTACTAATTGCATTTTATATAATATCTGCATCGAAACGCATTTCCATCTCATTCTTCTTCCCGTCTGCACTTCGCTATATCTTTGAGTTACAATGTCCTTGTTTCTATAATATTTAGTTTAGTGAAGTAAACGTGTTCATTAATCTCAACGAAGAAAGGTACCATTATGTATGCTTGTAATATTTGTTTAAACTGCACTCATTACTTTATATTAACAAAATATACAAGATATTTTGTGTGACCTAATACATGATATTTGTGGTTTTGGGTGATATATATGCCGCGTGTAGTTTTTGGGTGATTTATGCTGTTTGTAGTTTTCGGGTGCTAATGCATGATGTGTAAAGGTTTGGGTGCTAATGAATGCTGTGTAAAGGTTCTGATGCTAATAAATGCTTTGTGTAGTTTTGGGTGAAAATATATGCTGTAGGCTCTGGACATTATATTTCAGTCAAGCTACTAAAACCAATATAGCATTCTTCGACTTACCTTTCGTTTATAATGTCTGCAAACAACATAGACCCTTATTTGCCATGGTATAATGCGCCTCTCTATCTATGTATATATGTTTTCTGTTCTACTGTTTAGTCGTAACAAACTGCAGAGACCCGAATAAGGCGTCACATTATTCGACGGCAGATCAACGTCAGGGCCGACAAGAGGGGATGTATCCCCGGTACCCGGAAAAGTAAGGGGGTCAGCTCCGAACAACACTTTTAAATTCATAGAAGAAAATTTTGTTTAACAAGAACTGGGAGAGACCCTAGTGTTTCTTACCCCAGGGATCGTGATAGCTCTCTATGTAGCTTGCTGTTGCACTTGATTTATAAGTGAGTACGTGTTGCGTACAAATGATTTAGGACGCAAATGAATTTTCCCCACTGCTGATCACATTCATTTAGTGAACATTCCAACGGCTGTTTTATGCACAAAAATATCCCAGGCAATCACCCAAAACAATTAGGAAAATTGATCTTTTCTAACCGTGACAACACAATTTTAATGTCCTTAAGACTGTTTTTTTTCCCCATACATTTTCTAATAAATCCAGGTGAAAATACCAAGATTTACTCGTATAATACTATAATATCTGTTACAGGTATAGTAAAATAATCTCTGTTTACACTTATAGTACTATAATGTATATTACAGGTATAGTAATATAATCTCTGTTTACACGAATAAAATTCTTAACTATGGTACACGTATGATACTATAATCTCTTTTACAGTTATAGTAATATAATCTGTTTACATGTATAGTTTTATAATCTCTGTTTACACGTACAGTACTATAATATATGTTACAGGTATAGTACTATAATCTCTGCTGAACGTATATTACTATAATCTCTGTTACACGCATAATACTACAATTTATGTTACACGCATACTACTGTAATCTCTGTTACACGTATAGTACAATAATATCTCTGTTTACACGCACAGTAGTATAATCTGTTACACGTAGAGTACTATAATCTCACACGTATGGTACAATAATATCTGTTTACACGTATAGTACTATAATCTCTGCTACACGTATTGTACTATACTCTCTGTTACACGTGTAGTATGAATCTGTTTACACGCTTAGTACTATAATATGTTATACGTATATATAGCGCTATAGTCTGTTACACGCATAGTACTATAATCTCTGTTTACACTTATGGTACTATAATCTCTGCTACACGTATAGTAATATCTCTGCTACACTTGTACTGCTACAAAACTATAATATCTGCTACACATATAGTAATATAATCTCTGCTACACGTATAGTAATCTAATCTTTCTTTACACGTATGGTACTACAATCTCTGTTACAGGTATAATAATATAATCTCTGTTTACGTGAATTGTACTTGAATCGATGTTACACGTATTGTACTATATTCTCTGTTACAGCTATAGGACTATTATCTCTGGTTACACTTATAGTACCATAATCTCTGCTACACATATAGTACTATAATCGCTGTTTACATGTATATTACTATCATCGCTGTTACACGTATAGTACTATAATCTCTGCTTACAATGAAGAGTACTATAATCTCTGTTACACGTATTGTATTATAAACTCCGTTTACACGAATAGTACTATAATATCTGCTACACATGTATTAATATAATCTCCATTTACACGTACAATACTATGATCTCCGTTTACGCTTATAGTGCTATAATCTCTTTTTACATGTATATTACTATCATCTCTGCTACACGTATAGTACTATAATCTCTGTTTACACGTATAGTACTTTAATCTCTGCTACACGTATAGTAATATGATCTCCATTTACATGTAAAGTACTATGATCTCCGTTTAACTGTAGAGTACTATAATCTTTGTTACACGTATGATCTCCGTTTACACGTGTAGTACTTTAATCTCTGCTACACGTATAGTAATATAATCTAATTTTTACACGTATAGTACTATAATCTTTGTTTACACGTATAGAGCTATCATCTCTGCTACACGTATAGTAATATAATCCCCGTTTACACGCTATATACTATGATCTCTAGGACTTTTTCTTCTTTTTTTATCTAGGACTGTATAAATGCTCAAGCATGGATAAATAGCTAATTATTCATGTTACAATCTGTATTCATTATATTGTAAACAAAAGTTAAACTATATTCGACGCATAAAATTGAAACTGAACGTTTCTTTTCATACATACAAATAGAATATACAAAATTTCAGTGAACTGATAGCAGAATTTATAGCAAACAACAGAGTCTCTGTCTCTGTCTCTGTCTCCCTCTCTCTCAATAGAGTTAAAAAGATGTACATCTGTGAATTCAAACGGTGTACATTCACGTAAAACTATGATAATTTAGGTAAATTTTTTGACGTTGTATAGGGCAAAGCAAAGACTGATGGAATAAATATTATTTTTTTTCTGTATTCCTTGAATTCGTCTTGAAGAATGGCTAAGAGAAGTGAAAAATTACTCTTTCAATGTTGCTTCAATGGCCGTCTCCAAAGAGCAAATCATCATCAAATGAAAATGTTTCACTAGAGCATATTGAATTTGTGTCGCCTTCAACAGGACATTGTTTATGTAAATATAGTTTCCAGTCCTGTTCTCCATTTCTCCATGAATATGTAATGCACTTTTGTTCTGCTGAACTGTTTGTACCGAGTCCCAGTGCAGTCGATATATAAGTGACTCCATCAATCGTGTAGCAATTTTCTGCGGTTGTTATTCTTGACTTAACCACTACGCCCTCTGTTTCATGCAAAATACGCGGATTATTGCACTTTAGAAATGTGATCGATTTGGATTCCTCCGTAGATATCGTGTGATATACAAACTTCGCTCCAGAAGTATTTTCTGATGAATCTAAATCATCAGCATCGCACACAGCCGTACTTCCAAATCCCGTTGCTCCTCCGGACGCAAGAAAACAAAGGTATTCGTTAATGTATTTAAAGTGTTTGCTTCGATTTTCGAGCGCAATTTGTTTTGTCTTCTTTGTATAGTGAACAGCCATAGGTATATCGTTAGTAACTTCAGATAGTCTCGCTTTCGCCATGTAATACAATAACTTGGTTTTATTTGTTATCCCTTCCCACGACTCTTCAATTATAGCCAATAGCTGTTTGCTCTTTTCTATACCTGCGATACTAACGTTCAGAGGAATTATCCTGCATTCTGTACTCATACATAACTGACCGAAAATCATCCGAATGCAAAACAGAACCCTCCATTGGCATTGAACTACGTCAGCCTCCTGGCCTAGCATACCTAATCCTATTTCAGCAAATGTCATAAGAGATTTCCTAGTTTCATCACTAGGGTAATGTTCAAACTTCCTGTGGTAGAAATGTACAATTCTGTAATACATGTCAGCCTTTTCTAGACATGGATTTGTCTGACAAGCATTCTGAAGCGCCATTTTCAAATCGGTTTCACCTTCCTCAAATTTTCCCTGCATTGCGTTTTCTATGGAAACCCGAGTAAATAAGATCATATTGGTGATAAGAGGATTGGATGTCTCAGAAACAAGGTCTTTCATTTGGTTGATGATTAAACATCGGTTTAGTTGTTCCTCAGAAGATGGCAGATGAATAAACAGCTCATCCTCCTCAATGGGTGCATCCAGTTCTACTGCAAGAATCATTGTAAGCTTATCCGCTAGATATTGACGTGTCCGTGAAAGTCTTTCCAATCTCATCTTTTTATCATAAACTAGCGCCATTTTTCTTAGGGATTTTTTCGGGTCCTCAAGTTTGCAAGAATAAATACAGTTTTTGAGCTCTCTAAAAAAGAGCCTAATATTTTTCTTAGTAACTCCAGCATCTACAGTGATTGAACGTATGCATTTTATATTCTGACTTTCAGCAATTCTATTCATTCTTTTGGCCAAACTTTGATTGCCGGTCTTGCAGAGAGCATTAGAAAGCTGTGATGACGAACAGTAATATGGTAAACATTGTATCATCCTGCGACCAATCAAATCTTTTGAAGACCCCACCAATGACATTTCAGTGAGCTCGTCCATGAAAGACCCGTCTATGACGTCATCATTGAATAAAGCCTGTGCTAACATAAGAGGATCCACGTCAGCCAGGAACTCTTCATGAACGCAATTCAGTAGACTTTCCACAAGGTTTGACATTTGGAAGATTCTTTTTTCAACTGCTCATTTACCTGCAAAACAGAATGTTTCGTCTAAATGACTGACACCGATATAAACATGTTCGAAATGACAACACATAATCTTCCAACAAAAATACCGCGAAATAAATTAATTGCACACAGACAAACAGACGAGTATGTATAATGCTGAAGGATGAATGGATGGATGAATGGAGAAATGACTGACTGGATAAATGGATGGATGAATATATAAATGGTCGACATGATGAATGAATGGATGAATCTAGAAATTACTGGATGAATGGAGATGACTAACTGGATGAATGTGTGGATGAATAGAGAAACTGACTGGATGAATGAAGATGGTTGACTGGGTTGAAGAGATACGTAGACCAGACAAAGCAGATTGATGAACAGATTATTTAATTAATTTATTAGTTAATTTTCGTAGACAGACTGCCTGATTCATTTATTAGTTAATGTTGGTTACACTGAATACCTGAATGATTTATTAATTAATATTTTTTTTTAGAAAAACAGCTCGATGTATTAGTTAATTGCTAGCTACTAGACTGACTGCCTGGTTTGGTTTATTAGCAATGTGATTTATTTGATTACTTGTACGCAAATTGAACCAAAGTCTCATGCAACAAAACATGGCAAATAACTGTTCTACAAAAGAATAGTACAGGGAATATACGAAAATTAAAGCAGCAATATAGTTTTTTGATGTATACTTGTAGTTTCTGATGTAAGCGATCAAATGCCCCACTCCTGCCCACCTCAAAGTTGACAGGTAAAACCATCTTCAAGTTAGTATGAAATTACAAGCAAATTTTATTAATTATCACGTTCTATGTTTATATTTCTTGTTTCCTGTGTTTGTTTTTTGAGTGTCCGTGTATGTGTATGTGTGGATTTATTTACCTGCATATTTTCAATTAGAACCGAATCGGTACTAATCTCTCTGAGATTTAAGTGCAACAAGTGTATAGAAACTGCCAGACGAATTTTTCCAAGATTTGAATAACATGTATAATGATATCAAATTTATGCAAAAGAATAATTCTTCGAAAAACTGCATAGAATTGTAAGTTTTCAAACTCTGCTGCACAAACTCTGCTGTACTTACTTGAGACAGACAGACGGTTTAGAAACAAAATTCGTTCAAAAGTTTTATTGTACGTTAAAAATAGATATATTTTTTTAAAAAATTACCAACGCGTGGCCCGCCAACGCAGTCCAAATTGGTCCAATCAGCCAACTTCCACAACCTACACACAAAGACATAACTTGCATATGTGTCGTGGCTCTTATCAACAGTTTCAATTGACCAATATGAACTCTCGCCTGCACATTCGGAACACTTTCTGTCTTTTCATTATCATAACAAATCATACAGAAATATGTTTTATATGACAATTACACCAATCTCTGTGTAAGAGATTGAAAAATGATGACGTCATGTATATTTCTGAAAGATTTGTACAGGTCACAGTACGCAGTGCCGGATTACCCATTAAGCACACTACACGGGCTTAGGACACCAGTTTAACAGGGGCAACAGAAACAGATCAAATTATTTGTTGACGATAAAAATGAAGAAATTGTAAATGACCATGTAAGAGCATTATGATATGCAATGACGACAGCACTGGAGTTTTCCCATGTTTTTCCCGTGATAACGTAAAGCATACCTATATTTCAAGATTTGAGAATGTACTAGATAATATATCTTAGATCGGTATGCAAACAGGAAATTAATTTTATATGTGACATAATCAAGTAAATGTTAGACCCTACGGAACCAAAATTTCCTTCCTGAAGACCATTTTTATTTTTTTTCCCTTTTTTCCCGTCTGCTTCATAACTGTTCTTGTCCGTGACTGGGAATATTAAATTAATGTACTTACTCTTTTCCATCCCGTAGGTCGATGGTTCTTTTCGGGGTTTTCCCTGATTTTTCCTCCCAAGTTCTACTGGCGGTCATATATATATATATATATATATATATATATATATATATATATATATATATATATATATATATATATATATATATATATATATATATATATTAATGGCGTTTAGCCTCAAAACAACTAACTCATTTCAGCAATTGAAGGCCAAATTATTATACTTTAGTATTACACTACTCAGAGGCGGATATTGTTATTTTGGGATTTAACGCCATTTTTCAGCAAAAGATAGGCTATACGCAGCAGCCAGTATCAATGCTGGAGGAAGAATCCGGCAATACCCCGGAAAGAACCACTGACCCATGAGAAGCTAGTGGCACGTACCCACATTGACTGAGTCCAAGACTCGAACGTAGACAAAGTTAGTATTTTCCCTGGAATTTACTAGATTAAGTACCTAGTATAATCAACATCTCTCAAGAACATCGAATGCTACAAATATACCATCGATCCAATGATATATTACAAGAAATTAATGTTAGCTTTCCCACTCCTTGAATGCATGTCTTCTCTTTGTTAACCGCTGAATTTAATAACCGTATTTAAGAACAACTAATTACATATAATATAAATAAGATTTGATTTATAACCTATGGTCTGAATTAAAGTTTCATCCGTTTTATTTTAAAACCTAAAAATAAAAATATGAGAGATTGCAGGACACCCGAGACTACCACTAATTAGTAAATCACACACATAGAACAACAATACATATTAGTAAAGAGAAAATGATTATCCTTTCTCAGAGACCCCCGCCCCCCCCAAAAAAACGTACATTAACATATTTGTCAGCAGCCTTTGTTAGCTCAAAATGATGACTTTCACATGAAAACACATTTTCTGACAAAATACGTTTTGAGGCCGAAGTGTCTCTGGGCTAGGTTACATCAACCCTCTCGACTACTATTTACTTATTAGCTAATAACATATTGAAGCAAAATGTTATATTAAAGAAATTATATATATATATATATATATATATATATATATATATATATATATATATATATATATATATATATATATATATATATATCCTTCTGTCATTCAAGCAGACGTGTTGGATTTGATCTAACAAATAGATTTTGTAAAAGATTTAATTCAATCAAAACATCGTCAGGTTATACCGGTATAAAATCTTAAATAATAATCGATTTCATTAAAGAAGTAAGTTATCATATATCGCCGAAATATGGGTCAGTATGGTTGTTCGCGATTGAAAATAATATGAGAATTGCGGGATGGACAGATGATATGATGACATTTATTGATAACATGGTCGATTTATTATTTGGAAAGGATTTTACTGCAGCCGCATAAAATAAAGCATCTACTTTTTATGATAATCTTTTTCGTATTTTCTAACTCTCATTGGCAGAATATATGTTAACATACCATCAATATTGCGGAATATGCGTGTTAGATCGTCCATACTATATTTTATACCAAAAAGATAAGATCGAATCTGATCAAGTAATTTTGTATAAGTAATACTTGCTGTTTTGCAAGCATTTTTTTAGTCGCTAGTCGAGGCTCAACTTTTTTTACACACTGCTGAAAGAGAAACTACCAGATATTATTAACAATAACGAATTTAATAATGCACCACTTGAAATTATACTCGAGCCGGTCATTAGCAGCAGTAGCTATGATATCACTCGAAGTATTTTAGTATAGTATTTGTAACAGGTTTTGACACACCAAAGATTTTTTTTTATTATAGTATCTGTAATGATGCATTAACACATCAACATCTTGTTTTGGAATGCTTTCTGAAATATGATTAAAATCGACTATATTCTTTTTCATTATATAATATTTGTTTACATATTTTATGTCGTTACTTGATTAACTTAATTGGGGAGTTTCAGCTACGAATTCTATACACCAACAATAAGGCGCTGCGCCTAATCTTTTATCATCCGCTATCAGCATAGACGTTTCTTTGGCATCTTTGTTTAATATTATAGATACACTTCCGGAAAAGCATCAGTTGAATAACGCCACAGAAATGTAGTAAATATACAGAATTTGTCACCGCTAAACACAGATAATCTATAGACACCAGTGACCTCTGCGATATGTTTGAGGGTATTATTTTGCGGTGTCCATAAATTTTTTCATGCTGCTACTGTGTAAACGATATTGTTAGCTCGTTCGTGACAAATTTTTAACAAGATTAGTTTTCTTAATGATATTAGGAATGTCACTAATGGTATCGTTTTGTCTTGCGTTAATATCAGCGACTTTTATATCAACAGTTATTGGCGTTCCAAAACATTCTACAAAAACTTAGAAACGTTGGTATGTGATTACTATAATCAGTTTTAAATGCAGCAATTCCATCATTGATTGTCGTTAACGAAGTCGTTATTGGAATGTACTTATTGTCTACGCACTTTTTAGTTGCAGCGTCGAAGTCTGTTTCTGGTGCTTTAAGATTACTAATACCAATTTTGTTCATGTTGACAAATGCAAGCATGATATCACCGCGCACTGACACGTACTTTGATCATCAACGTATTTTGCTGCATCTGTATCTTCTGTTGGGTTTCCAAGATATATATTCTTTTCCTGACACAATGATGTCACCAGTAAACACATCGCCAGCTTTCTTAACATAATCGTTAACTGACTTACCGGAATCCTGTATTTTACCTTGATTAGCAAAAGTAACTATATTATTAACAGCCGCGGTGGGAATACATACAAGCACATCTGATAGTTGTATATTACTCGTTTCTAATCGTCCTTATTTATCTCGAAAAATAACTTCATTTTGATCAACACTTGTGATATTTAATAAATTAGTAATTTCATTTTCGAGCTGATCAAGATTTGCGTATTTAGATAAGTCAGCTTGCTGAGCAGACGATGAATCTCCTACTAATGTTCCAAATTTTGAATAAAAACTCATTATTTTTTTTTACTACTTGACAAAATTATATACATAAAATTGTATAACAATAATGACAAAATCGTCCACATTAAACTTTGATGCAGATCGGTTGGTGAAACATAAACATAACAATGAACGTCCAGATTGTCATTATCTTGTCGTTGGTAGAACTGGATCTGGTAAAACACATTTGCTTATGAATTTACTTCTTGGAGATAATTTTAACTACGATCGCATTTATATTTACACAATTAATCTGCAATAAGATCAGTACAAATTACTTAACAATTATAATGACAAACTTCGTGACGATCTTGAGGCTGGCGAAAATTTCATTATTATCAAACAACCAGGAGAACTTATTCCACTTAATCAACTTGATTCGTTCGAACTCAAAAGAGTTATGTTTGATGATATTCCGCTTAACAACGAGGAAATGAATAAAATCAGATCGTATTTTTCACTGTCGCGATATAAAAAATGTAATTCTATTTATCTTGTTCAAAGATATCATAACGTCGACAGATTTATTAGGAGAAATACTGTCCGTTTTATATTATTTACTGGACTTGACAATAATTACGTTAGAAATATCGCGAACGAACAATGCAGCGACGTAACAAAAGATAAATTTATTGAACTGTACCGTCAAGCAACAACAAATAGTTATTTCTTCTCGTTCGATCACTTAACGAATGAAATGAGTAAAATGTTTCGATGTTGTATTGAAAACTATCTACAATAATGTTTTTATATAGAAAATAGTATTTAATTAATGGAAAAACAAGCGAAGCACAGAAAACATATCGAAGATCTAAAAAACTTGCAGTCTCAGGCAAGATTTAAACAGCTAATCCAGCAAGCACGACGTGGTCAAGTTGCTGCAGCAGAAACAACAGCTATAGTTATCAAACCAGTTACTGAGGCTTTACTTGGAAAACAACCTGAAGGTAAACCACTATGAGAAGAATTTAAAAAATTACAAGAGAAAAGTTTGATTGGAAGAATTATCGAAAGATCTGAAGATGAAAAAGTAAGATTAGCTGAGGCAGTTGAAGCCATTATAGATTATGTTGCTGCGAGACAGACAAGCTGCATTAGATTGGCTAATAAATAATGCGCTGGAACTTGAATGAAGACTAACAGAGTTAACAACACAAGAAATTAAAAATATTATAACAAATTTATCAGGAGAAATAAAAGATATTAAAGAGGAGAAAAACAGAGTTGGTGATTTGACTGTAAAGTTTGTGGAGGTTGGAGAGCAAATACGATCGTATATAAAAAGAGCGAATGGTGCAATAACAAATGACGAATATGATGAATTTGTAGAGAAAGAAAGCATAAAAGATATTGATAATATAACTCATTAATCGATAACTTAAATGAAATAATAAGAGAAGGAGCTGCTGTTAAAAATAAGCTGAGCACATTCACAGAAGAGACAAATATGCTTCCACTTTATGATAGAATGAGATATGGTATTATTGCTTTAATGTTTGGAAGAACAGCAGAAAGCAGTAGGGGGTGGAATTTTAAAAGGAAATTTATTGCACTCGATAAAAGTCGTGTAGACAAATATAGAGGAGAAAACAAAATAGAAATTGGAGTCAGAATATTCGCATCAGTTACTGAAATGATCAGCAGATTAATGTTATTGATATCATCAATAGAAGCAGGAAATGTTGGTGCTGAAATCGACAATGAAATTATTGACATACTTGATAAATTGAGATCGAAAAATTTATTAGCACCTGACGAATATGAAACTCTGCACCGCGACTTAATCATGGCGACTTAATTTTATAAAAATATAATAATAAATGTCTACCAAAAATATTAACGTACAACGTTTTGGAGGGCCGGGGAGGAAGTGTCTCTGAAAAAGGACCATCAAATCCTCTTTGCTACTTGCATTTTATGAAATTATGTATATTCCCTACAAAAACAGGATTTTGGTTACAATACTTACAAGATATATTAGGTTATACCTTAAGGAGGCCAAATGTATATTTTCTTTGTATAAAACCTATGAATCCATATCGTCATTATTAACCAAGTAGGTCATAGTGTAATTGTAAAAATTAGCAACAGATTCCACGAAAAACGTGTACCAATCAGTTTCACTTTTATCTTTATTCGTTTTTTGCTTTATCTCTTTATTGTTGCTTTCTGTTTTTCATTTAAAATTACCTTACTTAAATTGACCGAACTGTGATGCTTATCGTTTTGTACACTCTCTTGCTCCTGTTGTTATTGGGTTAACGCCATTTTTTAGCACAAGATAGGCTATACATGGCCGCCAGCATCAATGGTGGAGGATGAACCCGACAATACCTCGGAAAGAACCACCGACCCACTAGAAGCTACTGGCAAGCTTTCTCACATACCCACATTGGCCAAACCCGAGACTCGAATCTACGCTGACAGAGGCGAGATGGCAATCTTTATATCTTCTCACTTCCATCTCGGATTTAAATTGTATTTAAGTTTGTATGCTAACAAATAAAACCATTAATTCCATGAGTCAGAAGCAAAAAACAATTTTGATCCCGGAACTGTCATAAACTGAAAGCTGTACATTTTAGGGGATATTTAAAAATTTCATGCCAAGTGTTTGTACAGTAGCGAGCCTATGGCATCGTATATACTCACCTATAAGTCAAAGTAAACTGCAAACAAACATGAACTGATCTGCCGTAGCATAATGTGCCTGCAAAACGGGGTATATATTGTTTGTTCTACTAATCGATCCTAAAACACTGTACTGACCCAGATCTGCCGGCATATTGAGCTTCGATAGATCTGGTTCTGTCAGTTTTGCATTTGGTTGTGACTTATGATCAAGTACCTATGGTATATTCTTATGTAATAAACATTCTAAGAGATATTTTAAAACTTCCAGCAAAGCGTGTACAAAGTGAGGTGACTATGGTATATTTGAATGTAAAAAATCTACTTCAGATTAAGGTCAGAAGTTAACAGCAAATTCGGATTTGTGCCCGCTTGTATTGATACATAACACGATCGCACTCTTGATTACTATTCTTAAAATCTCATGGAGCTTTCTCATATTAGTGACTGATTGATAGTCATAGCTTTTAATAGTGAAACAAATATATGCATTTTAGCAAATCAACCTTTTCCTGAATGAGCCTTGTCAAATCAATCTTATTATATGATTCATGCCGTGTTGTTGCAATGTAATTTCTCACTAAGATAAGTTCAGAAGAAGATGTGGGTTTAACCCCATTTTTCAGTAAACGATACACGGTGGTCAGCATAACTGGTGGAGGATGAATCTGTAGTACCCCGGTACGAACCAATGACAAGCTTTCTCACATTTAAGACAGATATACAATATTCTCATAGGGTAGCTTTTTTGTTGTTGCTGTTGTTTATTCTGCCTCTAAATGTGATTTAAGTCAAACACCGGTCCAGATCATCTTACACTAGGCATTGATTATCTTTTAGGGGTGTTGATGGTTTAAATATTTAATATCCAAGACATGCATTCATCTGTAGTTTTACTCGTTGATAGCGAAATAGATGATAACAGTAACATGTTCAAAAGTAATCAAACTTGCCTCTTGAAATAGAATTTTTCAAGTCTATGTTTATTCCACTCGCGCAAAAATTGCAAGTATTTTTTTTAAAAAAAAGTTAAATTGGAGCCCAATAATGCGGTTACTGATTAGCGATAACCGCAATAATGTACTGTGGATATAAACTTAGGAAGCACGTACACCGTAACAAGACATAATCCAAAAATATGCGCGGTCTCAACAGCATACCTCCTTGGGGGTTGGGGGGTGGGGGGTAGGTGTTTTGTGGAGGAATGTATCTAGATGACGCTGATAGGGAGATCACGTAGATCTCAAGCCTTGTAAAGTTTTGAGGCGAATGCCGTCGTTGAGTATGATCGCATTGCATGCTCGTCATTTACGCCTGGATATCTTTTATTTCTTTCAACAATGCATTTACCAGATGAAAAGTCGTCGCCGCCGTCTTGGTTGTTGTTGTTATGAGATTTAACACCATTTTTCAACGCAAGATAGGCTATATGTGGTTGCCAGTGCAACTGGTGTAGGAACAAATGGGGAAAATTCGAAAAGAATTATCGACTAATGACAAGCTTGCTCACGTACCCACATTGGCCGAGTCCGAGACTCGAACCCATACTGAGGTGAGGTGGCATTGGTCCGTAACAGTGTGCGTTTTAGACCACTCGGCCATCCGGGTCCCAATTGTAAAGAGTAGGCGCAAACCGAAAGAGAAATTTAAATAATTTCGACTATCAAATATAAAATGCAAACGTGCCAATACTGTTAATGAATGTTGTTGTTGTTGTTGTTGTTGTTGTTGTTGTTGTTGTTGTTGTTGAGTATATAATCTTAGTATAAGTATATTTTCATAAGTATATCTGAATTAATATACCGAAAGTATTGGCTGTTGATTGTTTGTAATCGTATATTTGAAATTTCAATTACTTACTTGTTCTCTTACGCCGTTCACACATGTCCTGCCTCAAAGTTCATCCTGCGCAGTACCTATTCCACTAGAATTAAGATTTGTGAGGTATTGTTGATGACACTTGGGCAAGAAAACTACATGTTGAACACATTCTGTGTGCAGTAACTACATAGCCTTTATACCGTCTCACGTACATTCAAGTTTTAATACCCAATCACTACGCTTGATAAACAGATAGGAATGTCACCGCTTTTATCTTGTAGTAACAAGAATCGTTGTGACGCGAGTGAAAGTTAGATGTGAAGCGTCGCAAAATCTATTCGTTATATCATCCTCTCGTGAGTCAGATGATCAGCATGTGAGAAACAATTTCAAGTCGGTCATGAGGTGACCTTCCAGACTATTTACATAACTTCATTCCCACGAACACTTACTAGCTCTTATGACGTCTGTATATATATATATATATATATATATATATATATATATATATATATATATATATATATATATATATATATATATATATATATATATATATATATTGTTTATCCTTTTATGGTTTTTCTCGTTGTTTCTATATTTAGAGGTAAACATTTAACTTGATTTTAATTAAGTCTGTGCAACAACCCTTAGTTATAAGCGATTATTCAAGTTAACAAAAAAAAACTACAAGTACTGCCTTGATATCATTGTCTCCCATTTCTATCGCATAAATAATCTCTTTCGTGTGAGATAATGAAATAATGAACTCCACTTTTATCGTGTAATTCTTAATGGAAATTTTGGCACATTATACACTTGGCGGATAATAACAGAAGCTTATGTGGGTCCGTGATTAGCGTTCTGGACTTGCGACCAGTGGGAGTAGGGGTGGAGGCAAATCCTGCCCAAACAAGGCCATGGTTTGGTTGCATTGTTGTTCCTTTTCCTGGACAATATACTTATTGCAATCACCTAGAAATAATAAACCTTTAATGTGTTGATATGCCTTTTTGATAGTAAAATTATATTATATAATATGATGCTTTTTGAGGAGCACTCGAAAGGAAACGCTCACAGTTTGTTGGCTGATACTAAATATACTTGCAGGAGCCAATGATCGTACCCAGGACTACCGTGGTGCGAAGAGACTGTGATACGAGTGCGCTAAAGAGGCCAAATGAGTAGTCTGATATATCCAACCTTTGTTATTTTAATATCGGGTTACTCAATATGGTTACTATGATATAACACTAGTAATTGACAATTCAGATTACTTACCAATTAATCTCAATTAAATTATTCATAATCGGACTACAAATTAGTCTTAGTTTAGTTATTTACAATTGAGATTAGTTACTAATAAATCAGAATTTTTTTCTCTTTTTAAGATTATTGTTTTGATCGAAAATAGAAAAGAATGAAAATATGTTGTAGGCATACAATTTCCAACATCACCAACCGTCTGTACTAATTTATAAGTAAAGTTATGTTAAATCTTTCTTTGCCTTAAGGTAATTTAGCAGTAAAACAACTTAATGTATTGTTGGGAAATACATCCATCTAGCTGCCACTTGGAAATGCAAAATAAAAGTGTTTTTGTCTGTGTACTCACTCCATGAAAAAGATTATTCTCCAAGGAGTGTTATGGTGGGCAACTGTTGTGATAATAATTGTGACAGGCGCGTTGCCAATGGCTCTGATGTTTTTACTGAAAGAACAATTTCAACGAAAAATTAGGAAGGACATTACCAATACAACTGCTGTATTAAAAAATCGATAATTCTTTATATCTTTGCTGCAAAATCAAGTTTCCAAAGGCCTTTCCAAAGGCACACTACACCACGAGGATTTGTCTGAAATAACGGTTTGACATTTAGGAACACGTTGTCCACACCACACACATCACACACACACAGTGCTATTTCTTCTTTTTGAGTTTGGATAAGTGAATTCTGAGAAGAAGATTCAGTAGTGTTTAAAGGCATGGTCGCGACTTCTACTTCCTTTTTCACTGAATGGCTTGTAAAGCTGCTATCGTCCTGGAGTGGATGTTGTTCCACTTTGCGTGTTCTTCGATGCAAAAAAATTCAGCACCGCATACGCCACCTTTTGTCATGGTCACGCGTTGCAACTCATGGAATTAAAAGTTGCTTTTTACACTTTTACGCACGTAAACCACTTGTTTATGCACATCTTCCAATATATTGACAAGTGGTTCACGTGCATGTACTTGTCATGTGACTCTGAAAAATTGTCTTTGGATGGGTTTGTGTAACGCGCACGTCTATTATTATTGTAACCATTATCGTTTTTATCGCGGATGTAAATTTATGAGTTTTGTTTTGGATGCACAATACATTTTCATTTAATTCATCTGTAGCCAGATGAATGAGAAGGATTAAAGTAAATGATGGCTCATTGATGGCTCATTGTGTCTACATTTTGAATCGGCTGCTGAATAAGCTAACCAGATGTCAAAGATCTTTTTTGCATTAATCAATTAGGGGTGGGGATCTAAGTTCATTTTTCACTTCATTCTTTTTCCAGTCTGTCGACGAAGCTTGTGAAAAGTAATTTTGGATCTAATCAGTTATAGATGCAAGTATCAACTTGAGGAGTTTTGCTGGTGCGAATTTGAAGCTCCCTTCGAGGTCTTCTCATTTCTCTACCCTCCCTGTGGCTGTGGCTGTCATCATGTTGGAATCTGCTGCTACGTTTTGGTTTTCTCGTAGAGTTTTCTTGTCCTTTTCTTTTTGATGAAAACAGTTTATGTCCTTGTAGTAATTTTCAGCAGCAACAACAACGTTGCTCCACATTCCAAGATCAAAAGAAAGTTGGCTTCTCCAGTGATGAACAGAAAATCATAAGAAGCCACATTTTGTTAATAGGTGTGACGCATGAACCAAAACTCCAGGCACATTCTGAATATTGATTGACCTCATTACTTAATGAAAAGGAATGCAATTCGTATCATTCTCAAAGATGAACCTTTTTCATCAAACATAAAATTTAACTTACAGAAAAATAGATGAAGATATCTAATTATAAATGACACAAAAGTTGACTTTCGTCACTGTTGGGATAACACAATTACTTTTTCCACAGTCCTGTAAATCGTGTAAGGAGATAGCCCCTTGCCTTCGACGCCAGCATGTTGACACCTTTTGTTTGACTGCTAGTTTGATACGGTCGAGATATGAAGCGATTTAGCATCGATTTCCATGATATTCCGTTCCTTAAGCAATGCCTTCTTCGTCAAATAAAAGGACTGTTTAAATTGCATGCTTGGATCGGTCACTGTTGATATGTTTAATGCAGAGTGAAACAACTGTTTGGTTAGGAAACACATGGTCACCTACCGCAGAAGACAGTTAAATACAATACATCTATAAAGGAAGTTTTCTCCAGAGGAATTAATAGAGCCATTGTGAACACCATGAACACAGGTGACCGTTAGGACGGGTTTGATTGTACATATGTTTAGAATTGTACAAAATAGAAGCTAATGTATGTCCTTAAATTTTCTTCTTTCTACGTACATTTTCCAACAAGAAGGCGCAATGCTACATTCCCTTTATAATGCCAATCACACATTGAATTCCATCATGCACCATAATGACCTTCTCGTGTTAAATTTCCCATAATTCCAAGACAATTTTAAACATAGGATTTAAATACTCCCGTCTGCCATCCTTTATTACTTTTAGTTTGACCTCGAGTCAATTATTGTTATATGGACTAAATGCATGGTGTAACGACTAAATGAGTACATAAATATGTAAGGAGCTACGTTAAATTTTCAGAGTCGGGCTGAACAGTCACTATTTGGCTGGAAACAATGATATACAGTGTAAATCCTCAAAAACAAGATAGTGTTTTCTGTCCATTTAGGCAAAAAAAAAAAAAAAAAAGGTTTCACGCGCGACTCAAAGGGATATTTTTGATCGACGATCTTCGAACTGCCATGGTTTGTGTACATGTGAGTTTTATTCAAAAACTTCGAGGACCTTATCCCTACCCGTGGTTTTTAAACTTAAACTTAATACCATTTATATACTGGCATTAGATTCAGGAGGGGGGGGTAATAATTATAACCCAATTAAATCGTAAGTCTTATCATTAAGTTCCTTCGGAATCAAGTGCATTGTCATTGGCGGGGTGGTGGTGGTGGCGGCATATGATTTTAAATATAAATGTCCAGCCAGAACATGACACGTATTTGCAATTTCTGCCATTTACCACAGTAATACCCTGTGGTTTGTTTTTCTTATGATTTATTGATGCTGAAGAACAAAAAAAATCGATTTTCTCTCCTGTTTTGAAATATCGCACTTGGAATATCTTTTATTTTATACAGCTGTAAAAGGGTAATGATTTATATTATACGCGAGCAATATAGAAAATGCGCAGATTAGTTGAGATAAAGTACATAATTTTATTTTACAAATGAGCATTAAAAAAATAATTAAATTTTAATACTTATACGAATTTCTCTTATTTTCCTGCATTCATTGTTTGTATACGTAATGCCCAATAATCACATTCACTCCGAAATAGACCGGAAGTTGAGTCATGGAATTGGCACCTGTGTGTAGAAAAAGCGAAGCAATGGATCAGGTTCTCGTAAAATTTGCCTTTTAGAATCAGTAAGAATACTGAAATGGTAATGGATGAAAGGTGTGGAGTGTCATCGTGCAGTGATGCATGCTATGCGTGACTGAGTATGCAGATAGTATCGGAAAATTAGATCGGAGTCATCGAGGGGTCAGATTGTGAGCGAGTTACCTGGTATTAATTGGTGACCGTACATGTTAGTTTATCCCTGAATCTAGCGCTTGTGTTCCTAAATGATATGTCGGCGTGTTTTGTACTTCCTTGTTGCAAACTTGATAATTTCAGCAAGCCATAATTCGGAGAAAGAGGGATTGGTCTGTGATTTGACCTGTGATACACAAGTGAAGTATGCTTTCCATTTGATATCACATCCTGTCTACATATCTCAGCTTCACACGTTCTGTCGAGATTTATTGTACGGGGTCTGTCCTCATTTTTGAATGAATAATACGAGTCAAACCAGTACAGAACGTTTGTTTCCTGTTAGTTTCATTCATCCTTTGAATAGATTTTAAAAGATTCATTCTGCTGAACGTTTAATATTTGAAGGCAGAAATAAGTCATTTGTTGTAAATCCTTTGAAAGTTACCTGGATAGTTACATAATACTAAATTGTTGTAATTTTAATAATTTGTAAATTAATCTATAAGGAATGTTTAGCCATCAATTTAGATGTAAATTCTTTAAGAGATGTATAATGTCTTTTTTCTTTCCCACTTTATTTATTTATTGGTTGGTGGGTTGGTTGGTTGGTTGGTTGGTTTACTGTCATCAGTCTGGCCGTACTTCATTACGTGATTTAATGCTAAATGAAATTGACAAGTTCACATCTGGGCAATGAATATATTCGATACGATTCATCAGCTTGCTGTAGATCAAATGTTATATCCTGCTGAACCTTTCAATTCAAGATTTTTACTTCTTTATCTGTTACTATATGCATATATGGGAGCTAATTTGTTTTTTTGGGGAGGAAGAGAACATGTTCTAAAATTGTTCTAAGATTTTGGAAGTTCTTTTCATCGAAGAAGTAATGCAATTGTTAATCGTACTGTTACTAAATCTAGGCAAATTGATGGTTTTTGTTTTAAGAGGCATAAAATATAAAGTAAATCTACGTTTGGTAAAAATTACACCTCTTCCGCTCGATCCTTTTCTAGCCTCTTGCGTCATTTCATTTATAGTGTGCGAGCTTTTCACCTGTCCTTGTGTACTACGCAATTGTGTATTCCTCTCGATCTCCAAATTTCCCTATCATCCTCCCTGTCTCTCTCCAAGTTTATACTCCTCCTTTTCCTCTATTCCCTCCTCCAGACCAATTCCTTATCCTCTCTTTCTATCCCTCTTTTCTATGTCGACTCCACGTTGGCAACAAATATAACGAAATATTTCATTTATTAAGTGGAAAAATGTTGTGTTCAGTACAATATGTCCACTTCACAGGTTAAATATTTCATGATATCTACTATAAAATAACAACAAACCAACGTAGAAACCCACTGTGAAATTATTAAGGATTTAACACTTCAGCACAATAAGGATTATATATTGCCAATTACAAATAAAGTTCTGAAAATGTAAAATAGAAATTGCTAAAATTTTAGGAAAATAAAGCCTACAAAAATTAATCAAAACATGAAGTACTTGAAGATAAAAAGTAAAATGGGTGAAAATATGTGAAATGTACATAAAACAAAATAAAAATTGAAATAAATTAAAAATCTTTATATATGAAAACGTTATATAAACTACATTGTTACACACCCATTTAATAGAACACGCGGAAATCGAATTGTTATAAATCCCATTTCTTTTTGAATTTAATTTGTAAAGTAAAGCTGTAAAAGGTTGCCCTCCTGTGAGGTTTTGGTAGTGAAGGATTGGGGTAGGATGCTTCTAATATTTATTTAAATTATTGTAGAAGTCGCACCCGGCTCGAATTTGGTTTGGAAGTAGATTGAGTGAAAGTTTGATGTACAGCCCCGATCCCCCAGTCAGCAATGCAGACGGTTAACTGATTAAAGGTACAGAAAAGGGAGGAGTTCAGTAATAACAATTTAATAACAATCAAACCATCAATAATTCGAATTTCCAAAAATACACTTCTCCCTCTCGACTCTTTTCTAGCCTATAGCATCATTTCATTCGTAGTGTGCGAGCTTTCCACCTGTCCTTTTGTACTACTCATTTGTTTATCTCCTAACTTCCCTCTCATCCTCCCTGACTCCTTCCAAGTTCCCACTCCTCCTCTTCCTCTATTTCCTCCTCCAAACCAATTCCTTATACTCTCTTTCTATTCCTCTTTTCTATGTCGACTCCACGTTGACAACTCCTACTGCATTGTCAGATTTACTTTCGCCTCTCTCTTAGAGACTCGGGACTACGAAACTTACACCGGAAGTTTTTTCCCCCGAAAAATTTCCTGTGGAAACACAAGGACGGTACAATATTTTCCTCAGCGCTCACATCTTACACTAGACATAACCTATCATTAGATAAGGCTATTAAATTTCACCTGTCACTTAACACCGAAACACGCATATATTCTTGTATGGTAAAACACAACATAATAACATAACATAATAAAAGCACGGTATTAATTACTCTTATGAATACAACAATAAATTGCTTCACATCAGTACATACTCATAATTCTATTACCCAAACCAATAAACGCATATCACAACTCATACCAAAGATACAAATATTAATATATCCATTCTCTTTTATATTCAAATATATATTGTCACTAATCGTACATACAACAATCATTTTTCTAAGCTCCAATTCAAACACGCGTAAGCTCTTAACATAACGCATTATTAAAGGTAATGGTTACTACGACGTAACCTAGAGGCGAATTACAATATAATTCTGACGAATTAGCAATCTCCATAGTTCTCTGCTTAAACTCAAATTTGTCTCAAATACGCTTATAAATGAGCACTACAAGGTAATTCTACATACTAAAACAATCCCACTAATTAGTATACATGCTACAAATACTTACAGTTATGACGCCGTAATGTTTTGCAAAAATCGAGCCAATAGCTTGCTGACCTTGTCGAAGCTTTTCCTTCTCTTACATTTCTGATACCAAGATTCCCGCTAAATTACGAGTGACTTCTCACGGAGTATCATAAATTCTTATTAAAACGGCAAGATGTACTTCTCATAATCTGCCAAGGTATACTGATCAATTTACTGAAAGTTTTCAGCTATACTTTGGATCTAAGATTTAATCCCACCCTTTAGCTTCATTCCGATTGGATACCGCTGCGGAATGTCCCAATCAAACTTAGCCGACAATGTCTTCTAACTTGTCTGTGAGAACATGCCCCGTTGTATCAATAATGGAATCTCATACTGCTAAACTAGCTTCACAACTACTACAGGTAATTGAAAAATATATTCTAGTCCGTAATTCTGTCATACAAAAATTACAAACTCGTTAGGAGTCTCAGGTGGGATTTGCAAAAGGTGCAGAACAATTATTTAAACCATGTACAAAGCCTACCAAAGATTTTCCCATGTTAGAGAGAACCGCTGAAGCAACTTGAAAAATAGTAGAGCGAACCAAGAAAACAAAAATGATTATTCGAGAACTTCCAACTGTAGCTGCGGCTCAGTTACAATTATAAGAATTACATCAAGTACTTGAGGTTGTTCACAAAGTTTGTGAGGAGGTCGGCGATGCGATTTTGTTTCGCCAAAACCAAAACCAAAACCACCAGGTCTTAGACTACTTCGAAAAATGATGTAATGGTTGCTGAAACAGGATATCAATATCGTCATAAATTATTAAATCCACATACCACTAGTGTTAAAAAATTGGGTCCTTTTGTATTTCGAAAGTCTCGTGGTATATCTAGAATCACCGATAAATATAGAGATGAATTTGAAAATTTTGAGAACTAAGTCGAATAGGTTAAAAGAGCGAGTCCACATTGTACAGAGGAAGAAGAAGAATAAGAGGCAATTGAAGATGCAATGGGGGCTATGGTAGAAAGAAAAGAAATGTTGTTTAGTCCCAGTGTCACTGGAACTGGTCGAGAAAGTGGCCTTATTACACCATGCCGCGATAACGTCCTTGACGAAGTGGACTATCCTCATCCTCATCGGAGGAAAACCGAGCCCGTAATAATTCCCCATAAATGATCAATGAAGCAGCTGATATTTTTCAACGATTATTTACAGGAGCTATCATGAATATTAATGTGTATCGATCTCTCATTGATGAAATTTTAAAATGATTACCGAAGTAATTAAGGGTATGCAAGTAGATGCTGTGAATAAAAATAAGATGATCATACATAATGCTCAACGTTCATGGTCAGGGTGATAAATTCGCGATTACCTACATATAAAGCAATTTACGGGGATGGACTCGGTGATGTTTTTCAGGGTCTATTCTGAAAGATAGCCCCAAAAGCTATACCGATTGCGAAGCAACTGGGAATGAAAACTGTTGATGTTGTTCGTGAAAAAGTTATCGGTGCTGTTGGTGATGTTACCGCTAAAGCATTTTCAGCAATCAAGGATAGACTAGCACAGTTGCTACGATGAAAACCTCAGCCAGTAAAAATGTCCACCACTGTAGTGATGCCTACAAATGTTAGCAAAATAATAAATCAAGCTGTGAATAAAAAAACTGGCAGATTTGTCTATTAAAAATATAACTGCAAATTTAATAGAAGGATGTGGTTCTCGTGTTAGACGATAACAAGTATAATAAAGATGTTCAAAGGTGTATCTATTCCCGCATTTGTCATGGACGCGCCAGTAATCCTCAAAGATAAGTCTACGCGATTTTCAGTATTATTCTTACGACAGACGTGTACGTGACACACGAGGAAGAATCGAATTACAAGTTCAGGATAAAAGTAGATATGTCTTGTCCGCTGAAGCATTTATCGAAATAGAAGGTATACTCTTACAAGCAGATAATAACGCTTACGGAATTGGCGATCGAGTTGGTTTTGTTACCAATGGTGTTATGTTTTTATATAACAGTACTTCATACATCATTGACGGAAATAATATTGAATCATGCCTGGAGAACGTTGTTGTTGTTGTTGTTGTTGTTGTTGAGCTTAACGCCATTTTTCAGCACACGATTCATGGCGGCTAATATTAATGGTGGAGGAAGAAACCGGGAAATCAACGGAAAGAACCGCCGACCTACGAGAAGCTACTGGCAATCTTTCTCACATATCCACATCCGATTTACTATTTAATACTAGAACAATTAGATTTATTCAGACAATTTGTTGTTGACATGCATTTCGAACTTGTGTAGCTCGACTAATCGCAGATGGAATAGTAAAAGAAACCAACAGGTCACGGAAAAACTTCAAAATCTAAAAGGAAAGAGGTACGGAAAAGGTCTAAGACTGCCGGAAATACTTTGTTGATTCTTCCCATGTCTACTTTTGATTTACTTGATGCTGCCAAGCAACTAAGCACCAATAACTTTTGAGGTGTTTTTATGCTTGACCAATTATAGCACAAACCGATCCATGTTGAGACTGGTATCATTAATCTCTATGGAAGTTTAAACTCTGGTACTCACTAGGTTGCATATACGATTGATCCACAAGGATTGTTTATTTCGATTCGTATGGGTTGACACCACCTAAATAATGTTTTGAAATATGTGAGCAAAATGCAAAGTATTCCAATCCGGTATTCAACATTGCCAAGACAAAACCATTACAGATCCTCCAATATGTTGCGTGAAGTACTCGCTATACTAGACCCTGTATCATCATCAACACCACCACTTCATAAAGTTATACACGAGTATACCAAGTTATCCCACGTTTTAAACAGGCATTAGTAAATATAATGGTAGATTTTTACGGAAGATCTTTTCGCCAGAGCAAAGCTCAACAGCATGGTGACTTTTCGAAATATGCAATTCTTCAGTATGTGAACAAGAACGTCAGCGATGAAATATCTAGCACGTTAAATCTTGTAATCATAGATTCAAACGAATAGGTAGTATTTCAAGATAACGAAGGAAAATTAAATCAATTAATGCTTCAATGTCTAATCTTGTTATTCAACAGTTTGGAATGACCGAAGATAGCATAGCAGTGTATGATAAAAATGGTAAGATTAAACAAGGTATTACTATACCAACAATATTAGAAAGTATACTTGGACTATACTAAGATTGGCGATATGACTGGTTGTCTCAACATGGCTAATATTAAAATTTCTGGTCTTGGAGAATCAAAATCAAACGATGACGCTGGAACGTAAAGACTATGTTGATGATAGTAACTTCGCGACGGTGACATCATTAATAACAATCAATGACGGATTGGTCACATTCAGAACTGATTATAATAATCACGTACTAACGTTTCTACATTTTCATAGAAATATAAACAACTTTAAATTAAGTCCAGCGGTTAGTGATACTAAACTCGCTATATTAAAAAGATTACCCACAGTGGAGTGTATATAGCAACGTTTGGATCGGCATTATGGACACCACTCAATAAATCTATCAAACATCGCGCTGAGGTTACCGGTATATAGAGGTTTTCAGTACTCAGTACTACAATATTTATAGCATCTACAACAATTTCACGGCGGTCTCCACTCTTTGGATCTTCTTCTATATCGTTAGTAGTAATAAATCAAAACGACGACGAAACATTTGTGGTGGAACCAGAAAAAAGGTACCCCAGTGTTGTACGATTGTTGTTTTGAATTAGTCTTTAAACTACCACTTACTTCATATAGAAAGATCGACGCTAGCCAACACAGATATAATCAAGTATGTGAGTGACAAACCAAATTTAAAAATATCATTGACGAGTTACAGAAGTAAGTAAAAAATATCGCAGACCTGTAGTTGTCATCTACGTTGTTCTGTATTTGGCTTCCGTGCTCATTGCATGAGCCGGCATGCTGTTATCAACAATAGCAATGACGTTTCAGCAGTTGTGACAATCTGTGTTTCACCCGCGACAATAATTTCTGGCTTTTCAATATTATTGCAGAAAGATAGCCGTATGCACAAAAGCAAATTTACACGAGTACACAATAAACGGCACACGGCGATAGTAGCATACTCCTACTGAATGCGACACAAAAAGAATCACTGTATTACGCTGTAACAAGGGAGACAACATTGACGGAGTTATCTCCCTTAATCATCTATTACGATAGGGATAGCTAAATACATTGATTTTGTACGAATTTATTTAAAAATGCCGATTTGTGTATTTTATTTGCGACGTATTTCACCGAACGCGTGTAAATATTAAAATATTTACCAGCTGCAATAATCGATGGAAATATTATTTCTTCGTTCACCAATTTCTATTTTCACGGATTTAACAACCTTTTTATTAACATTTTACATTTCCCAGTATTTCCTTTTTGAAATTCTGACTGTGTACCAATTCATAAATTATTGAGAGCTAAATTGTGGATTTCGATCGATATGATCGGTCTTCTATTATTCCATAAAATATTTGAACGCGAATCTATGACAAAGATATCTTTTTGTAACACTAGATCTAAAATAACCAGTATTTTCAACAGCACCGATCTGAGTTTCCTCGGATTCAAATACCACATTGGAAACACGGTTTGGCTCCTCGATTCCCATTCCAAACACTTTGCATCTGATGTGCACATAATTTGTTAACACAAGCTTTCTTACAAGGAGTTGTAGAGCCAGCCGATCATTAGTCACCTGCATTTATTCTTTGTTTGAATCATATACAATATTTAACTTCAATTTAAAATATATAGTTGCCTTGATTATAATATGTAAGAGTGTAATAGATTATATGGAATTAAGCCTTCTAGAGCAAGATTTGATCTTGACAAAATACCGAAACCTAAGCTTAGTTTTACGATGCAAGATTTGGTTTCGGTGAACGAGGATGTAACTAATCGTATCAGTAATGTCAAAAAGGAATTTCACGACAATGGTGTGGCTCCTGCATAGTCAACATTCAGGATTATTACACTCGTCGATGCTACAATGAATGATTAGCGAGGAATAAAAGTTATTAACTATCTCGATGATCAGCTATATTTATACTAATAAAATTCATTGTAAGGACTGACGACACTTGGATTTCCGTGCCAAATGTGACACTGTCTGTGTACATGTTGGATGTAGCATTGTCACGTTAGATAAAAATTCCAAACCAGGAACTTGATTGGTATTGATAAACTATATTGTTAACGAGCGTATCATGTGACTGCAATTGTGTAAGCGTTGTATCCGCTAAATGATAAACCCTATGTTGCTGATCTTAAACCGATGAAACTGTCAAGGATTAATTTGTGCAGCTGAGCGAGATACAGAAAACTTCAAAAACGTGAAGCGTGGTAAAAGTTTGACTGATCTAAGGCGTAAAAAGATCGTAGGCAGATACAGATAAAGATACCGGAACGTCTATCAGCGACCTTGCTGAGCTGTGAAAGAAATTAAAATTTCCGATTACGGTGAAGAGGTTAACCGGAGAGATTTTACACTTATCGAAATATGAATCAATGGGAACTCCGATATAAATTATTGATCATAACTCACATTTATGGACTTTTATGGACTGTGGTAGTAACACCATTTCCACGAGATATAACAGTTAAATTTTATAGCGGTTATATGTTCCATTTTATCAGAAATATCAGTAAGAGTGTCCCTGTATCCATGTGGTTATTTCGGAGTTCCGATGATGGAAATTGTGATCAGTTTGGACGAGTTAACGGAGAGAGTTATCGTACAAAATCTGTCTTGGAAGAAATCTTGTTTTGAAATATACCCCTAACGATGTCAGGGTTGGACAATTACTAAATAATTGTTTACCGTTTCGTCTGTTGCTGCCCACGCTGCTCAGCAAGAAATTTCATGGAAACCTATACGATTGGAATTTCTTGAAGATGTCCATAGTAGTTGTATCGAATACGGTTACGGCGGACTGTGGAATACTACGATTGATATGGTAGAATGCTATCCTGGAAGTTTTCTTGGATACGGAGAGTGTTCTGAATACTTTAAAAGATTTGGACATCCAATACACGAGATGACCAGAGTTACGATAAGCGGACCCTTACCAGATTTTGACCTGACCTGACTGGATTTACCTTTATAGTCATTCGAGTTTCCACAAAAAAAACCTTCATCCGATTGTTTTATGCGTGGTTCAAAAGACATTTTTCAGAAAAATGATGGTCCCCAATAGTTTTATTACGGCACATCCTTGATGTAGCAATATTTATATCATTGAAAGTAAATGAAGCAATTATATCATATCGTTCGCAGAAACAAGCTTGTTTGCTAGAGCCACACAAGTTGGTTGCAGAAAAAGATATCAGAAAAGAATTGCCTGGTCATCAGCAAGGATGAAATTACTGAACTTATCAATGTTGTATCTAAATGAAACAAAGAAAATAATGAGAAACTTGCAAAAGATATCGGCAGAAAAATAATCGGTAAGTTTACTCAGGGTAGTTTATGTGATTATAAACGGCATTGTCGACATTGTACAAGATTAATTATGGACGATGCTGAACTCGATTTTATAATTGCTGATACAACAGAGAAAAAACATTTATAAGTCGAAATAATGCTTATTTGTCTGATAGAATTATATCAAAAATAATTGTGATCTATACTGATGGTGATTCAGCGCAGTTTACTCATTTAAGATCTTCGATATTTGCGTACGTTTCGATAAATTTATTATCGATGACAAACAGATTTCCTGATACCGCAGTTAGAAATAACACTGATTCATTTTATATAAATAAAAAACATGCAAATTTGTAAAACCATTGCTTGGCTCTGGTGAATGGGAATCATGGAGAAAAAGAAAATATGCTTATATTAAATCCGCCGACGTTGAAATTGCGAAGACATACTACAAGAATAATAGTCAAATATCAAAATCATCAGCATTATCTGTATATGATCTTGTCGCCAGGTATAAGACTGTTTACCTCAAATAGGCCTGGGGGTTCTTGAAAAACAACGCGTGCGATTGAATTATTTTTGAATAACTGTTCAGATATGATTGATCTGACACCCACACACAGACACGCCAGAGAAATGAATGAACGACGAGTAAAATCTTAAACTTATCATAGTTTCTTCAGATGCCGCGGAGACTCATGGACTCCATCGCGGATAGGTGAAACATGTATTCCCAAGATTATTATTTGGGATGAAATACGCACAGTGTCATTGGAAGTATTAAAAGTGTTTATTAGTTGGTTATTGACGAAAAATACTGCCGTGATAATGTGTGAACACGGTCAACTGCAACCATTTGTTGGACAGTCTCCACACGAGCGGTTAAAAACATTTGTAGATGAAACGCTAAAAGATTTTAAGAGATTAATCAGACTGCAGCAAGATAAAATACATAGTAATATAATGCATGAAATAATTCGAGAAAATACGATGAGTGATTTTTGGAATTCATAGAGACATACAGATTTGATAGTTGCAAGTAGAAAAATAGTTCGTGAAAAACTTCAACCGCTATTATTTATGTTACACAGGGAATGATTTTCAAATCTACCTGTACCATTGTTTTATCGCCCGGCATATACTCGACGACAAATTATTGAAGCTGAGATTCCTGGAATTAATGAGAAACATAATCTTGTACTATATGATGTTGTTTTAGTTCCTGTCAGTGCTGTTTAGAGCGCATTAACGATGGACATATCTCCGTGGACGCTTGGATACGCTATAATAATTCACTCGTCACAAGTATTAACTATTTCTAATATAAATATTTGGATTGTCGATTATCGCATTGAGTAGTCAAATATAGTTGATTTCGCATTGTCTCGAGTCAAACGAATGTTTCAACTTCAGATGGTTATTATAGTCAATAACGGCACTGATGATACAGTTAATAACGACTTTGTCGCCGTCAGGAAATAAATTAGCGAGCTATAAACAGTGTGACAAAAATTAACGCTATTTTGATCTCGATGCCGAAACAACGACAGAATTATCATTGTGCAAGCTGTAACAGTAATGTTGGAGTATTGTTGCAATAATCCAAGAAAATTTACCGTGGATAAAATTAATAGTAGTCTTGGTCACACACGCGTAAAATCTGATGCTGACCTGTCTTGAATGTAATCGACGTATGGGTGACAGTTTACAAAAGTGAACCCGGTGGCAATTGGGTTTCTTCAGGAATTATTTGTAATTGTTCGCGTACAAATCCACACAGAGGAGTAGTTGAATCTAATCTGTAGATTGAGAGTCTACCAGTGGATCTCACAACGCTGGAAATTTATGTGTGGTCACACTCCAAATAGGATCAGTTGCTCTTTTTTACCCCTTCAAGTTCACTGAGTTCATTCATATCTTACAGTCACATTACCTAGTACTGGTTGTTTTGAAAAGTCAGGTCGTTGTATTGGTATATATTTCTTTGTAATTGCACGAGTAATTTTATTAATTAACTCATCTAACACACTTGGTAATCTTGCGACCCATTCACGAGATCTCTCGTCACTCTGAACCTTTTCCTTTGTATATTGATATCCAAATAACCGCTCAGCAAGTGTTCGATGAAATCGCTCAACGACTGCCTGATCGCGATAAATTTCAGTTTGTCCTGGCCTGATTTTAATGCTATGTTGCTTATTCAACGATGATACTGCACCAAACATTCTTTTCCAGGATCAACCTGTAACAACTGTGGCCATTGTAGACCACCACGTTGATAAATTCGTTCAAAATCAGATGCTACTTCAGTTGATGTTTTAGTTGATAGTGGTTTTTATGTGCATCATTTACGTCTACCAGTTTTAATGGTATCATGTGGTAAAGACAAATATCGGCTTGATGAACTTCATTGGGAGTGCTGACATCAAAATATGCGTATTGAATTTTTTTAGGTGATGGTAGATATATTTGCCACATGCCCTATTGCCTGTCGTGCTAACCAATTTGCATCTACAAGGCATGAGACATTCACGGCATCAGCAAGTTTACCAATCACTGCTTTATCCCTCTAATCTCCTCTTTGGCTCTACCCCGATTCCATTATAATAATAATCAGTTGATTAATTACGAGTCCCTAGTACTAGTTTACCTTTCTTCGCAGATGTAGCTAGGAAGCTAGCAAGTCTTTCTCTGAGAAATTTATATTTCGTTGGAAATTAATGCGTATATTAATTTTACGTCGGCGAGATGTTGTTGCTGTAAATCTTTGCTTTTATGCACATCATCGTGAACATGACATGCTTATTCAATCGCATTTATTGGATACTCTCCAGGTCATAGTTGATCTCGTGCATCCACGCGAATATCAAGTCTGGTTCCAGGACCACAATAATTATATCAAGACAGATGTTTTTCTCCTGGGTATATAGCCCATGGAATTCATAACAGTTTTACCAGAGAAGCAGCAATATCACCACCCTTCTTTGTTGATGAAATAAATCTGTATTTGCTTGTACCACATCGTAAACACTTGCCTCTAAGTGCACGCTTGCTATTTTTTGTTTTTGTTATTGTTAATTCAGAGATTGACGTGGGTGCTCTGCATCGAACACAATATAAATCCATATTATTTATTATATATTTGTACAACAGGGATATCATCGATTTTTCAGAGACACGAAACTATATCGCATTATTGTTTTTTTTTTAAGGAAGGTCTATCTCACAGGATGAAAATTGATACATTAGACAAGAAATATTCCACTGACATTGAATAGTGTCAGGGTATTCACAACAGTAAAGGTTCAGTCTTCAATAATTATGCGCGTGTCAGTTATGTGTGTCTCGATCGACCCAATTCCACTACCTCGTGACTGCTATCTTTTCTTTAAAAGGGATGACGGTCTATGACAATAGATTTGATGCTACGAAGATTGTTCGTGTAGTTCTTTTTCCTCGTGTTTTGCAAGTATTGGAAAAGGAATTTGAACGGTTGATTAATTTTTTTTTAGAGGTGTCAGTATTGTTCTTATATAGAGAATAAGACAGGAGTACTGTACGTCATACTAGTGGTGCTATGTAATAATAAAGGAAGGATAATTCCTGAGTGACAACAAGTTTCAAAATCTCGAGTTATCTCTCTTTACATTTTCTATCCCGTATTTCTCACACTATCCAAGCTTCCTTATGAGCTCTGTTTGCTTGCTTATCTTTTTCCTTCTTTGTTGCTTTCAGTTAGCCACCTATTGATCAGCTGTATTAATATTTTAATATATAATTTTTGTTGGTAATTTTGTTTCCTCGAACTTTTCGGTATCTGTGGTAATTTTATATTTGGCAACTTTCTATATTTCTTGCACATTTTCGTTGGCTCATATTACCTTTACAGTTGAAGACGCAATCCAAACGATACTTTTCCAAGGAAAATTCATATTACTTCAGGTAGTGCGGGAAATACTATTTATATGAAATGAAATTTTTGTAGTCCACTGCACGTTGGAAGATTTTGATATTATTTGGTGTTTTAATTGTATTATTAGTTTCATTGTTTCTCTTTAGATACCTTAAACTTCTATTGCAACAACACACACCATCGTTGACTGCGCACATCATTGACTCACTTATCTTTTTATTTCAAATGGTTTCGAAAAAGACCCGTTATGTTATACTTTTCATGATGTATTAGCGTACATAATTTCCATCCAGTTGCAATGTTTCTGACCTTAATCAACTTTCTAACATTTTTCAAATATATGTATGTTCAATCCTGTCGCGTTCTTTAGATCACAATATTCGCCTTCTGTTCTTATAAAGTGTATTGTAATGATATCGTAAAACCTTGTATTTGTCTTCCAGTTATCTTCCATTTTTCATTCATTAATTATTTTTGCGTAGAGAATATTTGACCTTGGCAATTCTTTATTCCATTTGACAAGATTTTGCTCAGTGTTTCATAGTGTGTATTTAATAATAAAATAGATTTCCAATATTTTAGATTACTGTTTTCACCCTATTCTGTGCATACCGGAGTTAATTCCCTTTTATCATTGACTGATTAATGCCTGTCTTATCTATGCATTATAGGCCTATATGCTTGTTGTATCTCAACTTGATAATTGCTTGTCGTATTTCAGCGTCATATATGCTTGTTGTATCTCAGCGTTTCAATTTTTTTGGTATCTCAGTTTGTTTAATGAATGTCGTATCTCATCGTGATAAATGCTTCAAAATATGTGTTATTCTCATAATCGTTTTTGTGGAAAAGTAAAAGCTCCAGAGCATTATTGTATTTGTTATATATGTATATTTTATATATGTATATTTTCTGATGTGTTTAGGATCTTATAATATTAATATATTTTTTCCCAAATTTTGTCTTATGTCATTTTTTTTACTACATCCCGTTTTAAATGGAATTTCTATTGATGTTTCCTGTATGATTTTTCTCATTTTTATTCTTTGGTGTAAGCTTTGCCCGACTTTTCCTGTTGGTATTGTTTCCAAATTCATTTCCTATAATTTTTTGTCTGCAAATTTTTCTTTGGATTTTTTTCGTCTTCTTCGTTTCTTATATTCGTCTCCATTCTTTAAGCACCAGCTTCACACTTTCACTTTCCATTATTTTGCAGTATTGTTTACTTATTTGAATAACTATATTCTTTGTTTATCTCCAGTCGTCTGTTATATCTATGTTGACATGAAATTATTTTCTTACATTCTTAATCTAGTTTTGAAACATTATTTTTTATATTAGTTTACTGAACGGATAATATCGCAATATCTGTCCTTTTCATGTTGTAACTAACTTTATCAGTTCTCTGTTTGAATTATATCAACAAATTAAATATTTAACATCCATATTATTATATTGGAGGTTTTTATGTGAGTAATATGTTAATTGTCTCCTTGAATAACATTTGTGGTTTAGAGAGTGGGTAGCAGCACATACCATTTGATACGTGGGTTCTTCCTATCGCTTTCTGTTATTTTTACTTCTTCCCAGTTTCAGATCTTAGTTCTCTCCATCATACCAGACAGGAATTTTAGTATGTTTTTTTCTTATTGAATAGTCATTTCTGTTTCTGGTTTAGTTTAACGTATTTTCATTTCTTATGTATGCTTTTCTTGTTTTCATTGGCGTTTTCTTCATGATTTATTGTGTTTATCTTTTGTTTGACTTTAAACTTGTTCATTTTCTCTCCTACTCGGTTGTTTCTTATTCTTCTTTCCCTGTAGTTCGCTAAGATGCAAGAAACGGATTATAATGGTTTGAAAATCATTAAACTGTGACCTTCCTTAATATGGGTGATTAAGGACTTTCTTCTTACTTTCTTTTTGAAGCTGTGAAGCGTTTTACTGGTTTTAACATTGGTCTATACAGATCAAGGTGGGATAGATCTTGGTTGAGTGTATACATTTCTTCCTTACTTTGTTGACAGGGTGTGAGCAGAATTTCTTCCAAGGAGTTTCAAATCATGTTGCGCCCATTCATCAATTGCGGTTTGACATTTACGTTACCCACAATTTCCTCACTTTAGTTTGCTCATCATCTGAAAGAACTCTGGTCTGAACTCCAATCAAATAGTCTCTCTCTCTCTCTCTCTCTCTCTCTCTCTCTCTCTCTCTCTCTCTCTCTCTCTCTCTCTCTCTCTCTCTCTCTCTCTCTCTCTCATCCTTCTTTTCTACTTCTTTTTTCCGTAGTAGTAGTAGTAGTAGTAGTAGTAGTAGTAGTAGTAGTATTAGTAGAAGTAGTAGTAGTAGTAGTTAAAAGTATAAGCATAAGCAGTTTTCGTAGTACCTTCTGATTGTAACTTTATAACTTTTGTGCATATCTTGATCATTTTGTCTTGAATGTTTAATTGTAAAATTGTCCATTCCATGTATGACCGCTCTAGTTGCACAGGAAACATGGTAGTAAAAATATCCTGGATACCAAGTTCTTACTTTTAAAACCAATCAATTAAAGAAATTTGTCGGGAAGTTTTTCCTCTCCTTTGGGAATCTTGACAAGGGTGTACACCGTTTATTACTTCAAGGTTGGTCAACTAAGACCCCACGAATGAATTGTCGCGTACTTTTTTCAAGTTATGTTGTGAGTGTCATTACTGTTTCTCTCTGCACCTATTTTCACCATATGACCCAGTGAGCGAAGTAATCACGATTGCAAACACCCTTCCAATTCCTATATATTGTAGACGTTTTTCTTAGGTCATGTCTAGTCCTTTGGACTCGATCCCTATTAGCATTTCTTTACTTGTAGGCTATTTTTACTTTGGCATTTACAACTTGTCGCCACTTTTACATTGGTTATGTACTGACGTCTACAAAAACTTGTTGCTAGTTTTACATTGGTAACGAACTGACATTTATGACATGGGGCCACTTTTTCGTTCGGCCACCAGAGACCAACCTGGTACCGCTTTCTCTTTCTGACCCGAGTCTTGCTTGAAAATAATTGTTTAATTTTGTTTGCTTCGAGTTCGGGTTGCAACATTGGTCATTTGGGTCGCTATTTGGTTTTTATTCAGAATGTGACTATAATTATACTATATTATGGTGTAAGCTAAAATAAAATGAAAAACACTTAAAAGAACGTGAAAAGATGTTGAGCCATTTATTGGATTAGCTGTATCCAAATTTATCCGATAATTTCCCGAACTAGCGTCGCAGTCACGTTACCTGTAATAATAACGTATAACTAATATCGTTATCCATCCGAATTGGGCAATCTGCATACGAACAGATCAGTCGATAATATCTACCTTGACCGAGTGGATGTAGGAATATTTCACGAGTGGAGAGGAATGTTTTTTTTTTTTCATTTCACGAATGAAATAATTCCTTATATATACTCAACGAGAGTAGATTTTATTTTTATGATATATTTTAAATGTAAAACCTTCCGATTGCATGTATTTGCTTCTCCATTATGTGTTAATGCGATTAACCGCCGCATTATATCAGCGATAAAAAGAAGTTCCGAAAATTTGCAATCATTTTATAACAGCAACTTGTTCAAATTTACATTGTACAGATAATGCATCAGATTGTTTATTTTGTCAAATTAACAAATAATAAGAGATTATCGAATAGCAGCAGGTCATATCAGTTTTATCACTGATAAATTTTTGTGATTTATGTGGAAAACTAATTATGAAAATGTTAATACTTGAAAATTGGCCGTGGCATTTATATGATTCATATTTAGGTGTTTGTTACGGCACCTTTGCATTGATTACATAAATGTACACTAATTAAAAGAGCAATGCTTTCATTTGTTAAAATCAAACAAGTCAAACACTTTTTCTTGCTGATCCCACCCAGGTTTTGGCTTGCTACCATAATGTTTACACCAACGGAAAGCAAGTGCTAGTTATCGGCATGAGTGAGCACGTATGGAATCAGAATACAGTTAATTTTACTATAATTCTCTACATTTGTTATTCTCTACTGAACATTCCTTTGTGTTCTAAAGATAGCAAATCATATCTCATTCAGAAGTCATCGATTAACTGGCTTGTTTTGAAAGACTAGACTGTAAACAAAGCAAGGTGCAAAGGAATACACTTCCGGATCATCACCAAGGCCTTATTACTCACTGTGCCGTAACACACACACACACACACACACACACACACACACACACACACACAACTGAACCAAAAGCTTATATTCTAAAGAAGAAACGATTCCCTTTAAATCCATACCAAAAATGTCTAAATCTAACTCTTGTTTCACCACCAAAAGAAGACAGGAAGAAATGCTCTCAAAATAGACAGGGACTACATTTGTGGCTACTTAACTGGCGCTAATATTTGTGATCTGATTACAGTGGAGTCAGATTAATTCGTTGTTCAGTTACATTAAAATAGACATCTCATTCACAAAATTACTTTCTGTGTCCGAGACATTCTTCATCGTACTGAACTGGAATTAATACTTATGATCTTTTTCCTGGGTATCCCAATTGCTCAGTCCAGGCTACTCGGAAATGTATAAACTTTGATATGACCCCGTTTGATGTGTAAACAACACGGCAGGCCAGTGTTATTGCTTATGCAAGTTGCCAGCCACTCAGACTATAGAATAGCCGCTAGTAAAAGGTTTGTAGTCAACACACCCAGGCGTTAAACATTGGTTCAGAGATCAAAGGAAGCCCGCAGGGTGAATGGAACGTGTTCTCACCCGCCATGTAAACAGACAAGCGGGAAGACATTGTCCGCTAAGTTTGATTTGGACATTCCACAGCGACATCCAATTAGAATTAAGATAAATGTTGAGATTAAACCTTATATCAGAATTAGAAATAAAACTTGCTTTAAAATTATCAGTAGATGCCTAGGCAGATCGCTGTGCAAATATTATTGCTCCAAGTAAAGACACTCGTAATTTGGCGGGAATCTTAGGACCTTTCTCAAAGTCCTTTTTGACGACTAAAGTGAAGAAGTAAATCTGAAAATGACCAGGACAAGACAAGACAAGAAGAATAGAGACAACCGAAGGATCACATATAGAATGTTTATATAGAGAAGGGACGAAGGAATTGGATCCGTCAAAGATACCAAGAGAATTGGTACCAGGAATGCCAGATGTCATGATAGCAATCAAGGTTCTAAACCCAGATTACGTAAAACAAATATACTCTATCAACCCGAATACAAACAAATACGAACAAAGGATACATACTAAGACCAAGAGGGATGCAACCGATTATTGCCGTATGGGAAAATGACAATTAAAGGACAACCAGTTACAGTGAAAGAACCGACACTAATAATGCGGAAACTAAAGAAGCAAAATGGAGAGTTACATCTATCCGATATCCCACTGGAAGTACCTTTGCAAGCAACAGTAGAAAAATTAGAAGGGAAGTTCAACATTAATGTTATATCATAAAAACTAGCAACTATCCACTTAACAAAGATATGCAATGGAATAAGAATTTTCGAAATTGAAAAAAGCAAATTGAGAGAAGTGGAATGAGTATTTTATTTATTAGAATTTTTAACCAAATCGTGGTACAAGGGGTGCATATATGAAATCATTTGCAGCAAATGTGGGAAGAAAGGACATACTGCACATAAATGTATTAAAACACAGAGAACCACACCGAGAACCAAGAAGAGACCAGAGAACAACAGCAACAACAAATCCAACATCCAGAAGAACAATCTAGAGAAACATCAACAACTTAAAATAAAGAGAGCTGCCTGGCTTGGTTAAGATGGATTAGCACATGATTATCCATGTACATCATCAAGCCGCTAAAAATATTACTTGTTTTTGACAAACATTATCTTATTATTCCACGATCTAGATCTTCCTACTTTGTTTTTTCTTTGTTGCCTTGAATTCTTGATAATATCTCTTATTATTTTACCTGTCATTTTGGTCAGTGTTATAAATAAAATTGCAAGATATAACGGACGTATATATGTATGCAATATGCACACATGTTTATGAGGCCCATATGGGAGACTAACTAGAATGCCAAATATGTTATTCTCTTAAAATAAAGAAATAATAATAATAATAATAATAATAATAATAATAATAATAATAATAATAATAATAATAATAATAATAATAATAATAATAATAATAATAATAATAATGATACTAATAAAAATAATAATAATAATAATAATAATAATAATAATAATAATAATAATAATAATAATAATAATAATAATAATAATAATAATAGAATGAAGCAAACGTTTGAAAAAGGCATTGGTCTAAATCCTTAAGTTCATGATTCATTACACAACTGTCTGTCTGTCTGTCTCTGTCTGTCTCTCTCTGTCTGTCTGTCTCTCTCATCGTAGCAAGATACGCGCTAAAATCTATAAAATGACGTGCGTAGAGAATTTCGTTTATGTCATCCCACGATGTCTCTGCACTTATGAATGATGATAAAAGTCAAGTAAAATCGACCACTTGATGTGTGCGTGTGTGCTTGTGCTTGTGCGTGTGCGTGTGCGTTTGTGTGTGTGTGTGAGAGAGAGAGAGAGAGAGAGAGAGAGAGAGAGAGAGAGAGAGAGAGAGAGAGAGAGAGAGAGAGAGAGAGAGAGAGAGAGAGAGAGAGAGAGAGAGAGAGAGAGAGAGAGAGAGAGAGAGAGAGAGAGAGAGAGATATTTTCCACGTTAATTTTCATGTGCAGGTACGTGAATGAATAAGCGCTCACATGAATAGCATAGCTAACCAAGTACATTTAGTGCTCTACTTTCATAATTAAAACCATCTTTCATGTTTAAATCATAATGTGTATTATATTGATTTCATTAGTGTGAGGAAACATAGAAAACAAAATAGAAAGCAATCAAATTATCAATATGCAAAGGTGATTGTGAATAGCCACAAAAGGCATAGAACTACATTTTGTAGCGGACCCACTAGGGCGTGTGAGGAGTTCATTCATTCGGTCGATACACAGCTACCTGTAACCTGTAACTCCGTTCAAAGAGCAAATATTTTCATTTGTATGTGATAGAAGTAAAATATATGCATAATATGTACGCTGTATCAATTATTTACCAGGCCTAGTTTTCTTTTGCTGACACATTTATATTTCTCGTGGCATATCATTGATACATACATACATACATACATACATACATACATACATACATACATACATACATACATACATACATACATACATACATACATACATACATACATACATACATACATACATACATACATACATACATACATACATACATACATACATACATACATACATACATACATACATACATACATACATACATACATATATATATATATATATATATATATACATATATATATATATATATATATATATAGATATATATATATATATATATATAAATATATATATATATATATATATATATATATATATATATATATATATATATATATATATATATATATATATATTGCTACGAGTCTATGCTTTTAAAAAAAGCAACCGAAAAGAGTGAAAACAGCAAGCTGTGTAAAAGTTTTAGCAAAAAATTTATTTCCTTAGAATGCAAAGTGAAAAATAAGACAAAAGTACTTACGGTATTGCGAATTAAATCCAACTATAATCCAAGAATCAAAGTCCGAAGTCCTAGTAATAAACGTTCTGAATAAAACTCAGTTCAGATCCCGAAAAGATCCAAAAGTGAGAGCGATAATGTGTCTTTTATGGCCTACGAAGTACTGATGTGTCAGCAGTTTCTTGTTGAATCACAGAAATATTATTCCAGGATTGAATTCAGTATAAATTTTATTGAATCTCTTATCCCAGAATTTGTTCAGGGCACTTTTTTATTTCCAGAGAAAATAATCACTTGAGGAAAATAAAATTAAGCCCAAACTAGTCACAACATAATACAACTTTAAGTAATAAATGTTAAAACACGACTTGTAAAATCCTCAGTCACAAGATAATATTATTCTCTATTTAACCTCAGGTCACAAATTAACATTTTCTAAAAACAACTATTGCCTAAAGGAAAGTAACTTTCTAGAATGATCTAATGATCCTTGTTTGCTTACAACGCAATAACCTATAAAATTCACTTGGGGATATCCCAAACCCTGACCCTAATCAACCTATTTACACCTTCTTGTTTTCGTGAATAATAATTCGGTTAGTGAGCTTACACATAGAGAATAATGGAGATAATAGTAGTTGTTGACATAAATGAAATAGAAAGAGTCAATCAGGTGAAGCAGAAATGAACTCAATTTTGGACAAGGTCAAGTCCAGCAAATAATTTTCCATAACAATAGCATGCAATGGAATAATTGTTTAAAAAAATCTAACAGATAATTAAATTAATTATACATAACAATGTGTGTGTGTGTGTGTGTGTGTGTGTGTGTGTGTGACGGAGAAGACATACCAAGTTTCATCTGCGTATAATGGATTACATTCTAACATTTATAATGATCACATTCGTAATAAATATCCCTTATATGTTATAAATCCTTAAATTGTACAGCAACTACTGGTGCATAAACCTCTTATAACAATGTTCACGACAAAAGTAACTACCAAATCTCTTTTTTTAAAGTTTGTCTCAATGGGAATTCGTTCCTGTTGATGGCATTGGTTGTGGTCCTTAACGCTGTGTCGTGAAGTATTTATATTGCAGTTCAGATGACCCATGAAATACTGATACCTACTACATACCTTGGTATACAAGAAAATATGTTATTGTCTGACTAAGTTGTTTAGTACTACATTGAATCCTGAAAAAGTCACCCATATACGTATGTTCATATCTTTGTCTATACTGAATTTAGCTATATACCTCTCTATGTATAGATCAACCGATGCTTGCATTTACGGTAGAAGAGACTACACACGGACTAACTAATATATTATTTTGGGAATCACAAACTAAATGTGGCTTCATATTAAAATCTTGGGCCTTGTGTTCTTTTCAGGTTGTTTTTTTTTTTGGTATATATGCCAAGAAATCATGTCTGCACAATCATCTAAGGTATTATATTCAGTCAATTACAAGTTGCCTCGATTTGGAAAATTATTAGTAGAGGTAATGTTGAAATATACTAAGATACGTGAAGCTCTATCCTATGAAGCTGAAATTTGGCGCCTTAGTGATGTGTGTGATAATTTGGGGCCTGAGTGATGTGTGTGATAATTTGGGGCCTGAGTGATGTGTGTGATAATGTGGGACCTTAGTGATGTGAGTGATAAATTGGGGCCTTAGTGATGTGTGTGATAATTTTGGGCCTGAGTGATGTGTGTGATAATTTGGGGCCTTAGTGATGTGAGTGATAATTTGGGGCCTTAGTGATGTGTGTGATAATTTGGGGCCTTAGTGATTTGAGTGATAATTTGGAGCCTGAGTGATGTGTGTGATAATTTGAGGCCTTAGTACTGTGTACGATAATTTGGGGCCTCAGTGATGTGTATGATATTGAGCATGGACGTACGATCTAATGTAAATGTGTATTGAAAGTTATAAAATCTACAGAAGGAAGATTTGTTAATAGTGAGTAAGGTAGAAACATTCTTAAATAGTATTGCATGTTGAGGTCAATACAATATTTGCTGACAATGCCCAAAATGTCGATCATTAAGTTCACATCAAATACTTGCTCATTTCTTATCGTTTTGGAAGGGCATGGAAGGGCATGGGCCCTTTTTGGAAGGGCATAGTATAAGAGATGAACTAATATTTATGAAAGTTTTCTGGCAAAGATATATTTATATTGACATACAACCTAAAATGCATCATTTATTACATTGGACAGATTGAGCGTCCATAAATGTTTTATATTAGACTTTAGTCCAGAGATAAATCTAGATATTGTATAAAACTAATTCTGTCCTAGCTTATTTTGCATGCTCAGAGACAGTTTTCTGAATGTTAGTGTCAATAATGTTAGTAACGATTATATTCCAGACCACATATACGATTATACTCCATACCTCATATATGATTAGACTCCATACCATAGATATGAGTATATAATATAAGATTAGACTCCATGCCATAGATATGAGTATACTATATAAGATTAGACTCCATACCATATATACGAGTATGCTCCGTACCATAGATACGAGTACAATCCATATCACAAATACGAGTATACTCCATACCACTGATAAGATTATACTCCATACCATAGATACACTTATGTTCTATACCATAGATACAAGTATACTCCATACCACAGATACGATTATACTGTATACTGCAGATACAATTATATTCCATACCGCAGATACGATTATATTCCATACCATAGATACGAGTATACTCCATACCGCAGATAATATATACTCCATACCGCTGATACACTTTTACAAGTATACTCCATACCACAAATACGATTATAATGTATACCGTAGATACGATTATATTCCATATCGCAGATACGATTATACTCCATACATTAGATACGATTATATCCCATACCAAAAGTACGATTATACTACATACTGCAGATACGAGTGTACTCAATACCGCCGATACAATTATACTCCATAACGGGATTACGATTATACTCCATACCGCAGTTACGATTATACTCCATACCAGAAACACAAGTATAATACATGCCACATATATGAGTATATTCCATAGAACAGAAACGATTAAACTCAATACTACACATGAATATGCTACGTAAACTGTATTTAACTAAATATCGTTTAGGAAACCATTCATTGGATAATCTGCATTCATTGCAAGTTATAAAACAAAACATACATTGCAATCAATATATAATTTTTAATACATTCATTTAAGCATGGGAAAATATTCCATGATACTTATAATGTAAACTAAGACGAATAATAATTACATTACTTCTTATTTTATTTAAATATATTTCTTTTCTTCCACTATATCTCATTCACATCCTTGTTCCTATTTGTTTATCTGTCATGAAAATTAGAAGTAAATGTGAATTTTATTATAACGTCTGAAATATAGAAAGGAAACTCAAAGAGCATTATTATGCAAACCTTGATGAACAATGATGATAGAATTAATCATATGCCTACGTATATCATGTTTATATTTCCCCCACGGGCATACTATTTGTTACTGTTACATGTATTATGCAATCTGTGACAGCGGCCTACATAACCTTAATAAAAACTAGTAATTGGGAACAGAGATAAACGTATCACCGTAACAGAGTTATGATGAACGATACTGGAATTGATTTCTTGTCTCCGTCGGGTCATTCAACAATTACATACGTCATTATTATATCTTTGCTTACGACATATAGTTTGGCCACCTGCTATTGCCTGGTAAAGATGTATGCAAAGCACCTTATAATTTAGACAGCTAATGGAAGCATGAAGTAACAAGGTTTACTAAACAAAATATAATAATTTCCAAATATAATCATTATAAAATGTTTCCTTTTTTATTGGGTTAACATTATTATGTTTTTTTTTTATATTTTGATCTAAGACAAAAAAGCATCTATTTGCATATAACGTACATGATGATGAATTTGGCAATAATGATCACGATAATACGGTCCTTAGTTTCCAGGGACACAATAACTCATCAGCTTCATCTTCATATTGGCTTCATTTTCTTCTGTCATTCTGGACTACTATCTTATGGCCCCTTAAATAACTGTTGTTTTAAGTATGGATGGACGTAGTAGATAGATCGTTGGTTACATAGATTTGTGAACGGATGGCGTGTGTTTCAAGAGTATCCTTTGTATTAGATACTTTACGGATAAGTAGAGATAAACAGTTTTATTAATACCTTTTTTGTTATATGAAAAACACCCCATGAAATTATTTTTAAAAAAATATTTCTAACGAATGTTCAAAAACTTTTCAGAACTCAATTTATATACTAAAAATTATTAAAACATTATGGTGTTCATAATACCTGTAAGCATAAATAAATAAGTATTTATAAGTAGTTAATCATAATATATTGAGAAATAATTTTAAAATGACCTTTCATTTGTAAAGAATTAATAAACTTATCTTTATGATAATAGATCATAGTTAAACTGAATAAATCATTCAGTAAATTTAAATAATATAAAAATATTCTTTATTAATTGTAAACAGGGGACATATTTAAAACAGAAATTGATTAATGAATGTCGTATAGTGATTTGGAATTTAGAGGTTTTGGATATACCGTATTAAGACTGTGAATCCATTAGGTTTCCTTTAGCAGACATTCCATCTTGGAATCAGCTATAACTATAGGTTGAAAGGAGAAATCTTGCAAAGTATGGACACTCTTGTTCAAATGTGCGACAACATGAGATGAAAATGATTGATCGATATATATTCTTTTTATCTATGTTGGTTCATACGTTTGGATATTTGTTGACTGGTTTGTCCAATATATTGTATGCTACACTTTTGCATGTGATCAAATAAATGACATTTGACGTTGCACAATTAGTATCACAACGCATATTAAAAGTTTCTTTCGTATTATTATTATTATTATTATTATTATTATTATTATTATTATTATTATTATTATTATTATTATTATTATTATTATTATTATTGTTATTATTATTATTGAAATAAGCATTTTCATTAATAAAAGAACAGTACGAACATCTAGGTCTATTACATTTAGTTGATGATCCCTTTTTACATAATGTTTGTTTTTCTAATTTAGAATCAATTACGAAATCTTTGAGATGTTTAGGCCTTTAATAAGCAAGTGTGGGTTTTCTTTAGTGTTACGATTTAACACTTGCTTTACATTTTAATTTTAATAAATCCCAATATTTATTAATAATCTTACCTATATTATGCAAACTGGGATTATATTGGATTATATTCAATAACAAAAGGAATTATGTCTTCATTTCTATTTTTAATTTTACATTGTAATGATTCAAGTTGCGTAAGAGAAGATCCTTTTTGGAAAGCAGTATTAATGATGTCAATAGGGTAATTTCTATTTAAAAAGTTGCTTTTCCTAACTCTGTCAAATATGATTTAAAAACAGTGTCATCCGAAATAATTCTTCTACATCATTTTGCTTGACTGCATTGGAAGGTATGTTCACCTAATATTGTTTGCTAGGACATTCGCTATGGTGAATGATGATTTCACGTACACCTTGTTATAACAAAGGTGACCCTTGCTTTAAAAAATGAAAAAAATTCCTTTAAACAAATTGTACTTTTGATGCTTTAAAGTTTCCTTTTTCTTTTGCAAAACTCGACACCGGTTTGCAAATACATTAAATTAATTCACGGAAATGACAAAATGAACATTCAAGCCATGAGTAAGGTACCAAAATTATTTGCTTTTTAGATGGGGAAATATAATGTGGTATGTGCTTATGAATTTGACGCAATGTATTTACTGGAATGAAACTGAGTCGATTTCATCATTGGGCAATATCCATTGGAAAGTTTATTATGACTGTTTTGTTTAATAAATCATAATGTTTAATGGGCAAAAAATAAAAAGGTTGATTAGTTTACAGAAAGCACAGATAATTGTCTAAGAACATTAACAATGTACACAGTTCATAACGAACGAGAAAGGACATGAAGCAGTAATGTATGTCTGATTAAACTGCGTACTGGTATGTGTCCAGTTTTCTAGCTGGTAGATTGAATTATTATGACTTGTTAAATTTACAGGTACGGGCTTATAATCAGACTCAGTTTGTACTAGCAATCGTACAGATTTGACAATTTCAGAAAATAAGGAGGTGACTGTAATACAACGATCGCCATAGCATGGATTTAAACTCTCAGTCTTATATAATATTACTACAAAAACTACGCCTTCCATTAATAATAACAATGCAAAATTATTATTATTATTATTATTATTATTATTATTATTATTATTATTATTATTATTATTATTATTATTATTATTATTATTATTATTATTATCATCATCATCATCATCATCATCATCATCATCATCATCATCATCATCATCATCATCATCATTATTATTATTATTATTATTATTATTATTATTATTATTATTATTATTATTATTATTATTATTATTATTATTATTATTATTATTATTTTTTATTATTATTACTACTACTACTACGAGTCTTCCAAGACACTCAACTAAGATATGTAGCAATTGTTTTTTGATTGATAAAATGTAAATGATCGTAGGTATTAATTTATAAGGAGTGGAGATCAACACGGTACTTGAAGAGGAAGAATGTTGTTGATAGTGGACTCTAGATAAAGCTAGATGATTTAGAGTAAGAGCGAGTATTGCGTTTGAAAGAAGTTTGTAGATTCTACCCCAATAAAAGGTATAAAAGTATCACGGTGGACTCTCTCTCTCTCTCTCTCTCTCTCTCTCTCTCTCTCTCTCTCTCTCTCTCTCTCTCTCTCTCTCTCTCTCTCTCTCGTAACCGACAGAAATGTTCCAGTCTTGACGATAATTGAGGACAGTTCGTCAGACTCTCTAATCAACAATTTTCACCTTACTACGATAAAAGTGTCTTTTAATGTGTACATTTTTCAGAAGGGAAGAAACAAGCTGCCATTGCTTACTGAGCATTCGCAGAATAGGTCCAGTATAATACACCGCACAAAAGGCGACATGAGCTATCAAACTTTGTTTCTGCATGGCTTTTGATAAATTTTCAAAAAAAGTATTTTTATTTGATATTTGTTTCAACTAATATATATTATTGATTATAAATAATAATCCTTTTAACCGAGAGTTTTAATATTAGGACGAGTAAGCATTTTCTAACAATTTTCCAAATTCTCTCCAATATCCAATACTATCCCAATATTATATCAAATTTCAACGGTTTTCCAGCTTAATTCCAACTCAACGGTATTTAAGGCCTGGGAATGTGCGAAACAGTAAACTAGCGATCAAACAACGAGACAACGGATTGTCTGAAGCCCATATTCTTTGGATATGTTAAACAACTTTGAACAGTCAGTTTTAAAAGTCAGTATAACAAGACACGGGTGTCTACTTTAATTTTAGATTTCAGCTAATTCTGCAACTTATGTAGTTTTATTATGAAATTATTTTATCGGATTAACATTTTCACTATTTAATAACTTTTAAGACACATATAGCTTTTACTGTAATTTGAGTATTTACATGCAGAACTTCCTTTTTTCTGATATTAGTAATTTCTTTTATTTCGTATTTCATATACCATTTGTATGAGTTCTAAATATTTATACATTCAGAATTTAGTTCCTGTTCTCTGAAAAGATTTGTTAGAAATTCCCAGTCTTATAAATACAGACGTGTTCGCATGACATCGGAATGTAATAAAATTATACAACTTTATTTGGGTGATCATTTGTGACTTTTTCTCACCACACATCGACACGTCTTATTTGTTTGTGCTGTCATTGTGTTGTCATTGAGTCAATTTTCCCTTCACATGCCACGCTTTTGCTAATATTTCTTGGAAGAGAACACTTTCTCCTTATATTAAATATATTTAGTTTTATAAATAAATGTGTGGTCATTGAGTGCATTTTTTTAAATCAAATATCACACTTTCTTAGACTGAAATTCTCAATCTGAGGAATTTCTGTGTTCGTCGGGCGAACACAATTTTCCTACAAATACCACACCATATTTGAACTAGACGCTTAACAACTCAGTTCAAGGGACACAACTCTTTTAATATTGGAAACATTCTCATTATTAATTGTCTTTCTTGACTATTGCAATCCTAACACGGTTATCAATATATGACAGAATTTAAAGTAATAAAGTCGTCTTCTGCCCAAAACTTTCAATTATACAATTAAAGAAAACCCATTAGTAGTATTTACCCATCTACCCCATCCACGCATTTATTAGGGAATAATAATCTTAGTAGAACTCAAGTCAAAAAGATACAGAAAGTTGGTGATAATTTTCCTTGCACGTCAGTGACTGCAAGCAAGTATAAAAATCTTCAATACAAGAAAATACCCATTGGTTAGACCCGAAGTCAAAGTTCACATCTCCACCATTATGAAGTATTAACATTAATTCAAGAGATTGCTCACTACGACTATTGTTGTATATGTTATTTTAGTTTTGTATCTTGTATATTTTTACTTTAAAGAATGGATTACCCAAAAAGGGAGTAAAGATACGTATTACACACCTTGGTGTACAAGAAAGTATACAAATATCTTATTAAGTATTTTAGTACTACATTAGATCCTACAAAATTCACCTGCTTTCCTTCCTATCAAGGATTGTATCTGGCTATCTGTCTCTGTCCCAACTGAATTTATGTATATACGTCTCGGTATATTTCCATATGATCAAAACATGTACCGATGTTTGCGTGCATGGTAAAGGACACTGCCTACAGTAGCACGAAAAATGGTATTTTGGGAATCACAACTCAAAAGTAGCTTCATGTGATAAATATCCAGGGTTGGTCTTCTCTTCATGTGGTGTTTAGTATACCCGTCAAAATATTCTGTCTGAACTATTATCAATGGTTGTATTCTCAGTCCAAGTAAGCTGCCTATGTTTGGAAAATTATCTATAGACTGTTTAACAAAAAGCTATACTGAGATATTATCTACTAAGTCAGGTGTATCTCAAATCTGGTGCCTTAGTGATGCATTTTGATATTTAAAGAGTATGTCATAACTATTGTAAATGTGTATTGAAATATACAAAAAATACGGCAAGACGTTTTGCTATGTGGAATTAGGCTGCAACAATTTTCAATACTTACGGGTGATTAAAGCAATAAAATAATAGTTTTCAAAATGTCCATCAGTAGATATCATGGAATTGGATTTAAAATTTAAATATAATTAAGTTGAAGTCAAATACATATTCATTGCTTAACGTTTGGAAAGGCATGTTACAATCAGAATATTGTTGTAATTTGCAACTACAATGGTCATACAGTTGTAAAATATGGTATTATGTATATTTAATTTATTTGTTTGTTAGTTTTAATTTTTTTATATTTTATTACATGCTATTATAATGCAACATTGTATTCTGTACTTCTCCAAAATTGAGTTCATTTTTGTTCGATTTCATTGACTTTTTTAAAAACAAAATTCATTAATGTAAACAGCTAATACTATCTTCATTTTTTCTATCTGTATAAGCTTAATATTAGTATTAATATTCAGCTAAATAACCAAATATGTTGATTTTGGACAGGGTTTGGAGATTCCTAAGTGAATGTACCATATTATTGTGTTGTAAGTAAACAAAGCCCATTAGATCATATTTAAATGTTATTGTTCATTACGTATTTTATTTTTAGAAAATGCTAATTGTGACCTGAGAGGTTAAGTAGAGAATTATATAATATCGTGATTGTGAAGATTTAGTCAGTCGTGCTTAGACATATAGCATTTCAAGTTTTGTTATGTTGTGACGTGTTTGGGCTAAATTTTATAGTCCTCAGATTATTGAATTTAAGTGATTTTTTTCCCTGGAGATACAAAAGTTTTCTGATAAAATTCTTAAGATTTTAAGCCTGGAATTATATTACTGTGATTCAGCAAAGGACTGTTGATACGTCAACACTTTTATAGATATCATAGACAAGTCATCGACTTCAGTTTGGGATATTTTCTGAAATTTTATTGAATTCTATTCAGGAATTTAATTTGCTAGGAATTGATTGTGTCTTTAATTCTTTTATTTTTTTGGGATTTAACTTGCAATTCCGTAAGTTATTTTTTTTGCTTCTCATTTTGACTTTGTATTCTAGGGAAATAAATTATATGTTAAAAGTTTACAAAGCTTGTTGTCTTCACACTTTTCTGTTAGTTTTCCAAGAGCATAGACTGGTAACAATGGGCTTATGAAGTCAAATATAGAATCATTTCTTACATTTTGTATTGTTGTGGAGAGGCTTGGTATATGTAATTTACTCATGCAAAGATGTATTTACATTGACATAAAAATCCTGAGTGCTAAATTAATTAAATTCAACTTTAATCAAGAACTACATGTTGCTATAATAGTAATCCTATTGTATGTTAACTTATTTTACATGCGTAGAGACAGTCATCTGAATCTTTGTGTCAGTATATGTAGATGTCATTATACTCCACACCACAGATACGATTATAATACAGATCTCAAATACGATTGTAGTCCATTCCAAATATACGATTATAATCCATATCTCAAAAATGATTAGAGTCCATCCTAAAGATACGATTATAATCCATACCAATATAAGATTATGTTACTTCACCATGCCATAGATACGGTTATAGTCCACATCAAAGATACGCACAGATACGTTTATAATTCATACAACAAATACGAGTATACTCAATACAACAAAATATATCTCTTTTGTAAAAGTAATATTGGAACGGAATTGAGTTTTTCAACTGCTTCGTAAACTGTATTCAGCTGTATATCAATCCTTCATGGAATAATTTGTTTGCAGAAACAAATATGCATTGAACTCAATATTTACATTTTCCGTATATGTACAAAAGCATAGAAAGGTACTCCAAGATACGTATAATGTTAACTATGGCGAATAATAATGATATTACTTTTTATTCATGTATATTTATTCTCTTCTCTCTACATATTTGGTTTCTTTCTCTCGAGATAATTTTGTTCGTTTTCTCCATATACTTCTTTTCTTTCTCTATGTATCATCCATACCTTTATACTATTTATTTATCTGTCATGCAAAGCAGAAACAAAATGTAAATTGTATTCTGCCCTCTGATACAAAGAAAGGAAGCTACAAGAATTTTCAAAAATTATTCCGAAAAAAATGATAGTGATATAATTCCTTCATGTTTATGTATATCATTTATATTTCACTCACTTCCTATTATCAGCTAATGTTATCATATAAACTATGTGTCAGAGGCCTACATAATCTCAATAAAAATTAATAAATCAACATAGTTATATTTATCTAAGGCAATAAATATTTAGCATCTATTTGTATATTATAGAAATTATGACGATGATGGCGAATTTAGTAATAATAACGACGATAATGCCGTTGCTTCGTTCCCATGGACACAGTATCTCATCTACTACATTTTCATATTGTCTTCTTTTGCTTCTGTCGTTCTGTATCATCTGGATGCATATTTATTATTTAAAGTATTCTGGACATGGTGGTGGATATTTGAAAGCCACAGAAAAACCAAGTCTGTACGTTTCAACAAATTAAACAATAATTTAATTCTCTAAATTATAAAGGAAAATTTAAGAGGATTGTATGGTATGAATTCAATACAAACTAATCCTAAAAAATATACAAAATCCAAAGAATCGAGTCTTTCGAATGAACTCCAGATCCTCGAGTGTGCTCTATTTGCAAACAGTCTTGACATATCACAATGATATGGTTCAGAACTGGTTTGAATAAATTCTAAAAAATCCCAGAATATTACTTTAGTCCAATGAGCACTTTGCAATTATCATAAATAATCCACAAAAGTGTTTTCGTTCAAACTATATCTAAACACAAAATTCAACATGTTTGCTAAGTGATATTAACACAAGAAAATTGGAAATATTAAAAAATGGATTGTCGACCTTTATCTGCACTCATGCTGTCCCAAATACCAGTATTTTCCACTTTGATACCTGATCCAAGTTAAAATAATCCACCTGACAAATCCATCCAATCAGATTTTTCTCCAAATTCATAAGCAGGTTTATTAAAAATAATAATATAAAGGATCGTAAATACCTATTTATAGCACCTATGCAATCTACAGTGATGTACCAAAAGGAAAAGGCCAAATACAGATATACATATTATTATTATTATTATTATTATTATTATTATTATTATTATTATTATTATTATTATTATTATTATTATTATTATTAATATTAATTATTATTATTATTATTATTATTATTATTATTATTATTATTATTATTATTATTATTATTATTATTATTATTATTATTATTATTATTATTATTATTATTATTATTATTATTACTATTAGCATTACTATTATCATTACTATTATTGTTATTATTATTATTATCATGGTCATTATTATTATTATTATTATTATTATTATTATTATTATTATTATTATTATTATTATTATTATTATTATTATTATTATTATTATTATTATTATTATTATTATTATCATCGTCATCATCGTCGTCATCATCATCATTATTATTATTATTTTATTATTATTATTACTATTATTTTTATTATTTTATTATTATTATTATTATTAATATTATTATTATTATTATTATTATTATTATTATTATTATTATTATTATTATTATTATTATTATTATTATTATTATCATTATTAATTAATGATAATAATAATAATAATAATAATAATAATAATTATTATTATTATTATTATTGTTATTATTATTATTATTTTTATTATGATTATTATTATTTTTATCACCTTCGTCATCATCATCATCATCATCATCATCATCATCATCATCATTATTATTATTATTATTATTATTATTATTATTATTATTATCATTAATTAATAATAATATTATTATTATTATTATTATTATTATTATTATTATTATTATTATTATTATTATTATTATTATCATTATTAATTAATGATAATAATAATAATAATAATAATAATTATTATTATTATTATTATTATTATTATTGTTATTATTATTATTATTATTTTTATTATGATTATTATTATTTTTATCATCTTCGTCATCAATATCATCATCATCATCATTATTATTATTATTATTATTATTATTATTATTATTATTATTATTATCATTAATTAATAATAATAATAATAATAATAATAATAATAATAATAATAATAATAATAATTATCATTATTATTATTATTATTATTATTATTATTATTATTATTATTACTATTATTATTACTATTACTACTACTACTACTACTACTACTACTACTACTACTACTACTACTACTACTACTACTACTACGAAAAATCCAGGACACTCAACTAGGAGATATAGAAGTTGTTGTATGAAAAAATGTAAATGATCTTGGGTATTCAGTTAAAATGAGTTGAGATCAACACCGTACTTAAAGAGGAAGAATGCTAGTGAATGGGACTAAGGATAGAGCCAGATCATTCCGAGCTGGGGTCAGTATCATGGCTGAAAGACAATTGTAGATATATAGTAAGGATTCTCAATAGCCTTTCAGACGGGACTGGGATTTAAGAATGTTATAATAGAGAACCGTTATATCCGAATTCGTTTTATTTTTGCAAATGTTGATGTGCTTGTCCATGTCGATGATGTTGATCATGAATGTAGTAAACAATTTATACCGGCATTATTACTGACAAAACTCGTATGTAATGGTAATGAAAATTTTCAGAGCACAACATACATTATAATGAAGACAAAATAATAAATCAGGAAGTTTTACCATTTGATGAAAGTACCAACGTACATATTTTGCATCAACCTGTAATCCTGTGCAATTATTATTTTTCTATTTTGATTTTCGTGTTTATTCCATTTTCTTGTGATAAAATGAAACATGATATAATTGTAATGATGTGCCAATGCAGGAATAAAGTAAGGAATAGAAAAAGAAACATATCTGAATGAATCAATGAAGAAAAAGACGGGAAGGAAGAAAAGGGGAATGAACTATATAACAGTGATTCATTTTTCTGACACCATCAGAACTGAAATGTATAGGAAATTTATATGAGAATATTCTGACTCCAAATTAACACCATTATTAATCAGACACCACGTAATTAAATTCTCTCTTATCGCTATTGTACTATGTTAAAAATATTTATTCCTATCTATATAAGCTTCCACCTCCTTTCGCACGGGATTCATACGCTTCAGCACATTGCAAGGACTCCAACTAAAAGAATGACCCGTCTTTCATGACCCAAATTCCCGTAATCGTATATGCTCTGTACTCCAAGCTAGAAGCTAGACCTATGATCACTGGACCTCTTCATTAACTCAAGTAATAATACACATCAATTTATTATCATTTCGAACATATATATATATATATATATATATATATATATATATATATATATATATATATATATATATATATATATATATATATATATATATATATATAAAGAATACAAATCATATGGCGAATAACAACCCTCTCAAGCGTACTGGATCCACCAAGGGATCACGTTTGTCAGGGATTAATTAAAATAGATGCAATAAACTGACGACGAACAGTACGAAACTAGTAACTAACTAGCCTAAGCGCTTTCGACTCTTAATGAGTCTTTTTCAAAGGCAAATACAAAACATAGTTACGACAAACAAATAAACACAAAAACGTTGTGTTTGTAAACCTCTACATTTCTATCTTCACATGTGCTAAAACTATAAATACAACCCGCTTGTATATATATATATATATATATATATATATATATATATATATATATATATATATATATATATATATATATATATATATATGTGCTAAAACTATAAATACAACCAGCTTGTATATATAAGCCTCCAGCTTCTGTCAGACTGAGTATATATATATATATATATATATATATATATATATATATATATATATATATATATATATATATATATATATATATATATATATATATATATATGCACAGTCTGGCAGAAGCTGGAGGCTCCATTTTACCTTGATGCAATTCAAGAAAAGCTCTCAGAATCAGAAATCGAGTGGTCGTTATCCATTCAATATTTCAACGTTATTTGAAATCTTACAAGATGCGACACGTAAATTCAGAAATGTTCCACAAGTATGCACGCCCAGGTTAGTTTAAATGATTAAGTATTATTGAAATGGCCCGTCTGGATTGAATCAAAATTGTAATATGCTAATACACAATATTTATTTATAGCAATTTAAATTCTCCCAAAAAATTATTATGTATCGTTTAAAGCTGGTTTGAGTCAATATATCTACAATTTATATTCAAGATAAATCTGCGGAATATGTTGCAAAATAACAAAAAAAACCCACGTGCTTTACAATTTCAAGCTACACACAAGAATGCAGTTTTTTACTGCAGAGATATAAAGTCTATGAAATGATTGATATACAGGTGAAATTCGAAAACTATTCAATTTATGATTAAAATGCTTTTTTTTTCAATCGAGAGAACCTTTCTACTAAATAATGTGGTATTTCAATTTTCTTTGCCAATGTCAGTTACACACGCTTACATAATCTTGTGTCTTCCTGCCTGAGTAAAAATGAAATTAAGACCGCTATTGAGCAATGCGGTAGAAGCTGTTATTCAGCAATACGGTAGAAGCTGTTATTTAGCAATGCGGTAGAAGCTGTTATTCAGCAGTACAGACTGTAAGAAATGCTATTCTGCAATAGAAATATATATCTGGATACCATCAGTGCAGACTAGTAACTGGTGTTTAGCAGTGGAAGTATAGACCTGGATACCATCAGTGTCCACTGTTGGAGCTGCTATTTTGCAGTGGAATTATATACCTGGATACCATCAATGGGCACTGTAGGAACTTCTATCCTGCATTCTAATTATATACATGGATAGCATCAGTGGATACAGTAGGAACTGCTGTTCTGCAGTGGAGGTATATACCTGGATACTATCAATGGACACTGGAGACTGGTATTCTGCAGTGGAATTATATACCTGGATACCATCGGTGAGCACTGCAGGAACTGCTATTCTACAGTGGAAATATATACCTGGATACCATCGGTGGGCACTGTAGGAACTGCTGATCTGCATGGAAATATATGCCTGACTGCTATCATTGAACACTGGGAGAAGTTCTAATCTGCATTGGAAATATATGAGGCAACTATTCAGAAGTTTAGTGAGCTTATCAGAAATAAAAATTATTTTTACTTATAATGAGGAGACGTTATTTTGAATTGAATTATCGATTAATTCACTACTCAGTAAATTAGAAAATCTGCCATTTTATATTAAAATCTAGCTTGAGAATTAAAACAAAAATGACTATATAATACATTTTTAGCGTGAATAGTGGTTAGAATGTCATAAATTATTTTATAAAATAATTTGCATCCAAAATGAAGAGCAATTCGTTCCTCGGCTATCCCTGCCATGTGATATGATTACAGGCAGCCTTTTTAGAAAGGGAGTTCTCATTGTGAAACCCCCTATTGACATCATCGGAACGCATATAACTACAGGGTGGGGTATCACATATTTCTTATTAGCCTTTGTAAACAAAATGGCTACTGACTATACTCATAAAAATTTCTTACTCTTGCAAGGTATGAGAAGCAGACGTCATATTCACAAAAGGAAGACACAAATGTCTTTATTTCACAAAATAGAATCTGTCACATCGCAGAATAAGATAAGAGTAAAATTACTGTGTTCACTGTCAGAGTGCGAGTTCTCTAACTTCTCGTCACATGACGTACATCTCATAATATTGATCGAAGAAGACTGTACTTAAAATAACAGCAAAGTTTGCAGTGGGAGTCAAGTCGATCGTTTATTCATGATATCATTAGTTTGATATGCTTATGACACAAAATGCATGGGGATAAAATATTGAGTAATATTATAATTAATCCCTCTTATAAAATCTATTGTTCCATGCATTATTCCCTATCAATTAGTGAAGTGCACCGTCTATCGTCTTATAAATGTAACACTGGTAAGTTTATCGATCGCGATGTACATCTTGTAAATGTCTTGAAAATTTGATAAACTATAAACTATTTAATAAACTTACTGTGCCCCACTTTCAGGTCAAAAGAAATTTTAGACGAATACATGGTACAAATAAATGTGGTTTCACTGCATCATGAGACCTTAATACACAGGCTCCAGTTACTCAACATGGAACGCGCAAACATTAGTTTGTTCATATGTAAATAGTATGTCACATGAGACCTTAATACACAGGCTCCAGTTGCTCAACATGGAACGCGCAAACATTAGTTTGTTCATATGTAAATAGTATGTCACATGAGACCTTAATACACAGGCTCCAGTTGCTCAACATGGAACGCGCAAACATTAGTTTGTCATATGTAAATAGTATGTCACCTTCAGTGTGGGAGTGGGGATGATTTCCAGCAAAATCTATCACATTGTACTTCAGGCTAGTGTAAAATAACTGCCTTGGCCATAAGCAATTGCTTTTGATAGTGAATAATGAGAGCTATTGACAACACCTACTCTCGTTAATAAAAAAATAATAAAGTAAGCCAGGTGTCAAACTCGTACATTTTTAAAGCTGCACCCTATCTGATTATGTGCTAATGTTATTCATCCAGTCAGTACGTTCATTCACTGGTTAATATTTCAAAATAAAAAGAGACATTCCAAATTTGCTTCCCATGTACGATTTAAATACATTGCAGATCATTTAATAACCACTTTTGCACGAAGCTTCTTGGTTGCTTTGCTAATTCTTCCAGTGTGTCAATCAGATAAAAAGCTACATTATTTCTAATTGGCCGTTGTTGTTTTCTCTGGACATGAAAAAACAATAATCACCAATCAGAAGGCAATGTAATTTTTTTTTACTGTGTAACAAACCGGAAGTATATACATCAAATTAGACTCAAGTAGACAAAGTACAAGAATCAACAGAGTAACTTAGTGTAAAAGTGGTTATCAAATTATGAGAAAATTATTTCATAATACACTAGAATACATTCTGTATACCTCCATTCTGCTGAAAAATGCAGTTAAGATACGACAATTACAATAAAATCGGCGAGACGGGTGTGGGTTAAGGAGAGGGAGCATCACGAACCTAGTCTTGTGTTAATTACAAAAAGCAGGCGACTGTTGTAAATATGTGTTTCTTTTCTTTTTAAATGACAAAAATTAGTGTCTGAAAAATTCTTACTTTAAAGAGGATCTGGAGGCCTAGTGGTTAGAGCTTCCGCCTCGAATGCGGAAGATTATTGGTTCGATCCCCGGTCGAGTCGTACCAAAGATATGCAAAATTGGTACTAACAGCTTCCTCGTTTGACGCTCAGCATTAAGAGGTTATTGTTAGGACTGGTTGGTCTGTTGTCAGGATAATGTGACTGGGTGGGACATCATGTTTGCAGCATGATGCCCCAGAACTAGACATCACTATAAACTGCTACACTGATGACAGAAAAATTGTTAAAACTACATTAAAAATCATAGTCACATCACATCTTATTTAAAGAATTAAAAAGTAAACGACTAATAACTATTCATAACTGTTGAATATTAATTAACTTGTATAAATTAAATTCCATTCTGAATAATAATAATAATAATAATAATAATAATAATAATAATAATAATAATAATAATAATAATAATAATAATAATAATAATAATAATAATAATAATAACGAGGACTTTATATAAAGCCTAATCTTTTGAAGCTCTAAGCGCTTTTCAACATTTGATAACGCTTAGAAAAGAATAAAAAAATCTATTCCCCACATCTTTTATCGATATGTGTATCGGTATTACAAAAGTATCGGTGCATTGTTTAATCTATAAATAGTTTCACTCGAATTAAATCCATTGTTATTTTCTTTTCTGTTTATTTTTTTAAAATCTGATAATTTTCAAAACCAGGCGATTTCAACTAAAACACTGTTTGCATCCTGTGGTAGACCGCTTTTAAAACTATATTTTTGTCCTTGCGCTTATAGAATCTAATGGATATTAAAGCAAAGTGAGAATTAATTACATGTATAGTCAATACAGTCTGTTCTTCACTGATAAGTCAAATTCTTCGTATTGTACACAAAGTTCACAGATGTCAATAAAAAACATGATAAGTAGACGATCTTCATAAGGAAAGCTGCATATATGGATATACACATAGATACTCAACTGATTCGGGTGTATGATAAAGACGAATATCCACATGGAAAACATAATGATGTTGAAACCCATGTCAACAACAAAGATGACAGTCATCGTCCAGAAACCCACTGGATAGCCGTATACTTTCCCAATAACGCCAGTGTGGAATACTTTCATTCTCAAGGATTGCCTCCTCAGACAAATGACATCATTGAGATATGAAAAGAAATGTTGTATCTACTCGGTTCTGAAATGTTAGACTACAAAGATTATATTCTATTGGGTGTAGACAGTGTATGTATGGTTTTCATCGACACAGCCTTGCATTTTCCTTGCAACATTTAGTGACTTATTTTGATCAAGAGTACTGTCAAAACGATGATACAGTAGAAATATTGCTTTGGGAACATTATAACTATTTTTTTCTTAGCAGCATGGTGTGCATTGATTGAAGCATGACAATCTATTCGATAATTAGAAGCCATGTACGAATTAACAACGTTGTCAGACTTGTTCATTTGTTCATTTATATGTTTTCGGTATTTTGTAATTGAATGGAAAGGGAATGACCCAAATCCGTCTTCTCATCTAGTTTTAAGTTAGCTAGGCCAATTAAAGAAAAAAATGTTGATTTTGAAAGAAATGGTCTTGACTTATTTTGTATAGAAGAAATTCATTTTCTTTAAACATGCTTTTCACATTCTCTCTGTCGAATTCGGTAAAAAAAAGTTAAATGCTTTCATCCACCTTATTTCGCACTGTGTCTTTGTCGTTGGTAACATATAGCTTTTCACGTGCTTATGTGATTTTAAAAGCCAAACAAATCAGTCAAGCAAGCAAGCAATAAATCTGTTGTAGTTGTGATTTTAATATATCATCTTTGTGCCGAAAAACAGCCAAGGGCGAAAGAAGGACGTTTAGA